>SJYV01009864.1:0-21901 GCA_006410875.1 Neotragus pygmaeus
GCGTTTGTTCTTCTCCAAGGTCTGGGCTGTGTGCTGCAGTCACCATCTTCCGAGGTCTGTGCTGTATGCCAGGGTCCCTCTGCGCCGAAGTCCATGCTGTGTTCTGTGGTCAGCTAGGGATGAGTTCCAGGCTCTGTGCCGTGTTTGCTCTCCTCCGAGGTCCAGGCTGTGGTCCACGGTCACCATCTGCTGAGGTCTGTGCTGTGTGCCATGGTCACCGTTCACCGAGGTTGGGCTATGTTCTGCGGTCGGCTAGCGACGAATTCCATGCTCTGTGCCGCGGTCGCCCTTCACAGATTTCTGGGCTGTGAGCTGTGGTCGTCCTTCACTAAAGTTCGGGCTGTGTGCTGCAGTCGCCCTGTGCCGAGGTCCGGGCTGTGTGCCTTGGTCACCCTGCTTCGATGTCCGGGCTGTGTGCCACGGTTGCCCTGCACCGAGGTCCTGGCTGTGTGTACGGTCTCCCTGCACCAATCTCCGGGCTGAGGGCCAGAGTCACGCAATGCCGAGTCTGGGCTGTATTCTGCAGTCGCCCTGCACTGAGGTCCGGTCTGTGTTACATGGTCGCTCTGCGCCGAGGTCCGGTCTGTGTGACGCAGTCGCACTGCGCCGAGGTCCATGCTGTGTTCCAAAGTTGGCTAGCGATGATTTCCGTGCTCTGTGNAGTCTGGGCTGTATTCTGCAGTCGCCCTGCACTGAGGTCCGGTCTGTGTTACACGGTCGCTCTGCGCCGAGGTCCGGTCTGTGTGACGCAGTCGCACTGCGCCGAGGTCCATGCTGTGTTCCAAAGTTGGCTAGCGATGATTTCCGTGCTCTGTGACACGGTCGCCCTTCACAGATTTCTGGGCTGTGTGCCGCGGTCACCTTTCACTGAAGGTCAGGCTCTGTGCCGGGGTCGCCCTGTGCCGAGGTCTGGGCTGTGTTCCACGGTCGACTAGAGACAATTTCCGGGCTCTGTGCTGCGGTTGCCCTTCACAGCTTTCTGGGCTGTTTTACGCAGTCTCCCTTCACTGAAGTTCAGGCTGTGTGCGCGGTCAGCTAGGGACGAGTTCCAGGCTCTGTGCCACGTTCGCTCTCCTCCGAGGTGCGGGTTGTGTGCCGCGGTCACTTTCTGCCGAGGTCTGTGCTGAGTGCCACGGTCGCCCTGCGCAGAGTTCCGGGCTGTGTGCTGCGGTCGCCCTGCGCCGAGGACCGGGCTGTGTTCTGCCCTTAGCTTGCGAAGAGTTCCCGGCTCTGTGCCGTGGTCACTCTGCGCCTAGTTCCGTGCTGTGTGTCATGGATCACCATGTGCCGAGGTCCGGGCTGTGTACCACGGTACCCTTCTGCAGATGTCCGGGTTGTGTGCTGCAGTCGCCCTGTGCCAAAATCTGGGCTGTGTGCCACGGTTGTCTTGCGCCGAGGTCCGGACGGTGTGCCACGGTTTCCATGCACCAATCTCTGGGCTGTGGGCCACAGTCGCCCTGCACCGATGTACAGTCTGTGTGCCGCGATCGCCCTGCACCGAGTTCCAGGCTGTGTTCCGAGGTCAGCTAGCGATGAATTCCGTGCTCTGTGCCGGGGTCGCCCTTCAAAGATTTACAGGCTGTGTGCCCCGGTCACCCTTCACTAAAGTTTGGGCTGTGTGCTGCGGTCGCCCTGTGCCGAAGTCCGGGCTGTGTTCCACGGTCACCCTGCATCGAGGTCCGGGCTGTGTTTCGCAGTCAGCTAGGGACGAATTCCTGGCTGTGTGCAGCGTTCACTCTCCTCCGAAGTCCAGGCTGCGTGCCGTGGTCGCCACCTGCCGAAGTCCGTGCTGTGTGCCATGGTCGCCCTGCGCCGAGGTCCGGGCTGTGTAACGCAGTCAGCTAGTGACGAATTCTGGACTCTGTGCCGCGGTCATCCTTCACATATTTCTGGGCTGTGTTACACGGTCGCCCTTCACTGAAGTTCGGGCTGTGTGCCACAGTCCCCCTGTGTCGAGGTCAGGGCTGTGTTCCGCGGTCGCCCTGCGCCGAGGTCTGGGCTGTGTTCCGCAGTCAGCTAGGGACGAATTCCGAGCTATGTGCTACGTTTGTTCTCCTCCGAAGTCCGGGCTGTGTGTCGTGGTCGCCACCTGCTGAAGTCCGTGCTGTGTGCAATGGTCGCNTGTTCCGCGGTCGCCCTGCGCCGAGGTCTGGGCTGTGTTCCGCAGTCAGCTAGGGACGAATTCCGAGCTGTGTGCTACGTTTGTTCTCCTCCGAAGTCCGGGCTGTGTGTCGTCGTCGCCACCTGCTGAAGTCCGTGCTGTGTGCAATGGTCGCCCTGCGCCAAGGTCCGGGCTGTATTCTGCGGTCGGCTAACTACGAGTTCCAGGCTCTGTGCCGCATTCTCCCTGCAAAGATTTCCGGACTGTGTGCCACAGTTGCCCTTCACTGAGGTTCGGGCTGTGTGCCACGATTGCCCTGCCCCGAGGTCTGGACTTTGTCCCGCGTTTACCCTGCGTGGAGGTCTGGGCTGTGTGACACGGCCACCCTGTGCCGAATTCCAGCCTGTGTGCCTTGTTCTCCCTGCACCGGGTTCTGAGCTTTGTGCTGCAGTTGTACTGCACCGATTTCCGGGCTGTGAGTCGTGGTCGCACTGCTCTGATGTCTGGGCTGTGTGCCACGGTCATCTTGCGCCAAGGTGCACGCTGTGTGCCACNCCACCCTGTGCCGAATTCCAGCCTGTGTTCCTTGTTCTCCCTGCACCGGGTTCTGAGCTTTGTGCTGCAGTCGTACTGCACCGATTTCCGGGCTGTGAGTCGTGGTCGCACTGCTCTGATGTCTGGGCTGTGTGCCACGGTCATCTTGCGCCAAGGTGCACGCTGTGTGCCACAGTCTCCCTGCATCAATCTCCGGGTTCTGGGCCACAGTTGCACTATGCCGAGTCCGGGCTGTGTTCCGCGTTTGCCCTGCACTGAGGTCCGGTATGTGTGACACGGTCGTCCTGCGCTGAGGTCTGGGCTGTGTTCTGCGTTTGGCTAGCGATGATTTCTGTGCTCTGTACCGCGGTCACCCTTCACAGATTTCCGGGCTGTGTGCTGCGGTCACCCTTCACTGTAGTTCGGGCTGTGTGCCGCGATGGCCCTGTGCCGAGGTCCGGGCTGTGTTCTGCGGTTGGCTAGCAACGAATTCTGGGCTCTGTGCCACGGTCGTCCTTCACATATTTCTGGGCTGTGTTACGTGGTCGCCATTCACTGAATTTCAGGCTGTGTGCCGTGGACAGCTAGGGATGAGTTCCGGGCTCTGTGCCATATTTGCTCTCCTCCGAGTTGCGGGCTGTGTGCTGCGGTCACTATCTGCTGAGGTCCGTGCTGTGGGCCAGGGTCGCCCTGCGTGGAGTTCTGGGCTGTGTACTGCGGTCGCCCTGCGCCAAGGTCAGGGCTGTGTTCTGCCCTTGGCTTGCGAAGAGTTCCCAGATCTGTGCCGTGGTCACTCTGCGCCATGTTCAGTGCTGTGTGCCACGGTCACCATGTGCCGAAGTCCAGGCTGTGTGCCATGGTAGCCTTCTGCAGATATCCGGGCTGTGTGCGACGGTCGCCCTGCACCGATGTCTGGGCTGTGTGCCGTGGTCATCTTGTGCCGAGGTCCGGACTGTGTGCCACGGGCTCCCTGCACCAATCTCTGGGTGTGGGCCACAGTCATCCTGCACTGATATACGGTCTTTGTGCTGCGGTTGCCCTGACCCGAGGTCCGGGCTGTTTTCTGCGTTCGGCTAGCGACAAATTCCGTGCTCTGTGCTGCAGTCGCCCTTCACAGATTTCCGGGCTGTGAGCCGCGGACTCCCTTCACTAAAGTTCGGGCTGTGTGCTGCAGTCATCCTGTGCCGAGGTCCAGGCTGTGTGCTGCGGTTGCCCTGCTCCGATGTCTGGGCTGTGTGCCACGGTAGTCTTGCGCCGAGGTCTGGGCTGTGTGCCACGGTCTCCCTGCACCAATATCCAGGCTGAAGCCCACAGTCACATGATGCCGAGTCCGTGCTGTGTGCTGCAGTCACCCTGCACCGAGGCTGGTCTGTGTGACGTGGTCGCCATGCATCTAGGTCTGGTCTGTGTGACGCGGTCACCCTGTGCCAAGGTCCAGGCTCTGTTCTGTGGTCGGCCAGCAACAAATTCCGTGTTCTGTGCCGCGGTCGCCCTTCACAGATTTCTGGGCTTTGTGCCGCGGTCGCCCTTCACTGAGTTTCGGGCTGTGTGCCACGGTGGCCTTGTGCTGAGGTTCAAGCTGTGTTCCACGGTTGGCTAGCGACGAATTCTGGGCTCTGTGCCACGGTCGTCCTTCACATATTTCTGGGCTGTGTTACGCGGTTGCCCTTCACTGAAGTTCGGGCTGTGTGCCGTGGACAGCCAGGGACGAGTTCCGGGCTCTGTGCCGTGTTCGCTCTCCTCCGAGTTGTGGGCTGTGTGCTGTGGTCACCCTGTACCGAGGTCTGGGCTGTGTGCCACGGTCGCCCTGTGCCGAGGTCCGGCGTGTGTGTTGCGGTCACCATGCGCCGAAGTTCGGGCTGTGTGCATGGTCGCCATCTGCCGAAGTCTGTGCTGTGTGCCAAGGTCACCCAGGTCCGAGGTCGGGGTGTATTCCGCTCTCGGCTTGTGAAGAGTTCCTGGCTCTGTACCGCGGTTGCTGTGCGCCGAGTTCCTTGCTGTGTGCCACTGTCACCCTGTGCCGAGATCCAGGCTGTGTGCCACAGTAGCCTTCTGCAGATGTCCGTGCTGTGTGCCATGGTCATCCTGCACTGAGGTATGTGCTGTGTGCTGCAGTCACCTTATGCCAAGGTCCGGACTATGTCCCACGGTTGCCCTGCGCTGAGGTCTGGCCTGTGTTACACGGTCGATGTGCGCTGAGTTCCAGGTTGTTTGCCGCGTTCGCACGTGACGAGTTCTGGGTTGTGTGCCTCGGATGCATTCCAGGCTGTGCCACTGTCACCCTATGCCGAGTTCTGGGCTGTGTGCCACGGGCGCTCTGCACCTAGGTCCGGGATGTGTTCTGTGGTTGGCTAGCAATGAGTTCTGGGCTCTGAGCCACGGTCGCCCTTCACAGATTTCCGGGCTGTGTGCCACTGTCACCCTTCACTGAATTTCAGGCTGTCTTCTGCAATTGCCCTGTGCCGAGGTCCATGCTGTGTGCCGCGGTCACCTTGCACCATGTTCCGGGCTGTGTTCCGCGGTCGGCTAGGGATGAGTTCCGGGCTCTGTGCCCCGTTGGCTCTCCTCGAAAGTCCGGGTTGTGTGCCACGGTTGCCATCTCCCGAGGTCTGTGCTGTGTGCCAGGGTCACCTTGTGCCGAGGTCCGTTCTTTGTTCCGCAGTCGCCCTGTGCCAAGGTCTGGGCTGTGTGCCGTGGTAGCCTTCTGCAGATGTCCAAGCTTTTTTCCACAGTGGTCCTTCACCAAAGTTGGGGCTGTGTGCTGCAGTCGACCTATGCCGAGGTCCGGGCTCTGTGCCACGGTCACCCTGCACCGAAGTCCGGCCTATGTGCCACGGTTCACGTGCGCCAAGGTCCGGGATGTGTGCCGCAGTTGCCTGAGCTGCGGTCCAGGCTGCATGCCGTGGTCGCCATATGCTGAAGTCCGTTCTGTGTGCCAGATTTGCCCTGGTCAGAGGTCGGGGTGTGTGCCACCCTCGGCTTACAAAGAGTTCCGTGCTCTGTACTGTGGTTGCTCTGCGCCGAGGTCCGTGCTGTGTGCCATGGTCTCCCTGCGCCAAGGTCAGGGCTGTGTTCCGCCATTGGCTTGCGATGAGTATCTGGCTCTGTTTCGCGGTGGCTCTGCGCCGAGTCCGTGCTGTGTGCCATAGTCACCATGTGCCGAGGTCCAGGCTATGTGCTGCGGTCGCCATGCACTGAGGTCCGGGCTGTGTGCCACGGTCGCCCTGCGCCAAAGTTCGGGCTTTGTGCAGTGGTCGCTATCTGCCGAAGTCTGTCCTGTGTGCCAGGTTCACCCTGGGCTGACGTCGGTGTGTATTCCGCCCTCGGCTTGAGAATAGTTCCTGGCTCTGTACCGCGGTCGTTCTGTGCTGAGATCCATGCTGTGTGCCACTGTCGCCCTGTACCGAGATCTGGGCTGTGTGCCGCGGTAGCCTTCTGCAGATGTCTGTGCTGTGTGCAACGGTAGTCCTGCGCCAAGGTCCAGGCTGTGTGCCGCAGTCGCCTTACACCGAAGTCCGGGCTATGTGCCATGGTCGCCCTGCCCTGAGGTCAGGCCTGTGTGCCTCGGTTGGTGTGCACTGAGTTCCAGCTGTGTGCCGCATTCACACGTGCCGAGTTCCAGGTTGTGGGCCTCGGTCGACTTGCATCGCATCCCGGGCTGTGCCGCTGTCGCCCTGTGCTGAGGTCCGGGCTGTATGATGCAGGTGCCCAGCACCGAGGTCCGGGATGTGTTCCGAGGTCAGCTAGTGACGAGTTCTAGGCTCTGTGCCACAGTCGCCCTTCACAGATTTCCAGGCTGCATGACATGGACACCCTTTACTGAAGTTTGGGCTCTCTGCCGCAGTCGCCCTGTGCTGTGGTCCAGGCTGTGTTCCACAGTCAGCTAGGGATGAGTTCCCGGCTCTGTGCCCCGTTCGTTCTCCTCCAAGGTCCGGGTTGTATGTCACGGTCGCCATCTGTCGAGGTCCATGCTGTGTGTCAGGGTTTCCCTGAACAGAGATCCGGGCTGTGAGCAGCGATTGCCCTGCGCCAAGTTCTGGGCTGTGTTCCGCCCTCGGCTTGCGATGAGTTCCCGGCTCTGTGCCGCGGTCGCTCTGCGCCGAGGTCCGTGCTGTGTGCCATGGTCACCCTGTGCCGTGGTCAGGGGTGTTTGCCGCGGTAGACTTCTGCAGAGTTCCGGGCTGTGTGCTGGGGTCCCCGTGTGCTGAGGTCCAGTCTGTGTGCTGTGGTCGCCCTTCACCGAGGTCTGGCCCGTGTGCCGTGGTCGCCCTGCACCTAGGTCCGTCCTTTGTGCCGTGGTCACCCTGCGCCAAGATCTGGGATATGTTCTGCGGTTGGCTAGTGACGAGTTCCGGACTGTGTGACGCGGGCACCCTTCACTGATGTTCAGGCTGTGTACTACGGCCGCTCTTCTCTGAGGTTCGTGCTGAGTGCCGCGGCAGCCCTGCACCTAGGTCTGGGCTGTGTGCTGCACTCGCCCTGTGCCACAGTCCAGGCTGTGTGCCGTGGTCGTCATCTGCCGAAATCCGTGCTGTGTGCCATTGTTGCCTGTGCCGTGATCTGGGCTGTGTGCCACGGTAGCTTCTGCAGATGTCCAAGCTCTGTGCCGTGGTCATCCTGCGCCAAGGTCCCGGCTCTGTGCCACGGTCAGCCTGCGCCGAAGTCCAGGCTGTGTTTGGTGGTTGACATGCATGGAATTCTGGGCTGTGTGCCACGTTCGCACATGCTGAGTTCCAGATTGTGTGCCTCGGTCGCCCTGCATCGCTTACCAGGCTGTGTGCTGTGGTCGCCCTGCGCCAAGGTATGAGTTGTGTTTTCCGATCAGCTAGTGACTAGTTCCAGGTTCTGTCCAATGGTCGCCCTTCACAGATTTCCGGGCTGTGTGCCTCGGTCACCCTTCACTAAAGTTTGGGTTGTTTGCCGCGGTTGCCCTGAGCCGAGGTCCGGACTGTGTGCTGCGGTCATCCTGTGCCATGGTCCGGGCTGTGTTCCATGGTCGGCTAGGGACGAGTTCCGGGCACTGTGCCCCGTTCGCTATCCTCCGAGGTCTGGGTTGTGTGCTGCGGTACCATCTGCTGAGGTCCATGCTGTGTGCCAGGGTAGCCATGCGCAGAAATCCGGGCTGTGTGCCGTGGTCACCCTGCGCCATGGTCCGGGCTGTATTCCGCCCTTGGCTTGCGATGAGTTCCCAGCTCTGTGCTACAGTTGCTCTGTGCCAAGGTCTGTGCTGTGTGCTACGGTAACCCTGTGCCGTGGTCCAGGCTGTGTGCCATGATCGCTCTGCGCCAAGTTCCATGCTGTGTGCCATGGTTGCCCTGCGCCGAGGTCCGGACTGTGTGCTGCGGTCAATGTGCACTGAGTTCCGGGCTGTGTGCCGCGTCCACACGTGTCGAGTTCCGGGTTGTGTCCCTCAGTCACCTTGCATCGCATTCCGGGCTGTGAGCCACGGTCACCCTGTGCCAATTTCCGGGCTGTGTGCCGTGGTAGCCTTCTGCAGTTTTCTGGGCTGTGTGCCGCGGTCGCCCTGCATCGTGGTCCGGGCTGTGTGCCGCGGTCGCCCTGCACCGATGTCCAGGCTGTGTGCCGCGATCGCCCTGCACAGAGGTCCAGGCTGTGTGCAGCGGTCGACCTGCGCCTATGTCCAGGCTATGTGCCGCAGTCGCCCTGCGCCATGGTCCGGGCTTAGTTCTGCGGTCTGCGATGTGTTCCACGGTCAGATAGCAACAAGTTCCAGGCTGTGTGCCGCGGTTGCCCTCCACAGATGTTCGGGCTCTGTGCCCCTTTGGCTCTGCACAGATTTCCGGGCTGTGTGCTGCGATCGCACTTCACTGATGTTCAGGCTGTGTGCCGCGGTTGCCCTGTGCCACGTTCCGGGCTGTGTGCCAATTGTCATCTGCCCAGATCCGTGCTTCATGCCAGGTCGCCCTGCGTGGAGGTCTGGGCTATGTGCCGTGGTCAGCCTGCCACGAAGTCCAGGCTGTGTTCTGCCTTCAATTTGTGATGAGTTCCCGGCTCGGTGCTGCAATCGCTCTGCACAGAGGTCCGTGCTGTGTGCCATGGTCACCATGTGCCGAGGTCCAGGCTGTGTGCCAAGGTAGCCTTCTGCAAAGGTCCGGGCTGAGTGCCGAGGTTGCACTGTGATGAGGTCTGGCCTGTGTGCCGCAGTCGCCCCGTGCCGAGGTCCATCCTTTGTGCCATGGTTGCCCTAAACCGAGGTCTGGGATGTATTCCACAGTTGGCTAGCAACGAGTTCAGACTGTGTACTGCGGTCGCCGTTCACTGATATTTGGGCTGTGTGCTGCGGTCACCTTCACTGAGGTTCAGGCTGTGTGCCACAGTCACCCTGTGCCAAGTTCTGGGCTGTGTTCTGGCTTCGGCTTGCAATGAATTCCCGGCTCAGTGCCACGGTCGCTCTGTGCCGAGGTCCGTGCTGTGTGCCATGGTCACCATGTGCCGAGGTCTGGGTTGTGTTCCAAGGCAGCCTTCCGCAAAGGTCCAGGCTGTGTGCCGAGGTCCACTGCGCCGAATGCTGGCCTGTGTGCCGTGGTCGCTCTGTGCCGAAGCCGTCTTTTGTGCCATGGTCGCCCTGCACCGAGGTCTGGGATGTGTTCTGCAGTTGGCTAGTGACGAGTTCTGACTGTGTACCATGGTCGCCCTTCACTGATATTTGGGCTGTGTGCTGCGGTCGCCTTCACTGAGGTTCAGGCTGTGTGCCACGGTCACCCTGCGCCAAGTTCCGGGCTGTGTGCTGGGGTCACCCTGCGCATAGGTCATGGCTTTATGCTGCAGTCGCCCTGCGCCAAGGTCCGGCCTGTGTGCCGTGTTCGCCATCTGCCAAAGTCCGTGCTGTGTGCCAGGGTCGCCCTGGCCCAAGGTCGGGGTGTGTTCCGCCCTGGGCTGATGATGAGTTCCGGGCTCTGTACCGAGATCGCTCTGCACCGAGGTCTGTGCTGTGTGCCACTGTCGTCCTGTACGGAGCTCCGGGCTATGTGCCACGGTAGCCTTCTACAAATGTCTGGGCTGTGTGGCGCCATCACTTTCTTCATATATCCAGGCTGTGTGCCATAGTCACCCTGCACCGAGGCCCGAATTGCATGCTGTGGTCGCCCTGCACCGAGGTCGGGCTGCGTGCTGCGGTCACCCTGCGCCGAAGTCTGGCCTGTGTGCCGCGGAAGCCCTGCCCCAAGGTCCGGGATGTGTTCCGCGGTCAGCTAGCGATGATTCCAGACTATGTGCTGCGGTTGCGATTCATTGATGTTTGGGCTGTGTGCTGTGGTTGCCCTGAGCCGATGTCCGGGCTGTGTGCCGTGGTCGTCCATAACCGAGGTCCAGCGTGTGTGCCACAGTGCCCTGCGCCAAGGTTCAGGCTGTGTGCAGTGGTCGCCATCTGCCGAAATCCGTGCTGTGTGCCAAGGTCGCCCTTGGCCGAGATCTGGGCTGTGTGCTGCAGTAGACTTCTGCAGATGTCCAGGCTGTGTGCCATGGTCGTCTTGCGCGGAGGTCCGGGCTGTGTGCTGCAGTTGCCCTATGCTGAGGTCCGGACTATATGCCACGGTCGCCCTGCGCCGAGGTCCGGCCTGAGTGCTGCGGTCGATGTGCACTGAGTTCTGGGCTGTGTGCCATGTTCGCACGTTCTGAGTTCCGGGTTGTGTGCCTCAGTCACCATGCATTGCATTCTGGGCTGTGTGCCGTGGTCGCCCTGTGCCAATGTCCAGGCTCTGTGCCGCGATCGCCCTGCACAAAGGTCCAGGCTGAGTTCTGGGATCAGCTAGGGCCGAGTTCTGCGATGTGTTCCGCGGTCAGATAGCGACGAATTCCGGCCTGTGTTCCGCGTTGCCCTTTGCAGAGGTCCGGGCTGTGGGCCGCGGTAGCCTGGCACCAAGATCCAGGCTGTGTGCCACAGTCGCCCTGTGCCTAGGTCTGTGCTGTGTGCTTCAGTAACCTGGCGCTGAGGTCCAGGCTGTGTGCCACGGTCGCCCTGTGCCTAGGTCTGGGCTGTGTGCCTCAGTCGCCCTGCACCGAGGTCTGAGCTGTGTGCCATGGTCACCATCTGCCGAAGTCCGTGCTGTGTGTCAGGTTCGCCCTGGGCCGAGGTCGGGGTGTGTTCCGCCCTCGGCTTGCAACGAGTTCCAGGCTCTGTACCACGATCGCTCTGTGATAAGGTCCATGCTGTGTGACACTGTTGTCCTGTGCCGAGATCTGGTTTGTGTGCCGCGGTATCCTTCCGCAGATATCTGGACTGTGTGCCACGGACGCCCAGCGCCGAGGTCTGGGCTGTGTGCCACGGTTGCCTTGCGGCAAGGTCCCCCCTGTGTGCCACGGTTGCTATGCGCTGAGGTCCGTGTTGTGTGCTATGGTCGCCCTGCGCCGAGGTTCTGGCTGTGTTCTGCGGTCGGCTAGAGATGAGTTCCAGGCTGTGTGTCACGGTTGCCCTGCACCGAAGTTGGAGCTGTGTGCCTTGGTCGCACTGCGCTGAGGTCTGGGCTGTGTTCAGTCTTTGGCTTGTGACAAGTTCTGGGCTTTCTGCCACGGGCACTCTACACCAAGGTCCACACTGTGTGCCACGGTCACCCTGTGCCGAAGTCCAGGCTGTGTGCCATGGCAGCCTTCTGCTGAAGTCCATGCTGTGTGCCAGGGTCGCCCTGGGCAAAGGTCAGGGTGTGTTCCACCCTCGGCTGACGATGAGTTCCAGGCTCCGTACCGAGATCGCTCTGCGCCTAGGTCCGTGCTCTGTGCCACTGTCGCCCTGTGCCGAGATCCCGGCTGTGTGACATGGTAGCCTTCTACAAATGTCTGGGCTGTGTCCCGCGGTCGCCTTCTTCAGATATACGGGCTGTGTGCCGTGGTCACCCTTTACCAAAGCCCGAGCTGCATGCTGCGGTCGCCCTGCACCGAGGTCAGACTGCATGCCACGGTCGCCCTGCGCCGAAGTCTGGCCTGTGTGCCACGGATGCCCTGCACCAAAGTCCCGGCTGTGTTCCGCGGTCGGCTAGTGATGAGTTCCAGACTGTGTACTGTGGTCGCGCTTCACTGATGTTCGGGCTGTGTGCCTGCCATGGTTGCCCTGCGCCGAGGTCCAGGCTGTGTGCCTCAGTCAACCAGTGCCTATGTCTGGCGTGTGTGCCGTGGTCGCCCTGCGCTGAAGTCTGGGCTGTGTGCCGTGGTCGACCACTGCCGAGGTCCAGTGTGTATGCTGCCCTCGGTTTGGACGAGTTCACGGCTCTGTGCCATGGTCGCTCTGCGCTGAGTTCCATGCTGTGTGCCACGGTGAACCTGTGCTGAAGTCTGGGCTATGTGCTGCAGAAGGCTTCTGCAGATGTCCCGCCTGTGTTCAGCTCTCGGCTTGTGACGAGTTCTGGGCTCTGTACCACGGTCGCTCTGTGCCAAGATCCGTGCTGTGTGCCACTGTCGCCCTGTGCTGAGATCCGGGCTGGGTGCTGCGGTAGCCTTCTGCAGATGTCCGGAATGTGTGCCGCTGTAGCTTTCTGCAGATGTCCGGGCTGTGTGCCGCAGTCACCCTACACCGTGGTCCAGGCTATATGCCACAGTTGCCCGGCGCCGAGGTCCGGCGTGTGCCGCGGTTGACGTGCACTGATTTCCGGGCTGTGTGCCATGTTCGCACGTGCCAAGTTCCGGGTTGTGTGCCTCGGTCGCCTTGCATCGCATTCCAGGTTGTGTGCTGTAGTCACACTGTGCCGAGATCCGGGCTGTGTGCCGTGGTCGCCATCTGCCGAAGTCCATTCTGTGTGCCAGGGTCGCCCTGCGCCGAGGTCGGGGTGTCTTCCGCCCTTGACTTGCAACAAGTTCCGAGCTCTGTACCATGGTTGCTCTGTGCTGAGATCCATGCTGTGTGACACTGTCACCCTGTGCCGAGATCTGGGTTGTGTGCTGCGGTAGCCTTCTGCAGATGTCTGGACTGGGTGCCGTGGACGCCCAGTACTGAGGTCCGGTCTGTGTGTCATGGTCGCCCTGCTCCGAGGTCCGGGCTGTGTGCCAAGGTCACCTTGCAACGAGGTCCCCCCTGTTTGCCACAGTCGCACTGCGCCGAGCTTGTGGCTGTGTTCTGCGGTTGGCTAGAGATGAGTTCCAGGCAGTGTGTCGTGGTCGCCCTGCACTGAATTCAGATCTGTGTGCCTCGGTTGCACTGCACTGAGGTTCAGTCTTTGGCTTGTGATGAGTTCTGGGCTCTGTGCCATGGTCGCTCTGCGCTGAGGTCCGGACTGTGTGCCACGGTCGCCCTGTGCCGAAGTCCAGGCTGTGTGCCGTGGCAGCCTTCTGCAGAGGTCTGGGCTCTGTGCCGCAGTTGCCCTGCGCCAAGGTCCAGGCTGTGTGCCGCATTCGCCCTGTGCCATGGTATGGGCTGTGTTCCGTNAGTTCTGGGCTTTCTGCCACGGGCACTCTACACCAAGGTCCACACTGTGTGCCACGGTCACCCTGTGCCGAAGTCCGGGCTGTGTGCCATGGCAGCCTTCTGCTGAAGTCCATGCTGTGTGCCAGGGTCGCCCTGGGCAAAGGTCAGGGTGTGTTCCACCCTCGGCTGACGATGAGTTCCAGGCTCCGTACCGAGATCGCTCTGCGCCTAGGTCCGTGCTCTGTGCCACTGTCGCCCTGTGCCGAGATCCCGGCTGTGTGACATGGTAGCCTTCTACAAATGTCTGGGCTGTGTCCCGCGGTCGCCTTCTTCAGATATACGGGCTGTGTGCCGTGGTCACCCTTTACCAAAGCCCGAGCTGCATGCTGCGGTCGCCCTGCACCGAGGTCAGACTGCATGCCACGGTCGCCCTGCGCCGAAGTCTGGCCTGTGTGCCACGGATGCCCTGCACCAAAGTCCCGGCTGTGTTCCGCGGTCGGCTAGTGATGAGTTCCAGACTGTGTACTGTGGTCGCGCTTCACTGATGTTCGGGCTGTGTGCCTGCCATGGTTGCCCTGCGCCGAGGTCCAGGCTGTGTGCCTCAGTCAACCAGTGCCTATGTCTGGCGTGTGTGCCGTGGTCGCCCTGCGCTGAAGTCCGGGCTGTGTGCCGTGGTCGACCACTGCCGAGGTCCAGTGTGTATGCTGCCCTCGGTTTGGACGAGTTCACGGCTCTGTGCCATGGTCGCTCTGCGCTGAGTTCCATGCTGTGTGCCACGGTGAACCTGTGCTGAAGTCTGGGCTATGTGCTGCAGAAGGCTTCTGCAGATGTCCCGCCTGTGTTCAGCTCTCGGCTTGTGACGAGTTCTGGGCTCTGTACCACGGTCGCTCTGTGCCAAGATCCATGCTGTGTGCCACTGTCGCCCTGTGCTGAGATCCGGGCTGGGTGCTGCGGTAGCCTTCTGCAGATGTCCGGAATGTGTGCCGCTGTAGCTTTCTGCAGATGTCCGGGCTGTGTGCCGCAGTCACCCTACACCGTGGTCCAGGCTATATGCCACAGTTGCCCGGCGCCGAGGTCCGGCGTGTGCCGCGGTTGACGTGCACTGATTTCCGGGCTGTGTGCCATGTTCGCACGTGCCGAGTTCCGGGTTGTGTGCCTCGGTCGCCTTGCATCGCATTCCAGGTTGTGTGCTGTAGTCACACTGTGCCGAGATCCGGGCTGTGTGCCGTGGTCGCCATCTGCCGAAGTCCATTCTGTGTGCCAGGGTCGCCCTGCGCCGAGGTCGGGGTGTCTTCCGCCCTTGACTTGCAACAAGTTCCGAGCTCTGTACCATGGTTGCTCTGTGCTGAGATCCATGCTGTGTGACACTGTCACCCTGTGCCGAGATCTGGGTTGTGTGCTGCGGTAGCCTTCTGCAGATGTCTGGACTGGGTGCCGTGGACGCCCAGTACTGAGGTCCGGTCTGTGTGTCATGGTCGCCCTGCTCCGAGGTCCGGGCTGTGTGCCAAGGTCACCTTGCAACGAGGTCCCCCCTGTTTGCCACAGTCGCACTGCGCCGAGCTTGTGGCTGTGTTCTGCGGTTGGCTAGAGATGAGTTCCAGGCAGTGTGTCGTGGTCGCCCTGCACTGAATTCAGATCTGTGTGCCTCGGTTGCACTGCACTGAGGTTCAGTCTTTGGCTTGTGATGAGTTCTGGGCTCTGTGCCATGGTCGCTCTGCGCTGAGGTCCGGACTGTGTGCCACGGTCGCCCTGTGCCGAAGTCCAGGCTGTGTGCCGTGGCAGCCTTCTGCAGAGGTCTGGGCTCTGTGCCGCAGTTGCCCTGCGCCAAGGTCCAGGCTGTGTGCCGCATTCGCCCTGTGCCATGGTATGGGCTGTGTTCCGTGGTCAGCTAGGGACGAGTTCTGGGCTCTGTGCCACGTTCGCTCTCCTCCGAGGTCCGGGCTGTGTGCTGCAGTCACCATCTGCTAAGGTCCATTCTTCCTGCCAGGGTCGCCCTGCGTGAAAGTCTGGGCTGTGTGCCGCAGTCAACCTGCGCCAAAATCCAGGCTGTGTTCTGGCTTCGGCTTGCGATGAATTCCTGGCTCAGTGCCATGGTCGCTCTGTGCCGAGGTCTGTGCTGTGTGCCACGGTCACCATGTGCCGAGGTCTGGGTTGTGTGCCAAGGCAGCCTTCCGCAAAGGTCCGGGCTGTGTGCCGAGGTCCACTGCACCGAATTCTGGCCTGTGTGCCGTGGTCGCCCTGTGCCGAGGCCATCTTTTGTGCCATGGTCGCCCTGCGCCGAGGTCTGGGATGTGTTCTGCAGTTGGCTAGTGACGAGTTCTGACTGTGTACCACGGTCGCCCTTCACTGATGTTTGGGCTGTGTGCTGTGGTCGCCCTTTACTGAGGTTCGGGCTGTGTGCCGCAGTCACCTTGTGCCGAGTTTTGAGCTGTTTGCCGCGGTCGCCCTGTGCATATATCGGGGCTGTGTGCCGCAGTCACCCTGCACCAAGGTCCAGCCTGTGTGCCATGTTCGCCATCTGCCAATGTCCGTTCTGTGTGCCAGGGTCACCCTGGGCCAAAGTCGGGGTGTGTTCCGCCCTCGGCTGACGATGAGTTCCGGGCTCTGTACCGAGATCGCTCTGCGCCAAGGTCCGTGCTGTGTTCCACTGTCGCCCTGTGCCAAGACCCGGGCTGTATGCCGCGGTAGCCTTCTACAAATGTATCGGCTGTGTGCCGTGGTCGCCTTCTTCAGATATCCGGGCTGTGTGCCATGGTCGCCCTGCGCCGAGGTCGGGCTGCGTGCCGCGGTCGCCCTGCGCTGAGGTTGGGTTACGTGTCATGCACCCTGTGCCGAGGTCCGGCCTGTGTGCCGTGGACGCCCTGCCCCAAGGTCTGGGCTGTGTTCCACGGTCGGCTAGTGACGAGTTCCGGAATTTGTGCTGCGGTCGCACTTCACTGATGTTTGGGCGGTGTGCCGTGGTTGCCCTGCACTGAGGTTTGGGCTCTGTGCCATGGTCGACCAGTGCCGAGGTCTGGTGTGTGTGCCGCGGTTGCCCAGCACCAAGGTCATGGCTGTGTTACACCCTCAGTTTGGACGAGTTCACGGCTCTGTGTTAGGGTCGCACTGTGCTGAGGTCCATGCTGTGTGCCACGGTCAACCTGTACCAAAGTCTGGGCTATGAACCGCGGTAGCCTTCTGCAGAGGCCGGGCTGTGTGTCAAGGTGGCCCTGCGCCAAAGTCTGGGCTGTGTTCCACGGTCGGCTAGCGATGAGTTCCAGACTGTGTGCTGAGGTCGCCCTTCACTGATATTGGGGCTGTGTGCTGCAGTTGCCCTGCGTCGAGTTCCGGGCTGTGTGCCGCGGTTGCCCAGCACCAAGTCTGGCGTGTTTGCCGCAGTCGCCCTGCGCTGAGGTTCGGGCTGTGTGCAGTGGTCGCCATCTGCCGAAGTCCATGCTGTGTGCCAAGGTCGCCCTGGGCCGAGATTCGGGCTGTGTGCTGCGGTAGCCTTCTGCAGATGTCCAGGCTGTGTGCCGCGGTTGTCCTGCACCAAGATCGGTGCTGTGTGCCACAGTCGCCCTAAGCCGAGGTCCGGGCTATATGCCACGGTCGCCCTACGCCGAGGTCCGGCCTGTGTGCTGCGGTCCACGTGCACTGAGTTCTGGGCTGTGTGCCGCGTTCGCACGTGTCAAGTTCTGGGTTGTGTGCCTTGGTCGCCTTGCATTGCATTCCAGGCTGTGTGACATGGTGGCCCTGTGCCGAGATACGGGCTGTGTGCCGCGGTAGCCTTCTGCAGATTTCCGGGCTGTGTGCTGTGGTCGCCCTGCATCGTGGTCTGGGCTGTGTGCCGTGGTCTCCCTGCGCAGAAGTCCGGGCTCTGTGCCGCGGTCGACCTGCGCCTATGTCCAGGCTGTGTTCTGCAGTCGCCCTGCACCATGATCTGGGCTGATTTCTGTGGTCAGATAGGGCCAAGTTCTGTGATGTGCTCCGCGGTCAGATAGCGATGAGTTCTGGGCTGTGTGCCGCGGTTGCACTTCACAGATGTTCGGGCTGTGTGCCACGGTCGCCCTCTGCCAAGGTCTGGGCTGTGTAATGCGGTCACACTGTGCCGAATTCCGGCCTGTGTGCCTTGTTCTCCCTGCACCGAGTTCTGAGCTGTGTGCCGCAGTCGACCTGCACCGAGGTCTGGCATGTGTTACGCAGTTGCCTTGCGCCGAGATATGGGCTGTGTGCCATGGTCGCACTTCACCAAGGTCCATGCTGTGTGCTGTGGTCGCCCTGCATCGCAGTCCAGGCTGTGTGCCGCGGTCGCCCTGCACCTATGTCTGGGCTGTGTGCCTCAGTCACCCTGCGCTGAGGTCTGAGCTATGTGCTGTGGTCGCCATCTGCTGAAGTCTGTGCTGTGTGCCATGGTCGCCCTGGGCTGAGGTCGGGGTGTTTTCCTCCCTCGGCTTGCAACAAATTCCAGGCTCTGTACCGCGGTCACTCTCTGCTGAGGTCTGTGCTGTGTGACACTGTCACCCTGTGCCGAGATCTGGGTTGTGTGCGGCGGTAGCCTTCTGCAGATGTCCAGACTATGTGCTGCGGATGCCCAGCACTGAGGTCCGGGCTGTGTGCCCTGGTCACCTTTCAACGAGGTCCCCCCTGTGTGCTGCGGTCGTCCTGCACCGAGGTCCGGGTTGTGAGCCATGGTTGCCCTGCGCCGAGGTTCTGGCTCTGTCTGCGTTCAGCTAGAGACGAGTTCCGGGCTGTGTGTCATGGTCGCCCTGCACCAAAGTCAGAGCTGTGTGCCTCAGTCGCACTGCACTGAGGTCTGGGCTGTGTTCAGTCCTCGGCTTGTGATGAGTTCCGGGCTCTGTGCTGCGGTCGCTCTGTGCCGAGGTCCAGACTGTGTGCCACGGTCGCCCTGTGCTGAAGTCTGGGCTGTGTGCCACAGCAGCCTTCTGCAGAGGTCCGGGCTGTGTGCCGTGGTCACCCTGTGCCAAAATCCGGGCTGTGCACTGCAGTCACCCTGCGCNGAGGTCGGACTGTGTGCCACGGTCGCTCTGTGCTGAAGTCTGAGCCGTGTGCTGCAGCAGCCTTCTGCAGAGGTCCGGGCTGTGTGCCGTGGTCACCCTGTGCCAAAATCCGGGCTGTGCGCTGCAGTCACCCTGCGCTGAGGTCTGGCCTGTGTGCTGCGGTCACCCTGCGCCAACATCTGGGCTGTGAACTGCAGTCTCCCTGCGCCGAGGTCTGGCCTGTGTGTCTCGTTCGCCCTTTGCCGAGGTCCGGGCTGTGTGCTGCGGTTGCCCTGCGCCAAGGTCTGGGCTGGGATCCATGGTCGCCCTGCGCCAAGGTCCGGGCTGTGTGCCGCGGTCACCCTTCGCTGAGGTTCAGGCCGTGTGCCGCGGTCGCACTGTGCTGAGGTCCGGCCTCTGTGCCGCGGTCGACCTGCACCAAGGTCCAGGCTGTGTTCCATGGTTGGCTAGCAACCAATTCTGGACTGTGTGCTGTGGTTGCCCTTCACTGATATTCCGGCTGTGTGCCGCATTCACCCTGCATGGAGGTCCAAGCTCGCCCTGCGCCGAGGTCTGGGCTGTGTTCAGTCCTCGGCTTGTGACGAGTTCCGGGCTCTGTGCTGCGGTTGCTCTGCACCGAGGTCGGACTGTGTGCCACGGTCGCTCTGTGCTGAAGTCTGAGCCGTGTGCTGCAGCAGCCTTCTGCAGAGGTCCGGGCTGTGTGCCGCGGTCACCCTGTGCCAAAATCCGGGCTGTGAGCTGCAGTCTACCTGTGCCAAGGTCTGGCCTGTGTGTCTCGTTCGCCCTTCGCTGAGGTCTGGGCTGTGTGCAGCAGTCATGCTGTGCCAAGGTCTGGGATTTGTGCTGTGCTCGCCATCTGCCGAAGTCCGTGCTGTGTGCCAGAGTCGCCCTGGGCAGATGTCGGGGTGAGTTCCGCCCTCAGCTTGTGATCAGTTCCGGGCTCTGTACCACAGTCGCACTGTGCTGAGGTCTGGGCTGTATTCAGTCCTCGGCCTGTGACGAGTTCCAGGCTCTGTGCTGCGGTTGATCTGCACCGAGGACCGGACTGTGTGCCACGGTCACTCTGTGCTGAAGTCTGAGCCGTGTGCTGCGGCAGCCTTCTGCAGAGGTCTGGCCTGTGTGCCACGGTCACTCTGTGCTGAAGTCTGAGCTTNGCCATGTTAGCCCTGCGCCGAGGTCCTGACTGTGATTTGCAGTCGACTACTTACGAGCTCCAGGTGCTGTGAGGCTGTCGCCCTGCACAGATTTCTGGGATGTGTGCTGCGGTCGCCCTTCACTGAGGTTTGGGCTGTGTGCCGCGTTCCCCCTGCGCTGAGGTCCAGGCTGTGTGCCACGGTCCCCTGCACTGAGGTCCACACTGTGTGCTGCGGTCGCCCTGCACTGAGGTCTAGCCTGTGTACCTCGGTAGCCTTGTGCCAAGGTCCAAGCTGTGTGCCACAGTCGCCGTTTTCTGTGGTCCGGGCTGTGTGATGCGGCAGCCTTCTGCAGAGGTCCGGGCTGTGTGCTGCGGTCACCCTGTGCCAAAATCCGGGCTGTGAGCTGCAGTCTCCCTGCGCCGAGGTCTGGCCTGTGTGTCTCGTTTGCCCTTCACCGAGGTCCGGGCTGTGTGCTGCGGTTGCCCTGCGCCAAGACCCGGGCTGGGAGCCACGGTTGCCCTGCGCCAAGGTCCGGGCTGTGTGCCGCGGTCACCCTTTGCTGAGATTCGGGCCGTGTGCCGCGGTCGCACTGTGCTGAGGTCCAGCCTCTGTGCCGCGGTCGACCTGCGCCAAGGTCCAGGCTGTGTTCCGCGGTCGGCTAGTGACGAGTTCCAGACTGTGTTCCATGGTTGCCCTTCACTGATTTTCCAGCTGTGTGCCGTGGTGGCCCTGCGCAGAGGTCCTGGCTCGCCCTGCGCCGAGGTCTGGGCTGTGTTCAGTCCTCGGCTTGTGACGAGTTCCGGGCTCTGTGCTGCGGTCGCTCTGCGCTGAGGTCCGGACTGTGTGCCACGGTCACTCTGTGCTAAAGTCTGAGCCATGTGCTGCGGCAGCCTTCTGCAGAGGTCTGGGCTGTGTGCCGCGGTCACCCTGTGCCAAAATCCGGGCTGTGAGCTGCAGTCTCCCTGCGCTGAGGTCTGGCCTGTGTGTCTCATTCGCCCTTCGCCAAGGTCTGGGCTGTGTGCCGCAGTCGTCCTGCACCGAAGTCGGGGCTGTGTGCTGCGGTCGCGATGTGCCAAGTTCCTGGTTGTTTTCCGCGGTCAGCTAGGCACGAGTTCTGGACTCTGTGCCGTGTTCGCTCTCCTCTGAGGTCCAGGCTGTGTGCCACGGTCACCATCTGCCGAGGTCCGTGCTGTGTGCCATGGTCTCCCTGCTCTGAGGTCTGGGCTGTGTTCTGCAGTCGGCTAGCAAAGAGTTCCGGGCTCTGTGCCATGTTGTCGCTGCATAGATTTCCAGGCTGTGTGCCGTGGTTGCCCTTCCCTGGGGTTCGGGCTCTGTGCCACAGTCCCCCTGTTCCGAGGTCCAGGCTGTGTGCCATGGTGGCCCTTTGCTGAGGTCCAGACTGTGTTCCGCAGTCGTGCTACGCCAAGGTCTGGGATTTGAGCTGTGCTCGCCATCTGCCGAAGTCCGTGCTGTGTGCCAGAGTCACCCTGGGCAGATGTCTGGGTGAGTTCTGCCCTCGGCTTGTGATGAGTTCCGGGCTCTGTACAATGGTCGCCTGCGCCGAGGTCTGTGCTGTGTGCCACTGTTGCCCTGTGCTGAGATCCGGGCTGTGTGCCGCGGTAGCCTTCTGCAGATGTCCGTGCTGTCTGCGCAGTCGCCCTGCGTGGATGTCCAGGCTGTGTGTCGAGGTTGCCCTGCGCCGAGGTCCACCCTGTGTGCAGTGGTCACCCTGGGCCGAGGTCGGGGTGTGTTCCGCCCTCAGATTGCGACGAGTTCCGTGCTCTTACCATGGTTGCTCTGCACTGAAGTCCATGCTGTGTGCCACTGTCGCCTTGTGCCGATGTCCAGGCTGTGTGCCGTGGTAGCCTTCTGCAGATGTCCGGGCTGTGTGCTGCGGTTGCCCTGTGCCGAGTACCGGCCTGTATGCCGTGGTCACCCTGCACCAAGGTCCGGGCTGTGCTCCGCGTTCAGCTAGCGATGATTTCCTGCTTGTGTGCCGCTGTCTCCCTGTGCCAAGGTCCGGGCTGTGTTCCGCAGTCAGCTAGTGATGAGTTCCAGACTGTGTGCCATGGTTGCCCTTCACTGATATTCCAGCTGTGTGCTGCGGTCGCCCTGTGTGGAGGTCCAGGCTCTGTGCCGCGGTCGCCCTGCGCCAAGGTCCAGGCTGTGTTCTGTGGTTGGCTAGCGACGAGTTCTGGGCTGTGTGCCGCGGTCGTCCTGCACTGAAGTTGGCGTTGTGTGCTGCGGTTGCGATGCACTGAGGTCTTCTCTGTGTTCAGCTCTCGGTTTGCGACAAGGTCCGGGCTCTGTAACGCGGTCACTCTGCGCTGAGGTCTGGACTGTGTGCCACGGTCGCCCTGTGATGAAGTCCGGGGTGTGTGCCGCGGTAGCCTTCTACAGAGGTCCGGGTTGTGTGCCCGGTTGCCCTGCACCAAGATCCAGGCTGTGAGCCACAGTCGCCCTGTGCCGAAGTCCGGCCTGTGTGCCGCGGTCCACCTGCGCTGAGGTCCGTCCTGTGTGCAGTGGTCGCAGTGCGCCGAGGTCCGGCCTGTGTACCATGGTCACCCTGCACCGAAGTCCGGGCTGTGTGCCGTGGTCGCCCTGCACCGAGGTCCAGGCTCTGTGCCGTGGTCACCCTACATCACGGTCCCGGCTGTGTGCCACAGTCGGCTAGTGACGATTTCCGGACTCTGTGCCGTGGTCGCCCTTCACAGATTTCTGGGCTGTGTTATGCGGTAGCCCTTCACTGAAGTTCTGGCTGTGTGCCACGGACAGCTAGGGA
>SJYV01009865.1:0-13409 GCA_006410875.1 Neotragus pygmaeus
CTCTCTACTCGAGAGGAACACCGAGGGTCCCGCCACACCTCAAGAGGAGCCTCGTGTCCCCCTGCTACCCTCGAAATGAGGGATCCTTTCACTGCTTCGCCCGGGAAGGATTCCCGAAGGTCCGGTTGCATCTCAATAGGAGGCGCTCTCCACAGGAGTGTCCAGAGGAACTCAGGGGGTGGCACCATAGTTCCACAAGACCCCCAGATGTATCTGTCTAATCCAGAGGCTCCTGATGACATTGCATGGCCTCGACTGTCACCACGAGGTTTGGCTCCTACCACGGTGGCACGTGTTTCAACACTGTGGGAAAGCCTCGAGTGGAAGCTCCATACACCTGTGACACCTCGACGGGAAGCCTGACCCTGCGGCTACAGCTCGGGAGGAAAGCAGAGGTGCATGTCTCCACTTGAGACGAGACCTCACTCCCCTGGGGAGCCTCCAGAGGAACCCCACGGTCCATGTCAGCAGTGGGGAGGAATCCTCAGGCTCCAGATGATGACTAAGGAGCCAGATCCAACTGCTAAGGAAACCCCAGAGGCTACTGGCAACTCGAGTTGAGCCTGGCCTCTCCAGAAGGCACAGGGGCAGTTCCCTGGTTTTCCCGACACAACTCGAGAAGAACCTGCCCCAACTCGAGAAAAACCAGGAGGATCTCCCCTCCAGGGAGGTGAGGCCCTTGTCCTCTGAGGCATCTGGCCGGAAGTCAGCACATCCCTCATGAACTTTGATGGGATCCTTCACACCGATGTTGCGACTCAAGAATATCTCGACATACGCGTCTATACTCGAGAGGAACACATGGGTCCCGCCACAACCAAAGAGGAGACCCTTATCCCCGTGCTCTGCTCGAAATGAGGGTTCCTTTCCCAGCTTCGTCGTGGAAGAATTCCCGACAGTCCTGTCACATCTCAAGAGGAGGCGCTCTCCACAGGAGTGTGCAGAGGAAATCCAGGGATCACGCCACCTGTTCACGAGACACCCAGATGTCTTTGTCCACTCCATTGGAACCTGGTGGCCATGTGCTGCCTCGACAGTCACCCAGAGGATTGGCTCCCACCACGTTGGCATGGGTTTCAACCCTGTGGGAAAGCCTAGAGGGGAAGCCCAAGACCCCTGGCTCACCACGACTGGAAGCCTGACCCTGGGGCTACAGCTCGGGAGGAAAGTGGACATGCACGTCTCCACTCGAGATGAGACCTGACTCCCCTGGGGATCCTCCAAATGAACCCCTCAGTCCACGTCAGCAGTGGAGAGAAATCCTCAGGCTGCAGACGAGGACTAAGGAGCCGGAGATGACTGACAAGGAATCCCCAGAGGCCCCTAGCAAATCGCCTGGAACCTGGCTTTTCTGGAGGGCCCAGGGGTGGGTTCCTGGGGTCCCCGTAGTGACTCGAGAGGAACCTGCCACAACTCGAGAAAAACCAGGAGGATATCCCCTGCAGATGAGATGAGGCCCTTGTCCCCTGCGGCATCTGGCGGGAAGTCACCCCATCCCCTGTGAACCTCTACGGTTCCTTCACACCCTTGCAGTGACTCAAAGATATCGCGCCATACACGTCTCTACTCGAGAGAAACACCGAGGTTCCCGCCACACCTCAAGACGTGCCCTGTGTTCCCTGCTCCACTAGAAATGAGGGTTCCTTCGCCTGTTTCATCAGGGAAGCATTCCCGATGGTCCAGTCGCATCTCAAGTGGAGGTGCTCTCCCCCGGAGTGTCCAGAGGAACTCTGGGGATCGCGCCACATGTTCCAAGAGACCCTCATATGTTACTGTCCACTCCAGAGGAACCTGGTGGCCCTGAGCCGCTTCAACTGTCACCCCGAGGATTGGCTCCTACCACGTTGGCACGGGTTTCAACCCTGTGGGAATGCCTCGAGGGGAAGCCCCAGACCCCTGTGTCACCTCGACAGGAAGCCTGACCCTGTGGCTACAGCTCGGGAGGAAAGCGGACGTGCATGTTTCCACTCAAGATGAGGTCTGACTCCTCTTTGGAACCTCTAGAGGAAGCCCACGATCCACGTGAGCACAGGAGAGGAATCCTCAGGCTCCAGAGGAGGATTCAGGAGTCGGCCACTATGATACAGTAATCCCGAGAGGCCCCTCCCAACTCGCCTGGAGCCTGGCCTTTACGGAGGCGACAGGGCATGTCCCTGGTGTCCCAGTCATAACTAGAGAGAAACTGGCACAAGTCGCGAAATACCGGATGGATCTCCTCTCCAGGCGAGATGAGGCCCTTGTCCTCTGCGGCATCTTGCAAGAAGTCACACCAACCCTCATAAACCTCGAAGGGCTCCTTCACACCCTTGCCTCGACTCAAGAATATCCCGACATACACAACTCTACTCCAGAGGAACACCGAGGATCCCGCCAACTCAAGAGGAGCCCCGTGGCCCTCTGCTTTGCTCGAGATGAGGGTTCCGTTCCTGGCTTCATCTGGGAAGGATTCCCGATGGTCCCGTCACATGTCAAGAGGAGGCACTTGCCACAGGAGTGTCCAGAAGAACTCCGAGGGTCGATCTGCGTGATCCACGATACCCCCAGATGTCTCTGTCCATTCCAGAGGAACCTGGTGGCCCTGCGCGACCTCGACTCTCACACTGAGAATTGGCTCCCAGTACCGTGAAACGTGTTTCAACCATGTGGGAAAGCCTCGAGAGGAAGCCCCAGACCCCTGGGTCACCTCGATGGGAAGCCTGACCCTGGGGCTAGAGCTAGGGAGGAAAGCGGACATGCACGTCTCCACTGGAGATGAGACTTGACTCTATTGGGGACCCTCCAGAGAAACCCTATGGTCCAAGTAAGCTGTGGAGAGAATCCTCAGGCTCCAGATGAGGATTTAGGAGCAGGCCCCAACTGCCACAGAATCCCCAGAGGCCCCTGACAAATCGCGTGAGGCGTGGCCTTTCTAGAGGGCACAGGAGCGGGCTCCTGGGGTCCCCGTCGTGAGTCCAGAGGAAGCTGCTGCAACTCGAGAAAAACAGGAGGATCTCCCCTCCAGGCGAGATGAGGCCCTTGTCCTCTGCGGCATCTCACGGAAAGTCCCCCCACTCCTCGTGAACCTCGACAGGTTCCTTCACACCCTTGCAGTGACTCAAGAATACCTCAACATTCATGTCTCCACTCGAGAGGATCACTGAGGTTCCCACCACAATGCAAGAGGAGACCCGTGTCCCACTGCTCCGTTTGAGACCAGGATTCCTTTCACTGATTCGTCGGGGAAGGATTCCCGCCAGTCCCGTTGCATATCACGAGGAGACACTCTCCACAGGAGTGTCCAGAGGAACTCCAGGGGTTGCGCCACCTGTTCCACGAGACCCCCGGATGTCTCTGTCCACTCCACCTGAACCTGGGGGCCCTGAGCCGCCTCGACAGTCACCCCGAAGATTGGCTCACACCACAGTGGCACGTGTTTCAACCATGTGGGAAAGACTCGAGGGGATGCCCCGGACCCCTGTGTCACCTCGACGGGAAGCCAGACCCTGCATCTACAGCTCGGGAGGAAAGCGGAGGTGCATGTCTCCACTGGAGATGAGACCTGACTCTCCTGGGGAGCCTCCAGAGGAATCCCATGGTCCACGTCTGCAGTGGAGAGGAATCCTCAGGTGCCAGACAAGGACTTAGGAGCCGTATACGACTGCCAAGGAATCCCCAGAGACCCCTGGCAATTCGTGTGGAGCCTGGCCTTTCCGGAGGGCACAGGAGTGGGTCCCTGGGATCCCCGTCTTAAGCCGAGAGGAACCTGCTGTAACTTGAGAAAAACAGGAGGATGTCCCCTCCAGGCGAGATGAGGCCCTTTTCCTCTACAGCACCTCGCGGGAAGTCACCCCATCCCTCATGAACCTTGACGAGTTCCTTCACACGCTTGCAGTAACTCAAGAATATCCTGACATACAGGTCTACACGTGAGAGGAACACTGACGGTCCCGCCACAACTCAAGAGGACCCCCTTGTCCCCCGGCTCATCTCTTCAGGCTTCCTTTCCCAGCTTGGTCGGGGAAGGATTCCTGACGGTCCCGTTGCATGTCAAGAGGAGGCGCTTGCCACAGGAGTGTCCGGAGAAACTCCGGGGGTAGAACCACCTGATCCACGATACCCCCAGATGTCTCTGTCCATTCCAGAGTAAGTAACCTGATGGCCCTGCAACGCCTCGACTGTCACCCCGAGGATTGGCTCCCACCACGTTGGCACGTGTTTCAACCCTGTGGGAATGCCTCGAGGGGAAGCCCCAGAACCCTGTGTCACCTCGACGGGAAGACTGACCCTGCAACTACAGCTCGGGTGGAAAGCGGACGTGCACATCTCCACTGGATACGAGACCTGACTCCCCTGTGGAGCCTCGAGAGATAGGCCACAGTCCAACTAAGCAGTGGAGGGAATACTCAGGCTCCAGATGAGGACTTAGGAGACGACATCGACTGCTAAGGAATCCCCAGAGGCCCCTGGCAACTCGTGTGGAGACTGGTCTTTCCAGAAGGCACAGGAGCGGGTCCCTAGGGTCCCCGTAATAAGTTGAGAGGAACCTGCCGTAAGTCGAGAGGAACCAGGAGGATCTCTACTCCAGGCAAGATAAGCCCTTTTCCTCTGCAGCATATCGTGGGAAGTCACCCCATCCCTCATGAACCTCAACGGGTTCCTTCTCACCCTTGCAGTGACTCAAGAATATCCAAACATACAGGTCTCCATGAGAGTGGAACACCGAGGGTCACGCCACAACTCAAGAGGACCCCCGTGTAACCCTGCTCAGCTCGAGATCAGGCTTCCTTTCCCGGCTTCGTCGGGGAAGGATTCCCGACGGTCCGGTTGCATGTCAAGAGGAGGTGCTTGCCAAAGGAGTGTCCAGAGGAACTCCAGGGTTCAAGCCACGTGATCCACAAGACCCCCAGATGTCTCTGTCCATCCCAGAAGAACCTGGTGGCCCTGTCACCCTGAGGATTGGCTCCCACCACGGTGGCACGTGTTTCAACCCTGTGGGAAAGCCTCAAGGGGAAGCCCCAGACCCCTGTTTAACCTCGACGGGAAGCCTGACCCTGCGGCTACAGCTCAGGAGGAAAGCGGATGTGCACGTTTCCACTGGAGTCGAGACCTGACTCCATTGGGGAGCCTCCAGAGAAATCCCACAGTCCAAGTAAGCAGTGAAGGGAATCTTCAGGCTCCAGCCGAGGACTTAGAAGCAGGCCCAGACTGCCAATGAATCCCCAGATGCCTCTGGCAACTCACATAGAGCCTGGTCCTTTCGGAGGGCACAAGGGCGGGTCCCTGGTGTCCCTTTTGTAACTCGAGAGTAACATGCCACAACTCGAGAAAAACCAGGAGGATATCCCATCCAGGTGAGATGACGTTCTTGTCCTCTGTGGCATCTCACAGGAAGTCACCCCATCGCTTATAAACCTCGATGGGTTCCTTCACACCCTTGCAGTGACTCAAGAATATCCCGACATTCATGTCTCCACTAGAGAGGAGCACCGAGGTTACCACCACAACTCAAGAGGAGCCCCATGTCCCCCTGCTCTGCTTGAGACCAGGGTTCCTTTCACTGATTCTTCAGGGCTGGATTCCAGACAGTCCCGTTGCTTATCAAGAGGAGGTGCTCACCACAGGTGTGTCCAGAGGAACTCCAGGGTTCATGAAACCTGTTCCACGAGATGCCCAGATATCTCTGTCCTCTCCATCGGAACCTGGTGGCCCTGTGCTGCCTCGACTGTCACCCCTAGGGTTGGCTCCCATCACATTGACACGTGTTTCAACCCTGTGGGAAAGCCTCGAGGGGAAGCCCTCGAATCCTGTGTCACCTCGACCAGAAGACTGACCCTGCAGCTACAGCTCGGGTGGAAAGCAGACGTGCACGTCTCCACTGGAGGCGAGACCTGACTCCCCTGGGGAGCTTCCACAGAAAGGCCACCGTCCAAGTAAGCAGTGGAGGGAATCCTCAGACTACAGACGATGACTTTGGAGCAGGCACCAACTGCCAAGGAATCCCCAGAGGCCCCTGGTAGCTTGCATGGAGCCTGGCCTTTCCGGAGGGCACAGGAGTGGGTTCCAGGGGTCCCGGTCGTAAGTCGAGAGGAACCTGAAGTCACTCGAGAAAAGCCAGTAGGATCTTCCCTCCAGGCGTGATGAGGCCGTTTTCCTCTGCAGCACCTCGCAGGAAGTCACCCCATCCCTCAGGAACCTCGACAGGTTCCTTCACATGCTTGCAGCGACTCAAGAATATCCCGACATACAGGTCTCCAAGCGAGAGGAATCCCATCACAACTCAAGAGGACCCCCGTGTTCCCCTGCTCAGCTCAAGATCAGGCTTCCTTTCCTGGCTATGTTGGGGAAGGATTCCCGATGGTCCCCTCGCATGTCAAGAGGAGACGCTTGTCACAGGAGTGTCCAGAGGAACGATGGGGGTCTAGTCACGTGATCCACAATACCCCCAGATATCTCTGTCCATTCCAGAGGAACCTGGTGGCCCTGCACCGCTCGACTGTCACCCCGAGGATTGGTTCCCACCACGGTGGCACGAGTTTCAACCCTGTGGGAAAGCCTCAAGGGGAAGGGCCAGAACCCTGTGTCACCTCGACGGAAAGCCTGACTCTGCAGGTACAGCTCGGGTGGAATGCGGATGTGCAAATCTCCACCGAAGTTGAGACCTGACTCCCCTGGGGAGCCTCCAGAGAAAGGCCACGGTCCAAGTAAACAGTGGAGGGAATCCTCAGGCTCCCGATGAAGACTTATGAGATGGTACTGACTGCCAAGCAATTCCCAGAGGCCCCTGGCAACTCGCGTGGAGCCTGGTCTTTCCGGAGGGCACAGAGGCCCCAGACACCTGTGTCAGCTTGATGGGAATCCTGACCCTGCTGCTACAGCTCGGTAGGAAAGCGGAGGTGCACGTCTCCACTGGAGACAAGACCTGAATTTATTGGGGAGCCCCCAGAGAAACCCCACGTCTAAGTAAACCGTGGAGGGAATCCTCAGGCTCGAGAGGAAGACTTAGGAGCAGGCCCCGACTGCTAAGGAATCTGCAGAGGCCCCTGGCAACTCGCGTGGAGCCTGGCCTTTTCGGAGGGCACAGGGGCAGGTCCCTGGGGTCCCCGTCGTAAGTGAGAGGAACCTCCCGCACCTTGAGAAAAACCAGGAGGATCTCGCCTCCAGGAGAGATGAGGCCCTTGTCCTCTGCAGCATCTCGCAGGAAGTCCCCCTATCCCTTGTGAACCTCGACGGGTTCCTTCACACCCTTGCAGTGACTCAAGAATATCCTGACATTCACGTCTCCACTCAAGAGGAACACCGAGGTTCCCACCACAACTCAAGAAGAGCCCGGTGTCACCTTACTCCATTCGAGACCAGGGTTCCTTTCCCTCATTCATTGGGGCAGGATTCCCGCCAGTCCCGTCGAATCTCAAGAGGAGGTACTCTCCACAGGTGTATCCAGAGGAACTCTGGGGGTCGTGCCCCCTGTTCCACGAGACGCAAATATATATCTGTCCACTCCATCGGAACCTGTTGGCACTGTGCCGCCTCGACTATCACCCGAGGATTTGTTCCCACCACGGTGGCATGTGTTTCAATCCTGTGGGAAAGCCTCGAGGGGAAGCCCCAGAACCCTGTGTCTCCTTGACGGGAAGACTGACCCTGCAGCTACAGCTTTGGTGGAAAGCACATGTGTATGTCTCCACTGGAGACGAGACCGGACTCCCCTGGGGAGCCTCCAGAAAAAGCCCACGGTCCAAGTAAACAGTGGAGGGAATCCTCAGGCTCCACACGAAGACTTAGGAACAGGCCCCGACTGCCAAGGAATCTCCAGAGGCCCCTGGCAACTTGCGTGGAGCCTGGTCTTTCCGGAGGGCACAGGGGTGGGTCCCTGGGGTCCCCGTCGTAACTCGAGAGGAACCTGCCACAACTCGAGAAAAAACAGAAGGATCTCCCCTCCGGCGTGATGAGGCCACTTTCCTCTGCAGCAACTCGCGGGATGTCACCCCTTCCCTCATGAACCTCGATGGGTTCATTCACACGCTTGCAGTGACTCAAGAATATCCCAACATACAGGTCTCCAAGTGTGCGGAACAAAGAGGGTCCCGCCACAACTCAAGAGGACCCCCGTGTCCCCCTGCTTAGCTCGAGATCAGGCTTCCTTCCTGGCTTCTTTGGAGAAGGATTCCCGAAGATCCCCTCTTATGTCAAGAGGAGGCGCTTGCCACAGGAGTGTTCAGAGGAACTCCGGGGGTTGCGCCACCTGTTCCACGAGACCCCCGGATGTCTCTGTCCACTCCAAAGGAACCTTGTGGCCCTGAGCCGCCTCGACAGTCACCCCGAAGATTGGCTCACACCACGGTGACACGTGTTTCAACCCTGTGGGAGACTCGAGGGGAAGCCCCAGACCCCTGTGTCTCCTCGACGGAAATCCTGACCCTGCAGCTATAGCGTGGGAGGAAAGCGGACGTGCACGACTCCACTCAAGATGAGACCTGACTCCCCTGGGAAGCCTCTAGAGGAACACCATGGTCCACGTCAGCAGTGGAGAGGATTCCTCAGGCCCCAGACGAGGACTTAGGAGCTGGAACCGACTGCTAAGGAATCCCCAGAGGGCCCTGGCAACTCGAGTGGAGCCTGGCTTTTCCGGAGGCCTCAGGGGCGTGTCTCTGGGGTCCACTTCGTAACTCGAGAGGAACCTGCTGCAACTCGAAAAAAAACAGGAGAATCTCCCCTCCAGGTGAGATGAGGTGCTTGTCCTCTGCGGCATCTCAGGGGAAGTCGCCCCATCCATTATGAACCTCGACGGGTTCCTTAACACCCTTGCAGTGACTCAAGACTACTCCAACATTCATGTCTCCACTCGACAGCAACACCGAGGTTCCCACCACAACTCAAAAGGAGCCCCGTGTCCCCCTGCTCCCTTTGAGATCAGGGTTCCTTTCACTGACTCTTCAGGGAAGGATTCCCAACAGTCCCGTTCCATATCAAAAGGAGGCACTCTCCACAGGAGTGTCCAGAGGAACTCCGGGGGTCATGCCACCTGTTCCTTGAGATCCCCAATGTCTCTGTCCATTCCATCTGAACCTGGTGGCCCTGAGCCGCCTCAACAGTCACATGAAGATTGGCTCACACCACTGTGGCACGTGTTTTTCCTTGTGCAAAAGACTCGAGGGGAAGCCCCAGACCCCAGTGTCACCTCAACAGTAAGCCTGACCCTACAGCTACAGCTCGGGAGGAAAGTGCAGGTGCACGTCTCCACTCAAGACGAGACCTGACTCCCCCGAGGAGCCTCCAGAGGAACTCCAGGGTCCACGTCTGGAGTGGAGAGGTATCCTCAGGTGCCAGACGAGGACTTAGGAGCCGGAACCAACTGCCAAGGAATCCCTATAGGCCCCTGGCAACTCGGGTGGTGCCTGGCCTTTCCGTAGGCCTCAGGGGCGGGTCCCTGGGGTCCACGTCGTAACTTGAGAGGAACCTGCCGCAACTCGATAAAAACCAGGAGGATTTCTCCTCCAGGAGAGATGAGACCCTTGTCCTCTCCGGCACCTCACGGGAGGTCACCCCATCCCTCATGAATCTCGACGGATTCCTTCACACGCTTGCAGCGACTCAAGAATATCCCGACATACAGGTCTCCACACAAGAGGAACACCGAGAGTCCCGCTACAACTCAAGAGGTCCCCTGTGTTCCCCTGCTCTGCTCGAGATCAGGCTTCCTATCCCTGCTTCTTCGGGGATGGATTCCCAACCATCCCATTGCATCTCAAGAGGAGGTGCTCTCCACAGGAGTGTCCAGGGGAATTCCGGGTTTCATGCCACCTGTTCCACCAGACCCCCAGATGTCTCTGTCCACTCCATCAGAACCTGGTGGCCCTGCGCTGCCTCAACTGTCACCCCGAGGATTTACTCCCACCACGGTGGCACGTGTTTCAACCCTGTGGGAAAGCCTCGAGGGGAAGCCCCAGAACCCTGTGTCACCTCGACAGGAAGACTGACCCTGCAGCTACAGCTTGGGTGGAAAGCGCACGTGTATGTCTCCACTGGAGACGAGACTGGACTCCCCTGGGGAGCCTCCAGAGAAAGGCCATGGTCCAAGTAAAGAGTGGAGGGAATCCTCAGGCTCCACACGAAGACTTAGGAACAGGCCCCGACTGCCAAGGAATCCCCAGAGGCCCCTGGCAACTCATGTGGAGCCTGGCCTTTCTGGAGGGCACAGGGGCGGATCCCTGGGGTTCCCATCATAACTCGAGAGGAACCTGCCATAACTCGAGAAAAACCAGGAGGATCTCCCCTCCGGGGTGATGAGGCCACTTTCCTCTGCAGCAACTTGCGGGAAGTCACCCCATCACTCACGAACCTCGATGGGTTACCTCACACCCTTGCAGCGACTCAAGAATAGCCCGATATACACTTCTCCACTCGAGAGGAACACTGAGGGTCCCCCCAAAACTCAAGAGGAACCCCGTGTCCACCTGCTTCACTCGAGATCAGGCTTCCTTTACCTGTTTCATCAGGTATGGATTCCTGAACATCCCGTCGCATTTCAAGAGGAGGTTCTCACCACAGGAGTGTTCAGAGGAACTCCGGGGATCATGCCAGCTGTTCCACGAGACTCCCAGATGTCTCTGTCCACTCCATCGGAACCTGGTGGCCCTCCATTGACTGTCACCCCGAGGATTGGCTCCCCCCACTTTGGCACGTGTTTCAACCCTGTGGGAAAGCCTCGAGGGGAAACCCCAGACCCCTGTGTCACCTTGATGGGAAGCCTGACACTGCGGCTACAGCTCTGGAGGAAGTCGACGTGCAGTGCACATCTTTACTCGAGACGAGACCTTACTCACCTGAGAAGCCTCCAGAGGAATCCCACGGTTCACGTCAGCAGTGGAGAGGAATCTTCAGGCTCCAGATGATGACTTAGGAGCAGGCTCCAACTGCCACAGAATCCCCAAGGGCCCCTGGCAACTCGCGTGAAGCCTGGCTTTTCCAGAGGGCAGAGGGTCGGGCCCCTTGGGTCCGTGTCATAACTTGAGAGGAACCTACCTCAACTCGAGAAAAACCAGGAGGATTTCATCTTCCAGGCGAGATGAGGCCATTGTCCTCTGCAGCATCTCGTGGGAAGTCCACCCATCCCTCGTGAAAATCGACGGGTCCTTCACACCCTTGCAGTGAATCAAGAATATCCCGACATTCATGTCTACAAGGAACACGGAGGTTCCCACCACAATTCAAGAGGAGCCCCGTGTCCCCCTACTCTGTTCAAGACCAGGGTTCATTTCTCTGATTCGTTGGGGAAGGATTCCCGCCGGTCTCGTCACATCTCAAGAGGAGGCACTCTCCACAGGAGTGTCCAGTGGAACTCCGGGGGTCTCGTCACCTGTTCCACGAGACGCCTACCTATCTCTGTCCACTCGATCGGACCTGGTGGCTCTGCACCGCCTTGACTGTCACCCCGAGGATTGGCTCCTACCATGGTGGCACGTGTTTCAACCCGGTGGGAAAGCCTCGAGGGGAAGCCCCAGACCCCTGTGTCACCTCGATGGGAAGCCTGACCCTGAGGATACAGCTCGGGAAGAAAGTGGACATGCACATCTCCACTGGAGACAAGACCTGACTCTCCTGGGGAGCCTCCAGAGAAAACCAACTGTCCAAGCAAGCAGTGGAGGGAATCCTGAGGCTCCAGATGAGGATTTAGATGGCCCCGACTGCCAAGGAATTCCCAGAGGCCCCTGGCAACTCGCGTGGAGCCTGGGCTTTCCGGAGGTCACAGGGGCAGGTCCCTGGGATCCCCATCATAAGTCGAGAGGAGTCTGCCGTAAATCGAGAAAAACCAGGAGGATCTCCCCTCCAGGCAAGATGAGGCCCTTGTCCTCTGCAGTACCTCACAGGAAGTCACCCCATCCCTCGTGAACCTTGATGGATTACTTCACACCCTTGCAGCGACTCAAGAATAGCCCAACATACACGTCTCCACTCGAGAGGAACACCGAGGGTCCACCAACAACTCAAGAGGTACCCCGTGTCCCCCTGCTCGGCTCGAGATCAGGCTTCCTTTCCCTGCATCGTTGGGGATGGATTCCCGACCATCCCATCGCATCTCAAGATGAGGTTCTCTCCACAGTAGTGTCCAGAGGAACTCTGGGGATCGTTCCACCTTTTCCATGAGACCCCCAGAAGTCTCTGTCCATTCCATTGGAACCTGGTGTCCCTGCGCTGCCTCGATTGTCACACCAAGGTTGGGCTACCACCACAGTGGCATGTGTTTCAACCCTGTGGGAAAGCCACGAAGGGAAGCCCCGACGCCTGTGTCACCTCGATGGCAAGCCTGACCCTGCAGCTACAGCTCCGGAAGAAGCCGAAGTGCACGTCTCTACTCGAGAGGAGACCTTACTCACCTGAGGAGCCTCCAGAGGAACCCCACGGTCCATGTCAGCAGTGGAGAGGAATCCTCAGTCTCCAGACGAGGACTTAAGAGCAGGCCCCGACTGGCAAGGAATCCCCAGTGGCCTCTGACAACTCGCGTGAAGCCTGGCCTTTCCAGAGGGCAGAGAGGCGGGTCCCAGAGTTTCCCATCATAACTCTAAAGGAACCTGTCCCATTCGAGAAAAACCAGGAGGATCTCTGCTCCAGGCGAGATGAGGCCCTTGTCCTCTGCGGCACCTCACAGGAAGTCNCTTCAGAAAGGGAGAAAATAATAGCAAACAAAACAACTGACAAAGAATTAATCTCCAAAGTATACAAGCAGCTCATGCAGCTCAATACCAGAAAAATGAACAACCCAATCAAAAAATGGGCCAAAGAACTAAACAGACATTTCTCCAAAGAAGACATACAGATGGCTAATAAACACATGAAAAGATGCTCAACATCACTCATTATTAGAGAAATGCAAACCCAAACCACAATGAGGTACCATCTCACACCGGTCAGAATGGCTGCCATCAAAAAGTCCACAAACAATAAATGCTGGAGAGGATGTGAAGAAAAGGGAACCCTCTTACACTGTTGGTGGGATTGCAAACTGGTACAGCCACTATGGAGAACAGTGCAGAGAGTCCTCAAAAAAACGGAAATAAAACTGCCATATGACCCAGCAATCCCACTGCTGGGCATAAAAACCGAAGAAGCCAGAACTGAAAGAGACTCATGTACCCCAATGTTCATCGCAGCACTGTTTACAATAGCCAGGACATGGAAGCAACTTAGACGTCCATTGGCGACGATGGATAAGGAAGTTGAGGTACATATACACAATGGAGTATTACTCAGCTATAAAAAAGAATGGATTTGAGTCAGTTCTAATGATATGGATGAAACTGGAGCCTATTATACAGAGTGAAGTAAATTAGAAAGAGTAACACCAGTACAGTATATTAACACATACCTATAGAATTTAGAAAGATGGTAACGACGATCCTCTATGCAAGACAGCAAAAGAGACACAGATGTAA
>SJYV01009866.1:0-11254 GCA_006410875.1 Neotragus pygmaeus
TTCAGATGATTGGACGTAGGACTCAAGATGACAAGAGTTGGATTAATCAGAGGTTTGAATTTGTTGAGCACATGTGGTTGAAATAATAAGTAAACAATCGGGGTCAAGAGTGCTGTTTAAATTTGTTAAAATGTTGGGTAATGGGATCTAGGCTGGATGAAGAAGCAAGTAAAGTCAGCTGAATTCATACTTGCCATACTTGAGGGAGCAAAATTAGAATATGATTCATAGGAAGTAAAAGATAAAAGTTATGTTCAAAGAGATTTATTATTTCAAAGGTAGAATAACTTGTAGCAGTGTCTACATGGTAATGAGTAACTTGACAGTGTGGATGTTGAGTGTTATTGTTGAATAGTACAAAGGAGTGAGAGGGTAAGGACTGTTGTTCTCAAACTTCATTCTGTTTAAGCACTGTCTGGAGAGCTTTTGAAAAATGCAGATTCCCTNAGAATAACTTGTAGCAGTGTCTACATGGTAATGAGTAACTTGACAGTGTGGATGTTGAGTGTTATTGTTGAATAGTACAAAGGAGTGAGAGGGTAAGGACTGTTGTTCTCAAACTTCATTCTGTTTAAGCACTGTCTGGAGAGCTTTTGAAAAATGCAGATTCCCTAATTCTACTTTTGAGAATTCTAATTCAATAGGTCCACTGTGGGATTCATGAGTTTGACTCTTTAATGAAGACAATTTGGACGCAGATAGCAGGCATATCACACTTTGAGAAATTGCCATAGGATGTTAGAATTATAAGTTATGTAAATGTTGTTGAAGTAGTATGGAAGCAAGATTTTAGATGAGCAAGGAGTTGTCAAACTGGTCAATACAGGTGAGTGATAAAGAAGTCAATAAAATACAAGAATAAATAATAATGGGGATGAAAAATATTGGATGTGGTGTTCTGTGTTCAGTTGCTGAGTTGTGTCTGACTGTGATCCCATGAACTAGAGCCTGCCAGGATCCTCTGTCCATGGAATTTTACAGGCAAGAATACTGGAGTGGGCTGCCATTTCCTACTCCAGGGGAATCTTCCCCACCCAGGGATTGAACCTCCATCTTTTGCACCTCCTGCATTGGCAGGCAGAGTCTTTAATGCTGCACCACCTGGGAACCCTATAAAAGCTGAATAGGCTGAGATTTACAGTAAAGGGCAAGGAGAGTGCCAACTCCAACCCTAGGGGGAATGAGCATAAAAAATGTGTTGTCTGCCCACAAGGGCCTGTTGAGAAAACTTCTGTCTTTAAGAAAGAGTCAAGGATGAAGTAAACTAAAGGAATAATCTTGTCACTTGTGTGTATGGATTTATCACTCATAGATATCATATTACTCGTATTTTATTTACTGCTTTCTCTTTTCATATAAGCAAAACTCAATAAACATTGTGCTTTAAAAAGAGTATTTATAAAAATAAAAATTTGGCCAGAAAACTGTCTATAGAAACTTATCTTAATGGCATATTTCATTTCAAAGAATAATGCTATTATATGAATGTACACTATTATAATAAATACTTCAAAATAATAATTCTGATAATTAAAACATAATTTGTTTTTCTATTCAAACACCTAGACTGTGTAATAAAAATAATAATACATTGTCATTCACATATATCTTCTGACTTTTAAAACTAATCGTATTCTAACTTTAGTTTACATACTTAAAAGCAATGTACTTCTTATTTATTTATTTTACCATTTTATTGAGATATAATCAACATGTATTTCTCTAATATAATGGTCATATTTCAGTCATAAGGTGAAGGTGAAGTCGCTCAGTCGTATCCAACTCTTTGCGATCCCGTGGACTGTAGCCTACCAGGCTCCTCCGTCCATGGGATTCTCCAGGCAAGAATACTGGAGTGGGTTGCCATTACTTTTTCCAGGGGATCTTTCCAACCCAGGGATCGAACCCAGGTCTCCCGATTGGAGGCAGACGCTTTAACCTCTGAGCCACCAGAGAAGCCCCAAGGGAACAACAAAAATAATATACAAGCAAAAATTTAAATTGAAAAAGTTTATCTAAGGTTCATGGCAGCATTTTTGATAATAGACAAAACATAGAAGTAATCCAAATTTCCATTAAGTTCCATTGAATGGATAGCTAAAATTCATGGAATGGAATGCTATTCATCAGTTTAAAAGGAATTAAGTACTTATATATGCCACAATATGGATAAACTTTGAAAAATTATGCTAAGTGAATGAAGCTGCTCACAAAAGATTGTGTAACTCCATTTATTTGAAAAGTCTATAATAGACAACTCTAGTAAGAAAGAAAGTAGATTGACCAGTTCCCAAGTTGAGTGTGTAGCAGGAAGAAATTTGTAGTAAATGACTAACTTTCTATTTGAGAGGCGTCTTAAAATTAGGTTATGAAAACAGATACACAATTCTGTTAATGGATTAAAAACCATTGCATTTCACACTTTCAAATGGTAGATTTTGTGCTATATAAATGGCTCCTCAATAAAACTGTTAAAAAACTCAAAAAGCTTTCTGTCTCAGTTCTCCCTCTAGGATTACCTGTGTTTAATTGCATGAAAAGGTTGCCAACAATGTTTCCTGTCTCATTCCCTCTTTTGCATACTTCAAGTCAGTTCACTTCTCTTTGCCTTCAATTTCTATAGAACATTTCCAGCGGCGTTGTTCCTAATACAGAGACCTGCTTTGGCCAAAGTCACACAAGTCCCCCCAAGTCTTTATTTTTCAGATCACTTAAACTTGATTTTTTAATGGCTGTCAATAGAATGACTTCATATCCTCTCTTTGCCCTTTGCTAATGAATATAAAACACATTCTGGAACACAACTGCAAGTTTCTTGTAAAATAAACCTCCAAAGCCAATTGTAACACACTGGGTGTCCCAGATCTTCTTCTCAAAGATCAAAGCATGATTTCCCATAATTGTTAACACGATTGAAATGAAAGCAGTCTGCTTCTAGCCTTCAGTCTTATGATGGCTGAATAAAAAGAAAGAATAAATGTGGTAGAAACAGCTGTACAGTTTCAGGAATGATAAACTTCAGCTGGGATTTTTTTTAAAAACCTAAGCTCTGCACTTGAAGTTTACACCAGCAACTAACTTTAGACAGAAATGGGACTTTGAAGATGAAAGACAAAAAGGAGCACAACAGGATAAGGGTTGGTCAAAAGAAGATGAAATAAACGAGTAAATAATGCAGGAAGTAATCAGTTTCAGAGAAATGTGGTGTAAAGAACTTAATAAATTGAAAACCATTTCTGAAGAAAAATATATCATAATGACAGTTCTTTGCATTATATTATGAAGGTAATAAAACTGAAGAGTCAAAAGACTCATCAGAAATATGCTACTTTATAATTAATGAGAAACAATAGATGAAAGGCAAATTGAAATGTGTTTATTTCTCTTATAACAGAAGCCCAGGTGATGTATTAAATATGAATACTTCAAAAGTGAAGGAAAATGTTTTATGTAAAAGTTGGGAAACTTTGTAAAAAAAGATATTTTTAACTTTGCTTTTGAAATATAAAGATTTTTGATTTGGGATAACAAGTTAACTTGAGAATCTAGGTTGATTATTGTTTTGAAAGGTGATAATTTGCACAAAATGGAAGCTGTGAGCTCTCCTGGCTAATTACAAATAAGCATCTTGACTTATGTTGAAGGATTCAAAATGTTCTATGATTTATGCCAGAGTTTTGAAAATCCTGGGCTTTGACAAATTAAATTAAAAAAAATTTTTTTGATACATAACTTGGAATATTTTTGTGACATAACGGAGAAAAGAAATTTAGTAACTAACTTCCATATTAGAATTTGATTATTGTGCTAAGAAAATGCTGTTGCTGAACAAATGCCTCCGAAGAAAATTATAAATTTCAATATTTTTAACATTAACCTTTGTTGGCTGACTTTACAAGAGAGAGCTGCAATTCACAAGTCTCCTAAACCATCCTTAATTAAAAGGGCGAATTACTCTAACCATATTTTTTAGCCTCAGTGACTAGTTTTGACCCTAAAAATGGATTTTATCTTTATGTTACCCAAATCTATAGCCTCTTTTCAAAAAAAAAAAGAGTAAAATATTAAACATAAGGGTATTGTTTTGCTTTGGTCCTATCTATGACAAACTTGAAAAGTATGGAAGAACTGTAGCAACTTGTAATGATCTGAGCAAAAGTAAGACTTCCTCCAGCTCTGGTTTTTATCATTTTGTTTCCTTCAGGGAAATAGATGCCTCTGAAACTTCAGGCAGATGCAGAAGCCGCTCAGACTTTTCTACATGAACAAAGGAAGGCAAATGTTTCTCTACTGCCCTATTCTCTTATGTGGAGACCTATTTGATACGATCTCAGTTAAAGTGATAATTAAGTTTTCAAGAAATCATTCTTTCTAGCAGAATTTTTACATTTTTATTGGCAGATTTTTAGCAAGAAAATTGTGTTAATGATGCAATTCAGGATGAATTCTTTAACTACACTTCATGAGAATTATTTTTACCTTAAAATATACAGATATTAATCCAAAGAAAATAAAATTTTTTTTTGAAACAGGAAAATTTAATTAATCAAGTAAGTTAAAATTTGAATTAATTTAAAATTAAAAATTAATTAAAATTAAAACATATATCAAGCACTTCGCTGCTGCTGCTGCTAAGTCACTTCAGTGGTGTATAACTCTGTGTGACCCCATAGACGGCAGCCCACCAGGCTCCTCTGTCCACAGGATTCTCTAGGCAAGAATACTGGACTGGGTTGCCATTTCCTTCTCCCATCAAACACTTTATGTAACTAATACTTTAGGGTTCTCATATAAAGTGGTATAATGTCATTATGATGTCTAAATAATTGATAAAAATAGTTGTCAGTATGTTTAAATAAATCATCCCTTCTATGTCAGATTATATTTATTTATGTTAGCAATGAATTCACATTTTCCATTAAGTTTTAAAGTGCAGTCTCCACTGCAAGTAAACTGAATACATGCTAAACAAAACCTTAGCAACCTTTACAAAAATCTACTTTAAATGTTACTTCCCTACAATTTAAAAAGTATGGACCACACCATATTTTAATATCCTCTGTGATGCATGTAGAGAATGCATAAATGATTTTTTAAAAAGCTGAAGGAGTAATTGATAATGTAATGAAGCAAAAAGACCCAAAGCCTTGAAAATTTGTTCATGCTTTGTTGAATGTTTGTGCATTGAGTACTGTGTTTTGTGTCACTTGAAGGGACACATATCCAGGAAAATTCCCAATAAATGTTTTATAATAAAAGTGACTAAAATGTTCTAGGCAGTGATTTTGAATTTTCAGGTGAATAAAGTCCTTATGTGACCTTTGTACTGCAAGTACATTCTTCCCATCTACATTTATCTAACAGTAAATGTGGAGGCTCAACATCTCTACCCATGAAATAGCATTGCTCACAAATTAAAGCCTCAAAGGAAATATTCCTGTGATACTTCCTGAAATAACGAGAGCACTTCAGACCTATATCTTTAATGCTCATGACTATTTATAATCACAGAGAGGCTTTCTTAATTTAATGACTTTTAGGCTTAAGTCTAAGATCTTTAAGCCCATTCATGGTAAGTTTTCCCTTAGTAAATTGTTCCAAGATGAAAATTCAGAAAAATGCTGTGTCTTTCAACTAAAGGAAGGGTGATTACAGTTATTTGGGGAAAGTATCAAAATAACATTGGCAAAAGGAACAGGATTTGATGAAGCTATTGCTATCCTGAATCCTGAGGTTTAAGTTCAAGCTAGTGTATGCATAAAATTTATGAAGCAGGATGGCAATAATTCTTGCCTATTAACTGTATTAGCATTATACAACCTGAGCTATAATGGTAGGGATAAAAGTTCTTATGTAACTCAGGCTTAAGCTTATATCTGTTCTGTGAAAATTAGATGGATGTCATAAAAATTCTTTAGCAGAGCTTTGTTGTCAATGCATGTTTCCAAATAAAATTGTTACAGAGATAATCCTGTCTGTTATAGACATTTACAAACACCATTCATTCACACATTTCTTTAGGGAATGGTGAACTACCAACCAGTTTGGGCAGGTTATGTAATGGTAGTAAAATCAATAGGATAAGATTACAACCATGTTACTGATGGATTTTATGCTTTTATCAGTTGAAATTTAAATATTGGTGGTCAGAAATATATATATATATATCAAATGTTTTTTATTAACAGTATCTAAGAAATTTCCATTTAAAAATCATGTAGGGAATTAAAAGTGTTTTTGTAATCCTCTGAGTTATTGTCAAAGACTGTTACTTGTGGCCAAATAAGGTCTTTCCTAGTGGCTCAGATGGTAAAGTGTGTCTGCAATGCAGGAGACTCGGGTTCGATCCCTGGGTTAGGAAGATCCCCTGGAGAAGGAAATGACAGCCCACTCCAGTATTCTTGCCTGGAAAGTCCCATGGACCCAGAGCCTGGTGGGCTGCTGTCCATGGGGTCACAAAGAGTCGGACATGACTGAGCGACTTCACTAATTAAGGCTTGCACACCCAGTAAAGCTCTTTACATCAGAAGAAGGTTTTGATTCCTCTGATTGACAGTTATAAAGGTTCTTTTTGAAAGCAAGCTTTAGGGTCAGTTCATGGTTTATGGAAGAATATCAAAGCTCTTATCTTTTGATCACATTTCCTTTTATAAAATAAAATTGATATATCTAGTTTAATCACCTACCTAATGCACAAAATTCACTGATGCTTCACGGTAAAATATATGAGGCCATTTTTATATTATCTATTATAACTTAGATCAATTGTGGGTGTTTTAGTCAAGCTACCTTTCATGAAGAAATGGTGGACAGGTTCTTTATGCAAGTTATATAAAGTTAGAAATGAAAAAAAAATACACTATATCATGTTCCTCAGTCTTCTCTGTGGCTATAAAACTTATATCAGACATCACCTTCATAGCAACAAAGTTGAATGACTTTACACCCACCTTTTAAACTTTTAAGCAAAAATGCAACAGAAAATGGATGGATATGATGCCAAAGGTAGCAGTAATTTCATGTATGTTGCTGTTGCTTAATTACTAAGCCATCTCTGACCCTTTTTGATGCTGTGGACTGCAGCCCTCCAGGCTTCCCTGACCTTCATTACCTCCTGGAGTTTGGTCAAATTCATGTCCATTGAGTCAGTGACGCCATCTAACCATCTCATCCTCTGCTGCCCTCTTTACCTCTTGCCTGCAATTCTTCCCAGCATCAGGGTCTTTTCTAATGAATCAGCTCTTCACATCAGGTGCCCAAAGTTTTGGAGCTTCAGCTTCAACATCAGTCCTTCCAAAAAATATTCAGGGTTGATTTGCTTTAGGATTGATTGATTTGGCCTCCTTGCTGTCCAAGGGACTCTCAAAAGTCTTCTCCAACACCACAATTCAAGAGCATCGATTCTTTAGCACTCATTCTTCCTTATGACCTAACTCTCACATCCATACATAACTACAGGAAAAACCATGGCTTTGACTAAACAGACCTTTGTTGCAAAGTGAGTGTGTTTTCTTTTTAATATGTCGTCTAGGTTTATCATAGCTTTCCTTCCAAGGAGTGAGCGTCTGAATTTCATTGCTGCAGTTACTATCTGCAGTGATTTTGGAGCCCAAGAAAATAAAATCTGTCACTGCTTTCACTTTTTCTCCTTCTATTTTCCGTGAAGTGATGGGACCAGATGCCATGTAGGCCAACCAAGAAGGACCAGGTCATACTGAAGAGTTATGACAAAACATGGTCCACTGAAGGAGGGAACAGCAAATGATTCCAGTATTCTTGCTCTGAGAACCCAATGAATATGAACAGTATGAAAAAGCAAAAAGATGTGATATTGGAAGATGAACCCCTGCCCAGCTGGAAGGTGTCCAGTATGCTACTGGAGAAGAGCAGAAGTCAAGTACTAACAGAAAAAATGAAATGACTGGGCCAAAGTAGGAACAACACTCAGATGTAGATGTTTCTGGTGGTGAAAGCAAAATCTGATGCCATAAAGAATAATATTGCATAGGAACTTAGAATGTTAGGTCCATGAATCAAGGTAAATTGGAAGTGGTCAAGTGGGAGATGGCAAGAGTGAATATCAACATTTTAGGAATCAGTGAACTAAAATGGACAGGAATGGGCCAATTTAATTCAGATGATCACTGTATCTACTATGTAGGCAACAATCCCTTAGAAGAAATGAAGTAGCCAATAAAAGAGTTCAAAATGCAGTACTTGGGTGCAATCTCAAAAAATGACAAAAAATTTCCATGTATAACATCCTTGAAATAAACTACAATGTGATGGTACATTTTCATGAGAGCAGACATGACTTTACTTCGCTTACTTTACTTTAAACTTTACTTAGGAAAAAGTATACAAATTAGGTTATTTTACACAATTATGGTTTATTGTGGGAGAACCCAACGGCAACCCACTCCAGTACTCTTGCCTGGAAAATCCCATGGACAGAGGAGCCTGATAGGCTGCAATCCATGGGATTGTTAGGAGTTGGACACGACTCAGTGACTTCACTTTCACGCATTGGAGAAGGAAATGGCAAACCACTCCAGTATTCTTGCCTGGAGAATCCCAGGGATGAGAGAGCCTGGTGGGCTGCCGTCTATAGGGTCGCACAGAGTCGGACACGACTGAAGCGACTTAGCAGTAGCAGCAGCAGACATGACTTACAATTGGAGGATGCTAGTTACTCACAAGAATTTGTTATGGTCAGTTATGTGGGACAGTTAATGTGAAGCTTATATTCCATTAAGCAATTCAAAGATTCCCTATAGGCAGATTTAAGCATATGCAACATCTGAACTCAGTCATGGAAGTCAGGAACAAAAACAAATTCCACACCATTGCTCAACTGTGTCATGTTTAATGGTCATTAGAGGCTTGTAGACAAGACTCAACCTGCTAGATAAACAACCAGTTTGTTTGTTGTTTGAAGTGTAAAGAAGGAATGATTTACTCATTTGTTAATTTTGTTTCTTGCTTTAACACTTCAGGTTGTATTTCTTCTCTGACTTAAGCAACTTTTATCTAGACTCATTTAAGCTACCATTTTCTTCAAAATCTACAGCAAGATACTTTTGAATAACCTCATGTGGAATATCACCAATTTCTATAATAGAGCCTTTTTGAAAAATAAATCAAATTGTGTTTGGAACTGTATTTATCTGTAAAAAACTATTAAAAATAAAAAAATAAACAGATGGATGAATAGCCTGAGATATAAATGTTTTTCTTTTTGAGGAGTAAAGTTCACGTATTCACTAAGGCAATAATGCCAGTTTTCTTGTAGTTAATAAACTAGATTTAAATACAATTTCAAAGAAAGAGACACCACAACAGTATCTAAAACAGGGTCACTTGAATGAAGGTATCATTAATGCATCTACATTGACAATATACCAATGTCAATAAAATAAATAAACTGCATTTCTTTATGGCCATATTTCATATGTAAAATTAAATATTTTTAATTTTATTCTGGTTTGATAAACCAGAATAAACTAAAGCCCCCAGGCCCATAATTTGAGTATCACAAATACTGTCATTAAAGTATTGTTTACAAACTATAAAGGAATGAGTTTATAAACTTATTCCTTTATAACAACATAATTCTGATAAAATATTTTAAAACAAAACTTCTAAGCAAGAGTCAACATACAACTGTTTTGCAGACAAAGCCAGCCCTAAATTTCCTTTAAAGACAGAACTTGACAAAATTTCTCTGTGAACATCTATGTCTCCTCTGCTATATGTTGAAATAAGGTTTATATATTCAGTTCAGTTCAGTTCAGTCACTCAGTCGAGTCTGACTCTTTGCCACCCCATGGATCGCAGCATGCCAGGCCTCCCTGTCCATCATCAACTCCTGGAGTTCACTCAGACTTGCATCCATCGAGTCAGTGATGCCATCCAGCCATCTCATCCTCTGTCATCCCCTTCTCCTCCTGCTCCCAACCCCTCCCAGCATCAGAGTCTTTTCCAATGAGTCAACTCTTCACATGAGGTGGCCAAAGTACTGGAGTTTCAGCTTGAGCATCATTTCCTCCAAAGAAATCCCAGGGCTGATCTCTTTCAGAATGGACTGGTTGGATCTCCTTGCAGTCCAAGGGACTCTCAAGAGTCTTCTCCAACACCACAGTTCAAAAGCATCAATTCTTCGGCGCTCAGCTTTCTTCACAGTCCAACTCTCACATCCATACATGACCACAGGAAAAACCCTATCCTTGACTAGATGGACCTTAGTCGGCAAAGTAATGTCTCTGCTTTTGAATATGCTATCTAGGTTGGTCATAACTTTTCTTCCAAGGAGTAAGCGTCTTTTAATTTCATGGCTGCAGTCACCATCTGCAGTGATTTTGGAGCCCCNGGGGAGTTCATCTTTCAGTGTCCTATCTTTTTGCCTTTTCATACTGTTCATGGGGTTCTCGAGGCAAGAGTACTGAAGTGGTTTTCCATTCCCTTCTCCAGTGGACCACTTTCTCTCAGACCTCTCCACCATGACCTGTCCATCTTGGTGACCCCACATGGCATGGCTCAGTTTCATTGAGTTAGACAAGGCTGTGATCCATGTGATCAGATTGGCTAATTGTCTGTGATTGTGGTTTCAGTCTGTCTGCCTTCTGGTGCCCTCTCTCAGCACCTACCATCTTAGTTGGGTTTCTCTTACCTTGCACATGGGGTGTCTCTCCACCACCGCTCCAGCAAACTGCAGTTGCCACTCCTGACCTTGGATGTGGGGTAGCTCCTCTCAGCCATGCCATCACAGCTGCCATGTTCGTGGGCCATTGATATAAATATATAATATGTTTCATAATATATCAGTTCAGTTCAGTTCAGTCACTCAGTCGTGTCTGACACTGTGACCCCATGAATTGCAGCATGCCAGGCCTCCTTGTTCATTACCATATCTCGGAGTTCACTCAGACTCATGTCCATCGAGTCCATGATGCCATCCAGCCATCTCATCCTCTGTCGTCCCCTTCTCCTCCTGCCCCCAATCCCTCCCAGCATCAGAGTCTTTTCCAGTGAGTCAACTCTTCACATAAGGTGGCCAAAGTACTGGAGTTTCAGCTTTAGCATCATTCCTTCCAAAGAAATCCCAGGGTTGATCTATTTCAGAATGGACTGGTTGGATGTCCTTGCAGTCCAAGGGACTCTCAAGAGTCTTCTCCAACACCACAGTTCAAAAGCATCAATTCTTCGGCGCTCAGCTTTCTTCACAGTCCAACTCTCACATCCATACATGACCACA
>SJYV01009866.1:17226-29731 GCA_006410875.1 Neotragus pygmaeus
AAATTTTACTTTACAATACTCTATTGGCTTTGCCATACATCGACATGAATCCACCACAGGTTTTAACATAACCTTTTATATACTCTCTCTCTCTCTCTCTCTCACACACACACACACACACACACACACACACATACACACCACATATCACATATATATTTTGTCATCAGCCCATGGAATGCTGGATCTTAGTTCACCAACCAGGGATCGAACCACATCACCTGCATTGAAAGTGTGGAATCTTAACCACTGGACCACCAAGGAAGTGCCTATGCATATCTAATTCTAAGTGACTCTTTTATGCCTATCTTTTCAAGGTATTAGTAAACATTCCTACAAAGATATTTCATAGAAATTTCAAATTTAGGAGATAAAAATAAACAATTATCCTCACCTCTCAAAACCAAAACCAAAATTATGTATTTCCCTTTTGAACTCATGGCACCATCATCCACCCACCTATCCAAATGAGAAATGCAGAAGTCATCCCGGTTCTCACTGGCCTTATAACTCTCATAACCTGTCATTCAAAAAGTCCAATGATCCGGTCTAGCTAATCTGTCTCCATTCCTTCTAATGCTGCTAAGTCGCTTCAGTCGTGTCTGACTCTGTGCAACCCCATAGACAGCAGCCCACCAGGCTTCTCCATCCCTGGGATTCTCCAGGCAAGAATACTGAAGTGGGTTGCCATTTCCTTCTCCAATGCATGAAAGTGAAAAGTGCAAGTCGCTCAGTCGTGTCTGACTCTCTGCAGCCCCATGGACTGCAGCCCACCAGGCTCCTCCATCCATGGGAGTTTCTAGGCAAGAGTGCTGGAGTGGGGTGCTACTGTCATTCCTTCAGCTACCCTCTAAATCCTCTGGTTGACTTCTGAAACTCCAGATTTTTCCCCTTGTTTCAAATCTCCTTATCTTTATACATTAAAAACTATAATGTCACAGTACCCTTTCAAAAACTTGAATAAAATCCCAGCATCCCCTTTTGAAAACTTTTAAGGGGAAATCTCTGTACCTATAGAATGAAGTTCAAATTACCAGATATGCAAATTCTCACTAGAATTACTAGGCCNCAAAAACTATAATGTCACAGTACCCTTTCAAAAACTTGAATAAAATCCCAGCATCCCCTTTTTGAAAACTTTTAAGGGGAAATCTCTGTACCTATAGAATGAAGTTCAAATTACCAGATATGCAAATTCTCACTAGAATTACTAGGCCTGCAAATTCTTGTGATCCATGGTTGTTTTTTTCTGCAATGTTTTCACCAAACAGCTGATTGAATGACATGCTTCCTAAATGACATTTTGCTGACTTTCCTTACTTGAAGCTTATTATACAGATAATTTATGAAGGTATTTTTGACATGAATAATTCAACTAAATAGAGTTAATTTGGCACAATATCCTAAAACACTGAATTCCTCTTCACCTTCCATTTCTTAGAAATAGCAGCTATCAAACACTGGATGCGAATTTCATCATGCTTTATCTTATCTTCCAATAACTGTGCTCCTCTTCCCTCTGCCAGGAATGCCTTTCCCCTTTTGTGTAGTGAACTCATAGATCCAACAGTCTGGACCCTTGTGTCTCTATAGAAGAGATGCATGCTTGCATGCTAAGTCATTTCAGTCGTGACCTACTTTTTGTGACCCATGGACTGCAGCCCGCTGGGTTCCTCTGTCCATGGGATTCTCCGAGCAAGAATACTGGAGTGAGTTGTCATGCACTCCTCCAGGGATCTTCCTGATCCAGGGATTGAACCCATATCTCTACAACAGAACATTTCCTCAACTGTGTGAAACTATAGAAAAAATATTTATGTGTTTCTCTCCGCTCAGGGTATTTTGAGCTGGTAAACTGGGACCTCAGTTAAAGCACATGCCTTTGAAAGTTAATGGATGATTGGATAGATAGACATGTTTAGAGATACATAAAAATTTATCTCCCTAGGGCTATGTGTTTCCATTTCAAAGAGGAATGAAACAGAGGAGATATACACTTATATTTCAAAGTCAAGTTTATATTACATTTAAAACTTGTAAAATTTTGGAGAGATAGGTTTCTTGCCCTCTCTCAAGAGAGGAGGATGGGAGCTGTGTAGCAGTTCCCATTTCAACTTCAAGATTCATAATTTTGGAGTTCTTCTCCTGTGGTATAAATCCCTTCCCTTTGTACATATAGGCATAACCAAATGGCTCTCATCTCTCTGCCTCAGATGGAGGACTGGGATTTAGAGAGATAGTCTGTTTGATACAGAAACATCATTTTGCATTCAGGCTAATGTAGATAAACCTAGATATTAGAAAATTATTAAACTGAGAAAATTAAAGCTCCCTCTCTTCTACCATAGCTACGCATTCATACCTCTAACAATAAATTTATCACATTGGTTTATTTGTTGCCCTATAAATGTGAGTTAAAAGATAATAGAAGCTGTCATCTATCAATCTTTGAGTCACAAGTTACTTGTGTGTTTCCTATGATACTGACACAACATAAGGATACAAATAACAAATATTCAGGGTTTAATTCCTTGGAACTATTCTACAATGTCTCCAAATAAAAATAAAATAGGCATCATATATCTTTATAGCCTATCATATCTTTTCCCATAGAAAACCAAAGTTTATATTAGATTTACTATGGAAACATATTGAATTTATATTAAATTTCTTTATAAAATTCAGAAAACAGAAATCCATCAGATATGTGACATTCTAGTTTTTGAACTAAAATGGAGATTTAGAGAGTTGGAGAGCAATCAAGATGAGCAGGAAGAGGCAAAGACATAATAATTTCTACTCCACCTCAAAAGTCAAAATCAGATACTTTTACTTTTGAATTTTGGGTGGCAGAAATAAGAAGACTACCTTCTAAACAAAGTAGTCAAATTGGCTTTAATAACACAAAAGACTGAAATAATCACTGAAACAAAAGAATTATAAACAATATTAAAACGACACATATTTCTGTATAATTATTTATAGTCCCATATTCAAGATAAAAATTCTATTTTGTTTTCATGTAAAATAGAAATCAACTGGAAACCAGGGTAATATCATTTATTTATCTATTTTGAGGTGGTTTTCATGATACTCAAAATCAAATGCCTAGGGTCATGAAAACAAAAATTTGCCATATATTTATATCTGTGACTAGAAAATAAAGTGGATTAAGAAAGTATGTCAGTGGGAGTCTGCCATTTTAAAATAACTTATTCTCTTTGGGAAAAAAGAGTCATTGACTTTACTACAGAGATTATCAGTAAATTTGTGTGGCTCGCCCACCACTCTAATCATTATTGTCAGGAAGTCAATTTGAGATCACAGGTCATAGCTTTAAATTCAAGTGTGGCATAGGGAATTTAATCAGTATGTGTATGCACACAGAAAAAATAGCATGCTGCAAGCAAACCTACTTTGATAATACATTTATTTAAACTAGTTTAAAATTATTCTGGAAATGTGTTTAAATAAAGATAATATTGGGATTGTGTGCATTTTAAACTGTTTATTATGAGAAGATCTTCTACATCTCATCTTATAAGGTCTAAATATTTTGCATTTTAGTTTCTGCCTCAACAGTTCTATCAAACTGCTTTTTTTTTTCTTTTTATACATTTCTGTTTGTTGCATGTTAATATTTTTTTTCTTTTTTTTAAATTTATTTTTAAAAATTAATCAGTTCTAATAAGATGGATAAAATTGGAGCCTATTATACAGAGTGAAGTAAGTCAGAAAGAAAAACACCAAACTGCTTTCTTAAAGGTTACCAATGGCCTCCTAATTGCCAAATCCAATGGCCTTTTAAAATTCTTCATCTTCTTTGACACTGTTGTATTATTTGATACTACTCACATCCCCTTCTTCCTTGAATATGTGTTCTATGTTACAGCATAAGGTAAATTTAAGATGTGTATCCCTCTAAGTACACCTCACTTTGTGTACTCTTTTTGTTTTTTGGAACCTTTTTTTTTTTTGTCAAGAAATGTAAGTATAAACTAGGTGGAGTTCATGAGTTATTTGTAGTTCATTAATTTATTAGCTATTGTAGTATTCAAGCATTCAGGATATCTCCTTTTAAAATATGAGCAATTAGGGAGAATTTATCACAGAATTAAAAGAGAACCTACACAGGTTCTCTTAGCTATGACCTTTGATCTCCCCTACATCTAATGGGTTAGATCAGGAGTAGGCAAACTATGCCTACTGTGCCAAATCCAGCCTTATAAGTTTTACTTGAACACAGCCACATTTATTTACTTCCATACTTTCTATGGCTGCTTTTTTTGTTTGCTCCAAAGGCAAAGTTGAGCAGTTGCCATAAAGACCATATTTCATGCAAAACCTCAAATATTTACTGTCTGTCTTCATGCAGAAAAAGTTCACAGGCCCCTTGGTTAGAGGATTAATTAAATAACTTAAGAAGGAACTACTCACATTTTTCAAACGTTTTATTTTGTATTGGGGTATAACTGATTATCAAAGCTGTGGTAGTTTCAGGTGAACAGTGAAGTGACTCAGCCATAGATACACATGTATCCATTCTCCCTCAAACTCATCCTCCCATCCAGGCTGCCACATAACACTGAGCAGAGTTCCATGTGCTAAACACAAGGTCCTTGATGGGAACTATCCATATGTGATGCAAAGAAAAAGCCTCGTTGTTGTAAAGTTTTATGCCAATATAGGATTATGGTGTGGAACTAGTTGTGGGCACAAGATTCTTCTAGTGCCTGATTAGATGCCTTTTTGGCATCTTCCCCGGTGGCTCAGACAGTACAGAATCCGCCTGTAATGTGAGAGTCCTGGGTTTGATCTCTGATTTGGGAAGATACCCTGGAGGAGTGCATGACAACCCACTCCAGTATTCTTGCCTGGAGAATCCCCATGGACAGGGGATTCTGGCAGGCTACAGTCCATGGGGTCACAATTGGACATGACTGAGCAACTAAGCACAGCACAGCACAGCAGTCAAGAATAAAAGGGAGAATCTAGAATAGTTATCTCCATAGGTTCTAGAAGACCACTTGTGACCCCTTGGACCTTAGCCTGTCAGGCTCCTCTGTCCATGGAATTCTTCAGGCAAGAATACTGGAATGGGTTGCCACCTCCTTCTCCAGGGGATCTTCCTGACCCAGGAGCTAAACTTAGGTCTCCTGCATCACAGGCAGATTCTTTATGAGGGCTACCACCAACTTATTCAGAACTGTCATTAGTTCAATTGTTGTTATCCAACAAAATACTTTTTTCAGTGGAATTTCTATGGTACCTGTGTAAAACCCCATTACATATTTTCAAAGGGTTTGATTTTGTGCTGAATGTCTACTTTTGTGTTCATTGTTGTTTAGTCGCTAAGTTGTCTATTTCTTTTGTGACCCCGTGGACTGTAGCCTGCCAGGCTCCTCTGTTCATGGGATTTTTTCAGGCAAAAATATTCTTCAATAAATAAAATGAATCTAAGAGAAAAAAATAATATTGGAATGGGTTGCCATTTCCTTCTCCAGGGATCATCCTGACCCAAGGATTAAACCCACATTTCCCACATTACAGGTGAAATGTTTACCACTAAGCCACCTAGGAAGCTTTTCTGTTTATGTGTGTGTATATAATTTCAAAATTGAGATGCATTAATTATTTGAGCTTTTTAGACTTCATATTGTAAAACAAAAGCACCTATATCTATAAAAGTCTGGTAGAAATAGTATTTTAAACATAATGCAATGCAATTATTCACTTTACTCTCTGACACTACATTCTCTAATTCCTGAAAATATATTTGAAGATTTTTCTTTAATAATTGACATTCAAGCTTGTGAAAAATAGGTTGGAGAGGTCAAATGTGTTCCTGTTGTATGTCTAACTAGCTTATAACCATGGACAATACTCAGAACCCTTTAAGAAAGAGGCTTACTCAGCTGTTAAATGACATGAGATTATTTCAAAGGTCCTTTCAAGCTATAAAATTTCATGATTGATAGAAGACTCTCATTAATGATCTGATCAGAAAATTTACTGTTTTCTGAAGTTTGTTATACAGTTTTTCAATTGACATCATCAACAAAAGACAAATAAGTTACCATACATTAGTCAATTTTCTCATAGTAGCTCAAGTCATCAACATTTGAAAATCCAATATTTTGTGGCCTCTGACTAATAAAAAGATAGAGTTTTACTAGAACTCTATAGCTAACATTTCAAGTGGTTTTCTATGTACATGTAGTCCTTATTGCACATATTTCTGAAATGAAGTGATTTATCTCAGTTTAGTTAAATAAATACAGTCCCCTCAACAAAACAGTTCGAATTCCAGTTTATGTGGTATATTAACTGTAACGTCATGAAGTGCAAGTTTCACTATTAACTCTGCTCATAAGTCACTCCATAAACAAAAGATGTGCATCATGCTATACAACAATTTATGCCACTTCCTCCAAAGTCTGTCAACGATTGGTCATTGTGCATTTGTTATTATATTCATGTATAGCTAGCTTGCTGTGTTGACTACTTGTCTCCCAGGGATAAATCCAGGAGCCATTTTACAAAAAAATGGGTAATTGACAGGGAAATTTAGTCAACAAAAATCACCTCACACCTGTCAAGATGTTTGTTATCAAGAAAACAAAAGATAACAAATGTTGATAAGGATATGGAAAAACTGGACCCTTGTTCACTGTTGGTAGAAACACAAAATAGTGTGAGTGCAATAGAAAAAAGTATAAAAATCCCTCAAAAAATTAAAACTACTATATGATCCAGCAGTCTCACCTCTAAGTATTTATATGAAAGAATTAAAATCAGGCTCTCAAAGAGCTGTTAAAACTTCTGCGTCCATAGGTGAATTGTTCACAATAGCCAAAAGGTATAAACAACCTAAAGGTTCTTTGACAGATGAATAGACAAAAAAATGTGGCATATAAACAAAACATGAAATACTATCCAGTCCTTAAAAGTGAAAGAAATTCTGCAATATGCAATAACATGGATGAATCTTGAGGAAATTATACTGAGTGTAACAAGCCAACTGCAGAAACACTGCATGATTCCACTTATATGATGTATCTAAAATAGTGAAAGTCATAAAGGAAGGAAAAAAAAAGGTGTTTACCAGGTGATGTGAAGAGGGAAAAAAGGGAAATTGTTCAATGAGTATGAAGTCTCAGTTACATAAGATGAATAAATTCTAGAGCTCTGCTCTCCAACATTGTACAATAATATACACTAAAAACGTGAATCTCATGCTGTATTTTTACCACAGTAAAATTAAATTAGAAATTCAACGCATAGTGAAGAACTGGAAAGTGATGATACTGGAAGTGAAATTCAAATCAAACATTAATGGAATTTTAGAAGGAAAATCTATCTGAGGGGTTTGTCAACACAGTTACCCTCCACAATATACAGTCAAAGGTACCAAGTAAAAGCAAACTTGCAGACATAAATAAGAAACATGGTTATGAAGAAAATGTTGAAGATGTCCCAGAGGAAGTGATGTTGGCAAAATATTCCACATTTAAGGAACTCTCACAGATATTTCATTATGCTGAGAGCATAAAAAATAGTCAGAAGTTGATCCAAACTTAGAAAGGAGTATGATCGTTTAAAAGGCAAAGAAAAAATGCCCATTCCATAGTATAGCTTATGTAACAGGAAGGCAAGACCTATATTAAAGTTTTCGTAAATAAACACCTTAATTCTCAATGTTTTTGATGTCTTAAATTACAGTATGCTAATTAAATGTGTTTTATTTATTTATTTTAAATTTTCCTATTGGTTTACAACAGACCAAAAGGGAAATTACCACAGGTTAAGAGGATCTTTCAGGATTTGAAATAGCTCAACTGGAATTCCATCACCTCCACTAGCTCTGTTTGTAGTGATGTTTTCTAAGGCCCACTTGACTTCACCTTCCAGGATGTCTGGCTCTAGGTGAGTGATCACACCATCGTGATTATCTTGGTCGTGAAGATCTTTTTTGTATAGTTCTTCTGTGTATTCTTGCCATCTCTGATCAATATCTTCTGCTTCTGTTAGGCTTCAGCAATACGTGAACCATTAACTTCCATATGTTCAGGCTGGTTTTAGAAAAGGCAGAGGAACCTGAGATCAAATTGCCAACATCCTCTGGGTCATTGAAAAAGCAAGAGAGTTCCAGAAAAACATCTATTTCTGCTTTATTGACTATGCCACAACAAACTGTGGAAAATTCTGAAAGAGATGGGAATCACAGACCACCAGACCTGCCTCTTGAGAAACCTATATGCAGGTCAGGAAGCAAAAGTTAGAACTGGGCATGGGACAACAGACTGGTTCCAAATAGGAAAAGGAGTACATGAAGGCTGTATATTGTCACCTTGCTTATTTAATNTTAATTTCTCCCTGGAAAACTGTGGTGCTCACAGGTGTCCTCTGGGACTTAAATTAGTATGTTGTAATCATATTCAGTCCCACTGTACTGGTTTCTAGAGAGTGAATGTTGAAACTTAAGGATACATTATATTCCCCTCTCAAGTTGCAAACCTACAGTAAACCATCTAGCTTACAGAGAGGCCTCGAAAGCAAGTCCTGCCCCACCACCAGGGCCACCAATAACAAATAGCATGACACTGGTGTTTTTAAAAGAATTTTTCTCAACTGTGCTAAATTTGGTCTGTTCTTTTTAAATATTAAAATGTTGGTTATAGTAAATTATTTTTTAGTACTAAGAAAATTATAAAGTAGCATTATTTCTAGTTTTAAATCTAGGCTCTGGTACTTCTATTTGTATAAATTCTGTGCTTCCTCACCAGTAAAATGAGGAGAAAGCAGTAGAACTTTAAAACTGTGTCAGGATTCAGTGACATGGTATTTACGAAACAGTGTAACACCTGGTTTATAGTCAGCAACTATTATTATGGTGTGCCTGTTTTTTTAAAAAAAAAAAAACAACAAATTCCCAGATTTGCTGCCTGAGCTGATAAGAAATTTATTCAGATAAAATATTATCTTAATCTGTACTGGTTAGATACACTTAGCATGTCAGGTTACTATATCAGTCAGTAAATATTTTCACTTCCTGATAATTTAGAAAAAGTTCCAGGAAAGTAATACTACCAGTTGTGTTTATTGCATACCAGTTTATCACAGAATTTAAACCTCCCTTTAAAAGTCAAAAGAATAGGATAATATATATAGTTACATTAACAATGTAGTTGTTGACTATAACCAAGCTATTCGAATTTCAAGTAGTAATACTCAAGGTTTCAGCTACTTTAGCAAGTCTTTTGTACCATATAGATGGTAGCAACCTGAACCTGCAGACATAGCAGTTACAGGCTATAGATTAATGTTTTCTAAGTTTCACATTTAGAAGAAATGAAGTCATAGCTCATATATTTGAGATCATGGTTTTTGTCAGGCTCTGGATAAGCTTTTATCTTGAGTAATACTATAGATTGAGCTGAAAGTGAATTGATAAGCCCATTTTTCATGGTGTATGTTCTTGAAGTTTTTATAAAATGAACCCAAGAAAAGAATTTGTTAACAGGAAAAAACCCTGTAGAAATACTTTTGGTTTGTGAAGTGAATTGTTTCCATATTAAAACTGGTTTTTAAAATGTTTATATATATATATGTATGTATATGTATAAATCTGATTGAACTTTTAAAACAAAAGACTTAGCACAGAATTCTTTACACTTTTTTTTTTCACATACCGCCCTCTTGTGGAGAAGATCCACCATTGAATACTTTGGACTAGCTTAGATCACAGAAATTTTCTACTATGAACAATGTTGATTAGCTCATTTATAAACATAATGAACATGGTAAGAATAGACACAGTAAGAACCTTCAGGGAATAATTAGAATTCTCGAATTTAATTGCTGGAAAGAACTCTTGAGGAGCTAGTCTTATTTCCTTTATTGGGAAGCTCCATCTTAGTAAAGTTGTACCCAACAAAAATCACTGAGGCATTTCTATCCCACTGTTATTTCTTCTTAGATTGAACTTTAGAAATTACCACTAAGGGCATTTTTCTTTTGATTAAGGATATGGAGACAGTGGGCTTCCCAGATTGTTCAGTGGTAAAGAATTCACCTGCCAATGCAGGAGATGCAAGAGACACAGGTTTGATCCCTGGTTTGGGAAGTAGAAAATGGAAACCCACTCCAGTATTCTTGCCTGGAAAATTCCATGGACAGGTGAGCCTGGCGGGCTACGGTCTGTGGAGTCAAAAAAGAGTCGGTTATGACTGAGCAGCTAAGCCACACGCCACACACACACATGTGGAGCTAGTAATAAAATCTCAGATTATTATTTTGCAGGCCATTTGATGACCAGTCGGCAGGCACCAGTGGTGCTGATCCTGTCAATGGCAGCTCTGCACACCATCAAGAAGGAGCACCTAATGGTACAGGACAAAAGAACTCCAAAGATTCTACTGGGAAAAAAAGAGAAGACCCCAAACCAGGCCCTAAAAAACCCAAAGAGAAAGTGGATGCGCTGTCACAGTTTGATCTCAACAACTATGCAAGTGCGTTTCAGATCACCTTTGTCTGTCTGTCTGTTGTCTGTCTGTCCATCTGTTACATATAAGTAGATACTATAAATAAATAAGGCATCAAAAAAAGAAAGTTGGACTTCAAGGTAGAGATAGAGACTGATGATGAATCACAGATAGAGCTTTAACTGAAACCAACTTTTACCATACCTGTGAGTGCATGATAAAATTCTTGTTAAAGATAATTCACAGTTTCAGTTTTCTTAAGAAAGTAAATTAACCACTCTTCCTTGCTAAACAGATGTGGGGGGACGCACAGAAAACCAAATGAAGATGCTTTGTATATATGCTGTGTTTGAAAAGAGAGAAGTGTTAACCTCAATGAATTATGACCTTGAGAAAATTGATATCTAGGATATGGTAAACAGAGAATAAATAATAGGATGGGAGCTAGTGTTGCTGTGGATAAATACTTTCAGAAAGCCGTGGAGTGATAGGATGTCAAATGTGAAGGATAACACAGCCAGAAGGAAATACATGATGAAGGCGTTAACAAGGAATCTCTAAGAGTAGACACTTACACAGACGAATATTGGTATTTCCCATTCATTCAGATGAGATTTAAGCTCGAAATATTGAATAAGATTGAGAGATTTACTAAGTTGAGACTAGATAGTAGTGTGGGAAACTGGTTAGGTACTGTTGCTATTGCATATTAGAGATGTTGATAAGAGTTTTCTTTCATCTAGTTAATGGTGGCTCATATTCCCTGGTGGCTCAGATGGTAAAGCATCTGCGTACAATGCAGGAGACCTGGGTTTGATCCCTGGGTCAGGAAGATTCCCTGGAGAAGGAAATGGCAACCCACTCCAGTATTCTTGCCTGGAAAATCCCATGGACGGAGGAGATTGGTGCAGGCTACTGTCCATGGGGTTGTAAAAAGAGTTGGGTACGACTGAGTGACTTCACTTTCACTTTCTATACATATTCAATTTGATTGGGCCCAGGACCTTGACATTATTATTTATAGACCAGCTATTTTCAAAACAGGGTCTTCAGAACGTCAACATCACCTGGAAGTTTGTGAGAAAAACAAAATCCTGGACCCTACCCCAGGTCTACTGAATCAGAAACTCTTGGCATGTGAAGCAATCTGTGTTTTAACAAGTTCTCCAGGGGATTCTAATTCCATTACACACAAACTTGAGAGCTAATTCTGGACTATCATTTTAGGATTCATGTGGAAAAGAAAGAATCTTAACTGTATGTTTTAAGAATTTTTAGATTCTTTAGAACTGTGGTTCTTAATAGGGATGATTCTGTACCCCAGGGGCATGTGACAATTTCTAGAGACATTTTTGGTGTTGCAGCTGGTGGCTAGATGTTATTGACATTTTTATATATACATATATATTTGTTAACCTCAGGTCCTAGCTACAGCATGTGGGTTTCTCTCAGGTTGTGGTGCATGGTCTCTGGAGCTCGAGGTCTCAGTAGTTGGTGGTGCACAGGCTTAGATGCTCCTTGACATGTGGGGTATTAGTTCTCTGACCAGGGATTGAACCACGTCCCCTGCACTGGAAGGTGGATTCTTAACCACTGGGCCTGCAGAAAAGTCACCTACTGACATATTTGTGGGTTTAGGCCCAGAAATGCTGCTAAATGTTTTACAGTGCACAGAACAACTAACTCACAATGTTAGCAGTGCTAAAGTTAGAAAGCTCTGATTTAAAGTGGTTAAAGTAAATCCATAGGAAATTTGGATGATTGTGTGGTCCATGAGAAGAGAGACTAGCATCCATCTAGACATCACATTTGGAAAATGACAAATGAAGATAACAAAAGTCCACAGAACATGGCAGATTTGTCTTCTCAAATATTTGTTTACTAGTTTTTCCAAACAACTTCTGGAATACGTTTGCATAGTGTTATTAAGACAATATAAAAAGGTAAGTATTATTTCTGAATTGATGATGAAAATTGAGCCGTTAGTTTTAACTTGTTGAAGTTTTGTGTGTGTGTTTGTT
>SJYV01009871.1:4625-21989 GCA_006410875.1 Neotragus pygmaeus
ATGCAGGAAACACAGGAGATGCAGGTTCAATCCCTAGGTTAGAAAGATCCCCTGGGGAAGGAAATGTCAACCCACTCCAGTATTCTTGCCTGAAAAATCCCATGGACAGAGCAGCCTGGTGACCTACAGCCCAAAGGATCACAAAGAGTCGATCTGATGACTCTTTGAGCAACTGAGCGTGCACGCCTAATTAGCTATACAGTATGAAAGATATTAGTGAAATGAGAATTAGTTGAAATCTACCATAATCCTATGCCATGTTATTCATATTACTTAAAAAAGAATACCCTGTCAATTTGCTTTCTTGTGTGTTTAACATAATTTTCCAAGAAATAACACATGCAATTGCATAATTGAGCCATGTAGGACTGATTTCTACGAAACTGATACAGAATCAAAGGTTAAAAACTCCTCTTCATAAGCATTTTTATCACTCTCAAAGAAATTGCTGTCTTCACCATAGTTTAGTGGTGTCCTTTGACTTTACAAGAATGTTTTATATATGATGACTACATTTATATTGATGACAACCTACGAATAAATACAATCCTTTTGGGAAATGGGAACAATTTAGAAAGAGCTTAAATATATGCATATCTTTTAACCCAGTAATTCAACATTTGGAAAATTATAAGGAAATGGTCCAAGCAATAGAAAAAAGATATATACATCATGGTGTTTGTCACAGCTTTATTTATAGTCTTTAAAGAAAAAGAAGCAATCTTGGTGTCCTTGGGAGTAAATTAGTGTTTATTTACATGCGACCATTAAAATTATGCTTAGAAACATGATAGACACTCAAAATGCATATTATAGAATGGTAAGAGGAAAAAAAATCTGGAGAAAAATTTTAAATAAACTATAATTACAATTATGTAAAAAATACCCAGAAAAAATAATGGGAGTAAATTTGCCAAAATACCAACAATAGTTATATTTGAATGAGGAAATTAGGGATTATTATTTCTATTTTACAATTTATCTGTGTATCAGAGATTGATCATTTTTGCTTTCCTAGCAACCACTTGCCCTTTTTCTGGTTCCATGTGCCCTGAATCTTCTCAGGGAATCACTTGTTCCTTCTGAGTTTAAGTGGTTTCAGTGAGGTTTCAGTAAGGTTTCAGTGAGGTTTTTGTGAGGTTTCAGTGAGGTTGACTCCACAGGAATATAGCCCAAGCCAAGATCATCAGAAGCAAATAGATTAAATTCTAGAAGGTTTTTTTTTTTTTTTTTTTAATCTTTTGAAAAAGACACAGGATCCTTCCATTGCAAATTGCTAACAGGATAGGAAGTAAGTCTGGAGTTGTGGACAGCTATTTTGTCACCAGGAAGTAGAATAGATCCAGGGAAGGGGTTCAAATTACCACCCACCTACATGGACTTCCCAGGTGGAACTAGAGGTAAATAACCCATTTGCCAATGCAGGAGACTTAAGAGACACAGGTTTGATACCTGGGTCAGGAAGATCCCCTGGAGGAGGACACAGCAACGCACTTCAGTGTTCCTGCCTGGAGAATCCCATGCACAGAAGAGCCTGGCTGGCTATAGTCCATAGGTTACAAAGAGCTGGACATGACTGAGGAGACTTAGTATACACATGGCACAGAGAGGAAGAAGAAAAAACCACTAAGAAATGTTTCAACTAATGACTTTGAACCCAACTTGATTAATAGTACCTTCTCTCTTGGGCAAGGGTAAAGAGCCAAAAAAAAAGTGGTAGAAGTGAGACTGGAGGGTAGACAATCGGCCAGAAGTTGCCTTTTCCCTAATCACATGCACGGTTGAGCATTTGTAATATGGCTAGGACATCTAAGAAACTGAATTGTTAAATTTATTTAATTTTAATTAATTTAAAATTTAAAGCTATAGTGTTTTTCCATGAAACACAGTTTTATTGTTTTGATAGGATCATATTTCACTTTAAACACTGTGTTGTCTCATATATTATTGTATTAGAGTGTATCAGGCATGTGCATCTTTTAATATACATAAGCACATCACTGATCTAGTTGGTGCTGAACTGTTGATTCAGTTTGAATGATTTTTGTTTATGTAGTAGTGTAACATTATAATGCATTTATTTTAATATTTTTATGCAGCTTGAGTTCTGGTAGTATATATGTAAATTATTATCATTAACTAAATAGAAATACATATTATTTTCATTATAATGTGACTAAATTATTTTTACAAGTTAAAAAATAAGCATGGGCCGATTTTCAAGTTAAAAATGAAGGCAGATTAGTAATGTAGAGGCAAATGGAAATGTAGGAGCTAAGACTGCATCCAGGATAGTAAGAAAAAATGCTGAAAGAAGATGTGTTGCAAATTTTACAGTGAATTGCAATTTGCTGAACAAATTTTTTAAAAAATTTGTTATATAAAAGAAATAAGATAATAAAATGGATATTTTCACCAAGCATACAATAAATTTGATCAATTAGTCAAAAAAAAAGACATCTCTTTTTTTGTGATGAGAAGTCAATGATCAAATATATTATTTTTCTTCACTGTGCTATTTTTTTCCAGATTCTTCCAAGATTTTCCCTTAATATTTGATTTTCATGTAGTTTGATATGATGTACCCATTTATTTTGCTTGGGGTTCACTGAGCTCCTTTAATCTGGACCTTTATGTTTCATTATATTGGGAAATTTTTCAGGCATTATTTTTCAAATATTTTTCCTGCCTCTTTTGTTTTTTGCCTTCTGAGACTCCAACTACATATATTTTAGAACTTTGATATTATCTAGCAGACCACTGAGGCTCTATTAATCTTTTTCTATCTTTCTCTCTGTGTATTTCAGGTCGAATAATATCCATTAATTTGTATTCAAGTTAATTTCCTCTTCCTTCCTTCACTTTCAATCTGCTATTAGGCCTACCCAGTGAACTTCAGATATTTAATTTTCAATTCTAGAATTTGCATCCATTGTTCCTTTTTGATTGTTTCTAGCCTTCTGATATGATTTTCTATTTATTTATTAAAAGTGTGTTTTCCTTTATTTCCACTAGTGGTTATGCTAGAAGACTTAAAATCCTTTCTGCTAATTTCAACATCTGGCCCATTTTAGGGTTGGTCTCCACTGATTGCTGGTAATATTTTCCTATTTCTTTTTTTTTCCTAGCAATTTTGGAGTATACCTTAAACTTTGTGAATGATATATGTAGGATACCTATATTCTCTTTCATTTCTTTATAGAAAATTGCTTTTTTTGTTTGTTTTAGTCGGCAATTAATGTGGCTGAACTGAAACTCAAAACTCTCCTTTGTGATGGGCAGCACTGAAAATTCTGATTAATTTTTTCAGCTATATTTAGGCTCTTTGGAAACTGTCACCACATGTGTAATTGATAGTTCCATCAGCGATTTGGGCAGTTTGTACACAGAATAGGGATCTCCTTCTCTGAAGTTCTCTCAATTATTGGATTTCTCTCATTGTTTTCCAGCTTCAGTTTTCATCCTGAACTGTCTTTTGGTTCTACAAGCCAGGGTGTGAGATCCTAAACTCTGTCTTTTGGTTCTACAAGCCAGGGTGTGAGAATTTACACTATTGAAACTGGGAAATACTATGAATTGGGCTTTTATTTATTTTTCCTGGAGATCCAGCTATTAAACATTTACCAGCTGCAACACTTACTTTAAATTTCTCTAGAGTTTTAGTTATTGCTCTGGCCTGTGGCCCACCCTCAAACAGACATTTTTAAAAGGGGCAAACTTAATATTGTTCCTTTCTTTCAATTGTCAACTCTTTTCCAATTTATGACTATTTATGATACATTTCCAATGCATCCGGATTGTTTTCTGTTGAGAGTTTATTATTGCTGTCTGCAGCAGGATTGGTTTGATAGAAACTGCTCCAAAATCAGAAGTGGTTCCAGTAAAAAATTTTTTGTGATTTGCAGTGAACTGAGAACATTTATGAAAATACTACTATTTTTAAGCTATTAATATAGCTAAAACCATAGGATTTAAATTATAGTTTTGTTTGAGGGTATCTTCATCTAACTTCTTTGGATTGAAATATCTTGTCTTTTAAAAATGATGGTTTCCCAGATGGTTTATTTGTTTAGTGGCTTTAATTGACAAAAAGAAAACTTGGCCACTGTAGTTGGTTGAATAGTATCTTCCCAAAACTCATGTCTGGGCTTCCCTGGTGGCTCAGACAGTAAAGAATCTTCCTGCAATGCAGGGGACCTGGGTTCAATCCCTGGGTTAGGAAGATCCCCTGGAAAAGGGCATGGCTATCCACTCCAGTATTCTTGTCTGGAGAATTCCATGGACCAAGGGGCCTGGTGGGCTACAGTCCATGGGATCATAAAGAGCTGGACACAATTGAATGACTAACACAACGAAATGCACGTCCATCAGAACCTAAGGATGTGATCTTATTTGGATGTATATTTTCTGTAGAAGTTGTTGTTGTTGTTTAGTTGCTAAGTCATGTCTGACTCTCTGCAACCCCATGAACTTTAGGAAGCCAGGCTTACCTGTCCTTCACAATTTCCTGAAGTTTGCTCAAAATTGGTGATGTCATCCAACCATCTCATCCTCTGCCACCCCCTTCTCCTTTTACCTTCAATCTTTCTCAGCATCAGGGTCTATTCCAATGAGTCAGCTCTTTGCATCAGGTGGCCAAAGTACTGTAGCTTCAGCTTCAGCATCAGTCTTTGCAATGAATATTCAGGACTGATTTCCTTTAAGATTGGCTAGTTTGATCTTCTCGAAGTACAAGTAATTCTCAGGAGTCTTCTCCATCACCACAATTTGAAAGCATCAGTTCTTCAGCACTCAACATTCTTTATGATCCACCTCTCACATCCATACATGACTACTGGAAAAACCATAGCTTTGACTATACATNTACAAGTAATTCTCAGGAGTCTTCTCCATCACCACAATTTGAAAGCATCAGTTCTTCAGCACTCAACATTCTTTATGATCCACCTCTCACATCCATACATGACTACTGGAAAAACCATAGCTTTGACTATACATACCTCTGTTGGCAAAGTGATGTCTCTGATTTTTAATATGCTGATAGGTTTGTCATAGCTTTTTTTCCAAGGAGCAAGCCTCTTCTAATTTCATGGTTGTAGCTACCATCTGTAGAGATTTTGAAGCCCAAGAAAGTAAAGTCTGTCACTGTTTCCATTTTTTCCCCCTTCTATTTGCCATGAAGTGATGGGACTGGATGCCATGATCTTAGTTTTCTGAATGTTGAGTTTTAAGCCNCTTTTCTTCCAAGAAGCAAGCGTCTTCTAATTTCATGGCTGCAGTTACCATCTGCAGTGATTTTAGAGCCCAAGAAAATAAAGTCTGTCACTGTTTCCATTTTTTCCCCCTTCTATTTGCCATGAAGTGATGGGACTGGATGCCATGATCTTAGTTTTCTGAATGTTGAGTTTTAAGCCAGTTTTTTCACTCTCCTCTTTCACTTTCATCAAGAAACTCTTTAGCTCCTCTTTACTTTCTGCCATTAAACTGGTATCATCTGAATATCTGAGGTTGTTGATATTTCTCCAGGCAATCTTGATTCCAGCTTGTGATTCATCCAGCTCAGCATTTCACATAATGTACTCTGCATATAAGTTATATAAGCAAGGTGACAATATACAGCCCTGTCATCCTACTTTCCCAAGTTTGAACAAGTCTGTTGTTCCATGTCCAGTTCTAACTGTTGCTTCTTGACCTGCATACATGTTTCTCAGGAGGAAGGTAAGGTTGTCTGGTATTTCTATTTATTTAAGAATTTTCCACAGTTTTTTATGATCCACAGAATCAAAGGCTTTATCATAGTCAATGAAACAGAAATAGATGTTTTTCTGGAACTCCCTGGCTTTCTCTGTGATCAAACAAATGTTGGCAATTTGTTCTCTCATTCCTCTGCCTTTTCTAAATACAGTTTATACATATGGAAGTTCTTGGTTCTGCTTAGGCCTAGCTTGAAGGATTTTGTGTGTTATCTTGCTAGCATGTGAAATGAACACAATTGTATGGTAGTGTATATGGTATTTTTTGGCATTGTTCTTCTTTGAGAGTGGAATGAAAACTGACCTTTTCTAGTCCTTTGGCCACTTCTGAGTTCTCCAAATTTGCTGAAACATTGATCTTTTAGGGTTTGAAATAGCTCAGCTGAGAATTCCATCACCTTCACTACCTTTGTCCGTAGTAATGCTTCCTAAGGCCCACTTGACTTCACAGTCCGGGATGTCAGCGTCTTGGTGAGTGACCACACCATTATGGTTATCTGGGTGAAAAGATGCAGGAGCTCTATACAGTCAACAAAAATAAGACCAGGAGCTGACTGTGGCTCAGATCATGAACTCCTTATTACCAAATTCAGACTTAAACTNATGTTCTACCTATCCCTCCCTCACTCCTGAACCCCTAGCAACCACTGATCTTTTTACTGTCTCTTTACTGTTGCTTTTTCCAGAATGTCATACAGTTGGAATCTTACAGTATGTAGTCTTTTCAGACTGGCTTCTTTCACTTAGTAATGTGTATTTAAGGATCTTCCATGTATTTTCAAGGTTTTATAGCTCATTTCTTTTTATTGACAAATAATAGTCCATTGGCCAGATGTACCACATTCTTTTATTCCCATTTACTATAGAAGGACATTGTGGTTGCTTCCAAGTTTTGGTAATTATGAATGAAGCTGCTATAAACATTCATGTGTAGGTTTTTGTGCAGATAATGTTTTCAACTCATTTGGGTAAATACTAAGGCACACAATTGCTGGATCACATGGTTAGACTATGTTTAGCTTTGTAGGAAACTGCCAAACTGTCTTCCAACGTGGCCGTACCATTTAGCATTCCCACCAGCAATGAGTGAGTGTTCTTGTCGCTCCATATTATCATCAGCAATTGTTGTCAGTGTTTTGGAATTTAGTTGCTCTAATAGATTTGTAGTGGCATCTCATTGTTATTTTACTTTGCAATTCCCTAATGACATATGAGTTGAATATCTTTTNTTAGCATTCCCACCAGCAATGAGTGAGTGTTCTTGTCGCTCCATATTATCATCAGCAATTGTTGTCAGTGTTTTGGAATTTAGTTGCTCTAATAGATTTGTAGTGGCATCTCATTGTTATTTTACTTTGCAATTCCCTAATGACATATGAGTTGAATATCTTTTCATATGCTTATTTGCTATTCATATATTATATAGTCTTTGCCCAGGTGTCTCTTCAGATTTTTTGCCTATTTTTAACTGAGTTATTTATTTCTTATTTTAGAATTTTAAGAGTTCTTAGAATATTTTGGGCACAAATTCTTTATCATATATATGTTTTTGCAAACATTTTCTCTTGTGTTTCCATTCTCTTAACAGTGCCTTTCTCAAAGCAAGCATTTTTTATTTTAATGAAATCCAATTTATCATTTTTTTTTCACGGATTGTGCTTTTGGTATGAAATCTAAAAACTCGTCATCAAGAACAAGGTCACCTAGATTTACTCCTATTTTATCTTCTAGAAGTTTTATAGTTTTGCATTTTACATTTAGGTGTGTGATCCATATTGGTATAAAGTCTGGGTCTAGATTCATTTTTGTATTTGTGGATATCCAGTTGCCCAGCACCATTTATTGAAAAGAGTTTTCTTTTTCCAGTGAATTACCTTTGCTCCTTTGTTGAAGATCATTTGACTATATTTGCGGATCTATTTTGGGGCTTTCTATTCTTTTCCATTGATCTATTTGTGTATTCTTTCACCAATACCAAACTCTCTTGATTACAATAACTTTACAGTAATTCTTGCCATTGTGTAGTGTCAGTCCTTTAGTTGTATTCCTCTTCTTCTGTATTGCTTGATTTTTCTGGGTCTTTTGCCATTCCATATAAACTTTAGAATTAGTTTGTTGAGATCCAAAGAAATCTTGGTGGGATTTTGATTGTGCTGTGTGTGCTTAGTCTCTCAGTGTGTCCAACTCTTTGCAACCCATGGACTGTAGCTTGCCAGGCTCCTCCGTCCATGGGAATTCTCCAGGCAAGAATACTAGAATGGGTTGCCATGCCCTACTCCAGGAAATCTTCCCAACCCAGAGATTGAACCCAGGTCTCCCACATTGCAGGTGGATTCTTTACTGTCTGAAGGGAAGTCCAGTAGTTTTGACTGGAATTGTGCCAAATCTGTAGATCAAGTTGGCAAGAACAGAATCTAATAGTATTATATCTTCATATCCATGAATATGAAACATCTCTCCATTTATTTAGATCTTCTTGATTTCTTTCATCAAAGTTTTGTAGTTTCCTCATACAGATCTCACATATATTTTTTTTAAAGTTATATGTATTTCATCTTTTGGTACTAATTTAAATAGTGCTGTTNTGAAACATCTCTCCATTTATTTAGATCTTCTTGATTTCTTTCATCAAAGTTTTGTAGTTTCCTCATACAGATCTCACATATATTTTTTTTAAAGTTATATGTATTTCATCTTTTGGTACTAATTTAAATAGTGCTGTTTTTAATTTCAAATTTCAGTTTTTTATTGCTGGTACATAAGAAAGTAACTGACTTCTGTTTATTAACTTTTTATTTTGGCTCATTTTATTTTAGCCTAGAGTGAATGTGTAGTGGTAGCTCACTGTGGTTTAATTTGCAGAACTCTGTGACTCATGATGGGCTTCCCAGGTGATGCTATTGGTAAAGAATCTGTCTCCCAATGCAGGAGATGTAAGAGCGTGGGTTCAATTCCTATGTTGGGGAGATCCCCTGAAAGAGAGCATGGCAACCCACTCTAGTATTGTTGCCTGGAGAATCCCATGGACAGAGGAGACTGGAGGGCTACAATCTTAGGGTTACAAAGAGTTGGATATGACTGAGCGATAGCACAGCACATGACTATAGTACTGAACATGTTCATATGATTATTGGGCATCTCTGTATGTTCTTTGGAGAAATGTCCATGAAAATCGGGAGGTTTGTACTCCTAATATTGAGTTGTGTGTGTGTCTGTATATATATATATATAATATATAATCTCTAGATTCATCCATGTTGCTGCAAATGGCATTATTTCATTCTTTTTTTATGGCTGAGTAGCATTCCAATGTGTAAATATACTACATATTCTTTATCCATTCATTTATTGATGGAAATCTAGGTTGCTTCCATGTCTTGGCTATTGTAAATATTGTGGCTGTGAACACTGGGATGAATGCATCATTTTGAATTAAGAGTTTTCTCTAGATATATGCTAAGGAGTGGGATTGTATAATCTAATGGTAGCTCTGTTTTCAGTTTTTAGGGACCCTCCATACTGTTTTTCATAGTGGCTGTACCACTTTACATTCCCACCAACAATGTAGAAAGGTCCCATTTCTATACACCTTCTGCAGCTTTTATTCTTTGCAGATTTTTGATGATGGCCCCACATTCTCACCCATGTCAGGTGATACCTCATTGTAGTTTTGATTTGCATTTCTCTAATAAGAAGCAATGTGGAACATCTTTTCATATGACTGTTAGCCATCTGTATATCTTCTTTGGAGAAAGGTCTATTAAGGTTTCCTGTGCAGTTTTTGATTGGGTTGTTTTGTTTGTTTGTTTGATATTGAGTTGTATGTGCTGTTGTATATTTTGGAAATTAAGCCCTTGTTGGTCTCATCATTTGCAAATATTTTCTCCCAGTCCATAGATTGTTTTTTTGTTTTCTCTATGGTTTATTTTGCTCTGCAAAAGCTTATAAATTTGGTAGTTCCCATTTGTTTATTTTTGCTTTTATTTCTTTTGCCTTGGGAAACTGACCTAAGAAAATATTGCTATGATTTATGTCCAAGAATGTTTTGCCTATGTCTTCTTCAAGAAGTTTTATGGTATTATGTCTTATATTTAAATTTTTAAGCCATTTTGAGTTTTTTTTCTGTGTGTAGTCTGACAGCGTTCTAACTTCATTGATTTACATGTGGCTGTCCAGCTTTCCCAGTATCACTTACTGAAGAGACTGTCTTTTCTCCATTTATATTCTTGCCTCCTTTGTTGAAGATTAACCATAGGTATTTAGGTTTATTTCTGGGGTTTCTATTCTGCTCCATTAATCTGTATGTCTATTTTTGCACCAGTACCATGCTACAGTATTGTCTAAAGTCTGGGAGGTTTATGCCTCCCACTTTTTTCTTTTTCCTCAGAATTATTTTGACAATTCTGGGTCTTTTGTGTTTCCATGTAAATTTTATAATTATTTGTTCTAACTCTGTGAAAAATGTCATGGTTAATTTGATAAGGATAATATTATAGATTGCTTTGGGTTGTATGGCCATTTTAACAACGGTAGTTCTCCCAAACCAAGATCATCGGATATCTTTTCATGTTTTTTTTTTTGTATCATCTTCAATTTCCTTTCTGTGTTTCGTAGTTCTCAGCATATAGGTCTTTCACATCCTTGGTTAGATTCCTCCCTAGGTATTTTTTTTGACATGATTTTAAATAGGATCATTAGCTTTAGCTTTCTCTTTCTGATTTCATTGTTAGTGTAAATAAATCCAACATATTTATGTATACCAATCTTGTATCCTGCTAACTTACTGAATTAATTTATTATTTCTAATAGCTTTTGTGTGGAGTCTTTCAGGTTTTCTGGACTTCCCTGGTGGCTCAGACAGTAAAGAATCTGCCTGCAATGCAGGAGACCCAGGTTCAATTCCTAGGTTGGGAAGATCCCCTGGAAAAGGAAATGGTTATCCACTACAGTATACTTGCCTGGAGAATTCCATGGACAGAGGAGCCTAGCAGGCTACAATCCATGGGGTTACAAAGAGTCAGTGTATAGGATATCATGTCATCTGTGTACAAAGACAATTTTACCTCTTCTCTTTCAATTTTCTTACTATTTATTTCTTTTTCTTATTTGATTGCTATGGCTGACTTCCAATACTATGTTGAAAAGAAGTGATAACAGTGGGCATCCTTATCTTATTCCAGATTTTAGCAGGTAGGCTTTCAGCTTTTCACTATTATACTGACTGTGGGTTTGTCATAAATGACTTATTATGTTGAGATATGTTTCCTATATACTTATTTTGGTGAGATTTTTAATCATGAATGAATGTTGAATTTTGCCAAATGCTTTTTCTGCATCTATTGAGATAATTATGTGGTTTTTGTCTTTTCTTTTGTTAATGTGTATATCACATAGATTGATTTGGCTATGTTGAACCATTCTTATGACCCTGAAATGAATNTGAGATTTTTAATCATGAATGAATGTTGAATTTTGCCAAATGCTTTTTCTGCATCTATTGAGATAATTATGTGGTTTTTGTCTTTTCTTTTGTTAATGTGTATATCACATAGATTGATTTGGCTATGTTGAACCATTCTTATGACCCTGAAATGAATCCAACTTGATCATGGTATGTGATACTTTTTATGTATTGTTTGATTCAATTTGCTAGTATTTTGTTGACAATTTTTGTATCTATGTTCATCAAAGGTATTGGCCTGTAAAATTTCTTTTTGGTAGTGTCTGGTTTTGGTGTCAGGGTGATGGTGGCTTCATAGAATGTCTTTGGGAGTGTCTCTTCCTCTTAGATCTTTTGGAAGAGTTTGAGAAGTTTTGGAATGAGTTCTTGTTTGTATGTTTGGTAGAATTCCCCATGAGGCCATCTGATCCTTTTGTTTGCAGGGAGTTGTTATTTATTTATTATTTTTGTTTTAACAAATTCTATTTCACCTCCAGTGATAGATCTGTTTAAATTATCTGTTTCTCCTTGATTCAGCTTTGGCAGCCTGTATGTTTGTAGAAACTTGTCCATTTATTCTAGGCTGCCTATTTTGTTGTTTTGTAACTATTCCTANGAGTTGGTGATGGACAGGGAGGCCTGGTGTGCTGTGATTCATGGGGTTGCAAAGAGTCGGACACAACTGGGCGACTGAACTGAACTGGCTTATTTAAGTAATCTTCAATCCTTTTATATATTTGCCTTTCCTGTTGTGATAGTCCTTTTCCTATAGAGTCATACTTTTCTATTTTGAAAAGACCTTTCAATATTTCTTTTAGGGTAGGTTTAGTATTGCTGTATTGTTTTAGTTTTTTGCTTGTCTGAGAAATTCTTTCTCCTTCTTTTCTAAATGATAATCATGCTGGGCAGTGTATCCTAGGTTGCAGGTTTTTCCATTTCAGGACTTTGAATATATTTTGCTACTCCCTTCTGGCCGGCAAATCTTCTGCAGAGGAATCAGCTGGTAACCCTATGTGTTGTCATTGTTTAGGCACTAAATCATGTATGACTCTTGCAACCCCATGAACTGTGCCCCACCTGGCTCCTCTGTCCATGGGATTTTCCAGGCAAGAATACCAATGTGGGTTGCCATTTCCTTCTCTATGGGATCTTCCTGACCCAGGGGTTGAACCTGTGTCTCTGGTGTTGGCAGGTGAATTCTTACCACTGAGCCACCAGGAAAGTACTAACAACCTTATGGGGATTCCCTTTTAACTGATTGTCTGTTTTTCTTTCACTGCCTTTAGAATCCTCTCTTTATCTTGAACTTTGCACTTTAATTTTGATATATCTCAGGGTAGGTCTGTTTGGGTTCATCTTGCTGGGGACCCTTTGTACTTCCTATTCCTGGATATATATTTCCTTTTTTAGGTTTGGAAAATTTGCAGCCATAATTTCTTCAAATACATCTTTGATTCCCTTTTCTCTTTCTTTATCTTCTGGTATCAGTACTAGTCCCTCATCCTGCTTGGCAGCAAGTCAGCCCATGTACATTCTTCTAGGCAAATTCCAGGCCCCTACACCTCCCTATACCTGGCTAATCTACTANCTTTGATTCCCTTTTCTCTTTCTTTATCTTCTGGTATCAGTACTAGTCCCTCATCCTGCTTGGCAGCAAGTCAGCCCATGTACATTCTTCTAGGCAAATTCCAGGCCCCTACACCTCCCTATACCTGGCTAATCTACTAGACAGTGAAGGAGATTCCCAAGGTGAGCTAATCTTTCTTTCCTCATTCTTGGCTTTTTCTTAGGAGTGCAAGTCTCATCTTCATTTTCTTCATTTCCTTTTTTTCCCCCTGCTTTAGTCCTGCCCAGTTATGTGAGGTTCTTTCTTGCAGCTTTAGTTGCATGAGCTCTTCTGCCCACTTTCAGTTGGTATTCTGTGAAAACTGTTCCACATTTAGATGTATTTTCGATGTACTTGTTGGGGGAGGTGAGCTATGTTCTTCTACTCTGCCATCTTGAACTCCTCCCTGACAATTTTTCAACATTTATTGTTAGTATGCATAAATACAGTTAATTTTTATATATTGAGCTTGTATCATATGACCTTAAAAGACTCAATTATTCTAGTAGCTTTTTTTTTTTTTAAGAGTTTTGGGATTTTCTATGTAGATGATTATATTATCTAGGAATAATGACAGTTTTATTTCCTCTTTTCTAATTTGTATATTTTTCTTATTTTGTTTTGTTTTTGCTGTATTTGAACTGGACAGGACCTCTAGTAGAATGTTGAATTGAAATGGTCAGAGCAGAGCTCCTTGCCTTTCTCCTGTTTTTATTGGGAGAAATATTCAGCCATTTACCATTCACTGTGAAGTCAGTTTTAGATTTTTCTTACATGACATTTATAAATTTGAGAGAATTCTTTTCTATCAATAGTTTGCTGATGGGTTTTATGATGAATATATGCTCGATTTTTTTCAAATACCTCTTCTGTATTGATTGAAGTAAATATTTAAAGTTTGTTGATATGGTGAAAAGTGAAAGTGGTAGTCATTTCAGTTGTATCCAACTCTTTTCAACCCCATGGACTGTAGCCTGCCAGTCTCCTCTGTCCATGGACTTCTCCAGGTAAGAATACTGGAGTGGGTTGCCATTCCCTTCTCCAGGGGATTTTCCCAACCCAGGGATCAAATCCATATCTCCTGTAATGCAGGTGGATTCTTTACATTCTGAGCCACCAGGGAAGTTCTTAAAGCTATACCTGCTGCTGATGCTGCTAAGTCGCTTCAGTCGTGTCCAACTCTGTGCGACCCCATAGATGGCAGCCCACCAGGCTCCGCTGTCCCTGGGATTCTCCAGACAAGAACACAGGAGAGTGGGTTGCCATTTCCTTCTCCAATGCATGAAAGTGAAAAGTGAAGGTAAAGTCTCTCAGTCGTGTCCGACTCTTAGTGACCCCATGGACTGCAGCCTACCAGGCTCCTCCGTCCATGGATTTTCCAGGCAAGAGTACTGGAGTGGGGTGCCATTGCCTTCTCCGAAGCTATACATGCTTTTCCATTATTTTTAATCTATTGGCATGTTTCCCCCTACTGCTCTAGTAATATTTTTATTTTCTCTTATCTATACTTTTGCCTCCTTGTTCATTCTTAATATTGTTGACTGGTGCCAATTCTCTTATTGCTGCTGTTGCTGTTTAGTCTCTAAATGATGACCAACTCTTTGTGACTCCATGGACCGTAGCCTACCAGGCTCCTCTGTCCATGGGATTTCCCAGGTAGGAATACTAGAGTGTGTTACCATTTCCTTCTCCAGGGGATATTCCCAACCAAGGAATTGAACCCAAGTCTCCTGCATAGCAAGTAGATTCTTTACTGTCTGGGCCACCAGGGAAGCCCCAAGTGTTAGTTTTCTATTGCTGAATTATGAATTACCAAATACTTAATGGGTCAAAACAACACAAATTTATCTTCTTACAATTCTGGAGATTTTCCTAGGCTAAAATCAAGGTGTTTGCAAGGCTGTGTTCCTTTCTGGAGAGTCTGGGGGGAGTATTCATTTCCTTGCATTTTCCAGCTTCTGGAGGCCACTACATTCCTTGGTTCATGGCCTCTTCCTTCTTCTTAAAGTCAGCAATGTCTTTTTTACATTGTATTACTCTGACCCTGACTCTTCTGCCTCCTGCTTCTACTTTTAAGAACCTTTGTGATTATATTGGGCCCACCCAGATAGTCCAAATAATCTACCTATTTTAAGGACCGCTAATTAGCAACCTTAATTCCATCTGCTACCTTAATCCCACTTTGCCATGTAACCTAACACAGTCACAGGACGCACACACTTTTGTTTTGTTTTCCTTGGAATTATCATATTTAAAAAATATGCTTATTTTCCACGTTATCATCACCAATCTTAGTTCACACTGTCAGTTGTCTACATTTCTTCTCAGTAATTCAGACATATATGATGTGGGTATGCTAAGTCACTTCAGCTGTGTCCAACTCTTAGTGACCCTATGGATGGTAGCCCGTCAGACTCTTCTGTCCATGGGATTCTCAAGGCAAGAATACTGGAGTGGATAGCCATGCCCTTCTCTAGGGGATCTTCCCCACCCAGGGATCAAACCCACATCTCTTATATCTCCTGCATTGGCAGGTGGGTTCTTTACCACTAGCACCACTACTTTATTTTTAGTATCATCTTTAAATTGCTCCTTGACTTTTCTGTCCTACTACAGTCTAACTGGTTTCTCACTTGGCTTTGTTCACAACTGTCATCCTGGAATAATTTATTTCCCTCGGCATGTTGTTCTACTCCCTTTTACCTTCCAAAATCTCTGTTAAGAAGTATGAATCCATCCTAATTGTGAACATTTATACTTTGTATCTTTTTCTCATATTCTTTCATCTCTAGTGTTCTGATGATGCTGTGTTTTCTGGTGGATGTATTTTCATCCACTGTGCTGAGAACTCCATTTGCTCTTCCATTCAGAGATTGTTTTTTGAATTATTGTATTGGTGAAGTACTTCCTGCAACCCCCCCATCTCTATCTTTGTCTCTCCTTCCCTCCTACAATTTAAATGTTTTTTGTTTTCTATCTTCTTATCTAATGTCTATATTTCAGAGGATATCTTCAACATTATCAACCAGTCCCTCTACTGAGTGTCTTATTTCCTCTATNGTTGTAGATTTTTTCCTTTCAGCACTTTATATCCTGACATTACCTTCTGGCCTGCAGAACTACTGCTGAAAGATCAGCTGTTAAGCACGTGGGGTTTCCCTTGTATGTTACTTGTTGTCCTCGCTGCTTTTAATATTCTTTGTGTTTTATCTTTGTTAGTTTGATTAGTATGTGTCTTGGAGTGTTTCTCCTTGGGTTTAGCCTGTATGGGGATCTTTGTGCCTCTTGGATTTGATTGAATATTTCCTTTTCCATGTTGGGGAACTTTTCAACTATAATTTCTTCAATTTTTTTTTTCATACCCTTTGTTTTTCTCTTCTTCTTCTGGGACCCCTATAGTTCAAATGTTTGTGCATTTGATATTGTCCCAGAGGTCTGAGACTATCCTCGGTTCTTTTCATTCTTNTTTTCAACTATAATTTCTTCAATTTTTTTTTTCATACCCTTTGTTTTTCTCTTCTTCTTCTGGGACCCTTATAGTTCAAATGTTTGTGCATTTGATATTGTCCCAGAGGTCTGAGACTATCCTCGGTTCTTTTCATTCTTTTTTACTTTATTCTGCTCTTCAGAAGTTATTTCCACCATTTTATCTTCCAGCTCACTGATTCGTTCTTCTGCTTCAGCTATTCTGCTATTGATTTCTTCTAGAGTGTTTTTAATTTCAGTAACTGTGCTGTTTGTCTCTGCATGTTTATTCTTTAATTCTTCTGGGTCTTTGTTAATTGATTCTTGCATTTACTCCTTTTTGTTTTCAAGGTTTTTGGTTATCTTTACTATCATTATTCTGAAGTGTTTTTCAAGTAGTTTGCCTATTTCTTCTTCATTTATTTGGGCTTCTGTGTTTCTGATTTGTTGCTTCATTTGTGTAGTATTTCTCTGCCTTTTCATTACTATTACTATTCTTATTTTAGTTTATTGTATTTGAGGTCTTCTTTTCCCAGGCTTCAAAGTTGAATTCTTTCTTTCTTTTGGTTTCTGCCCTCTTAAGTTTGGTCCAGTGGTTTGTGTATAAGGTGTGATTTGTGGTGGGTTTTGTTTGTTTGTTTTTCCTCTGTTGGGCAAGGCTGAGGTGGTAATCCTGTCTGCTGATGACTGGGTTTGTACTTTTGTTGTTTGTTGTTTAGATGGTGATTCAGTGATGCTGAATCTTGTATTCAAGTGGTTTCCTTTGTGTGAACTCTCACTATTTGACTCCCTAGGGTTAGTTCTCTGGTAGTCTAGGATCTTGGAATCAGTGTTCCCACTCCAAAGGCTCAGGGCTTGATCTCTGGGCAGGAATGAAGATTCAACAAGTGGTTTATTATGGCATTAAGTGAGAGTAAAACAAATACCCCAAAACAAGAAACCGAAGAGGAACCCCAGACAAACGGCAGTTACAAAATCAGGCAAATAATAATTAAAATAATGGAATATACACCCATAAGCAAAGTCAAAGCAGTCCCTGATTTTTATTTATTGACCTTGTAGTTGGAAATCTGGCTAAACTTTATTAATTATTATTATTA
>SJYV01009871.1:22071-50272 GCA_006410875.1 Neotragus pygmaeus
CCTTTTTATTTTGTTGAATATTTCTTTTCATGCGTATAAGCTTTTTAATTTGGTGGAACCCCACTTTTTCAGTTTTCCTTTTGTTGCTTTGTGGTTTTGGTGACATTTCAAAAAAAAAGTCATTGCCAAGACTAATGTCAATAAGGTTTTAACATTTATTTTTTTCTAGGAGTTTATCAGTTTCAAGCCTTATATAAATCCTTAACCCATTTTGAGTTAATTTTTGTAAGTGGTATNTTGTGGTTTTGGTGACATTTCAAAAAAAAAGTCATTGCCAAGACTAATGTCAATAAGGTTTTAACATTTATTTTTTTCTAGGAGTTTATCAGTTTCAAGCCTTATATAAATCCTTAACCCATTTTGAGTTAATTTTTGTAAGTGGTATAAGATAGTGACTCAGTTTTTCTGCATGTGGTTGAACTTTGTGGAGAGACTGAGCCTGGTCTTTCCTACTTTGCCATCTTGATGACATCCTTGAAAGGGTTTTAAGATACAGGATCAATTTCTTTAATATTGTGTACTGTTCTGATTTTTTATTTTGATTTGAATCATTTTGATAACTTGAACCTTGCTAGAAATTTGTACCATTTAATTATATTTTCAAATTAACAACATGAAATTTTTGTAATATCTTAATGATGTTTTCAACATTTATAGGACCTGTAGCTTACATCCTTTTTAAATTTCACATGCTATTTGTGCTTTCTATTTTGTCTTCATTGGTCCTTCTAGAGGTTTATCAACTTTCTTATTTTTTTCAAAGAAACAATGTTTGGTTTGGTTTTGTTGATCCTCTTCATTGTATATTGTTTTCTGTTTCACTTATTTCTAGCCTTTCTAATTTAATTTTTTCTGCTTTCTTTGGGTTTAACTGGCTTTTCCTGTTTTAGCTTAGTAAGATGATGCTTAACACAGTGATTTCCAACTTTCCTTCTTTGTTACTGTATGTTTTTAGGGTCACAAATGTTCCTCTAAGCACAACTTTAGCTGTAGTCCACAAGTTTTTGTATGTATTATTTTCAGTATTATTTACTTTGAAATATTGTCTAATTTTTAATGTGATTTTCCCATAGAACCAGGGTTATTTGAAAGTGTATTTCTTCCCCCACCCCATTTTTAACAGCTTTATTGAAGCTAAGTTGGTATATAATAAATTACATATGTACAACTTGGTATATTTCATAATACTTATATACCCATGATTAAGATAATAAATATAATGAACATGTTATATCTCCCAAAGTTTCCTCCTATCATCTCCTTCCTCCAAAACGTAAAATTAAGTATATTTCTTGTTTTTCAAATGATGGAGGTTTCCTAATTGTCATTTAATTATTTATTTCTTGCTTAATTACACTGCAGTCAGAGAGCATACTCTATAGACTTTTCAGTGCCTTGAAACTTGTTGAGAATTGCTTCTCTGTCTATAAAAGAGGTCAGGAAATTATGGTCCACATGCCAGGAATTGCTTATTAGACTATTTTTGTATGATCCTAAATCTAAAAATGTTTTTTACATATTTACAAGGTGGTTTAAAGGAAAAATATGTGATGATGATCTCATGAGGCTCACCAAGGCTAAAGTATTTATTATCAAATCCTTTACAGAAAGTTTGCTGACCTCTGGCCTAAAATACATTCAGTGTATGCAAATAACCCATGTGTTTATGAAAAGAATATATTTTCTGCAGTTGTTGAGTATAGTGTTCCACATATGTCAGTTAAGTTCAATTTGTTAATGTTATTCAGATGTGATGTATCCTTACTGATTTTTTGTTATTCCATTCCATTCAGTTACTGAGAAAGATGTATTAAAATATCCCAGTAAGATCTTGTATTTGTCTCTCAATTGTGGTTTTGTGTAGCTTTTCTTCATCTGGTATCTTACTTCATATCTTTTGATGCAATACTGTTGCATACAGATTTAGAATTGTTATATCTTTCTGGTGAATAGAATCTTTTATCATTCTGAAGTGTCTCTTTATTGCTGGTTATGACTTTTGCCTTAATGTCTACTTTGTCTGATACTGATTTAGCCACACCAGCTTTCCTTTGATTAATTTTGTTTGGTATATCTTTTTTAATTGTATTCTTTTTTGTTGTTGCATTCTTTTTTTTAATCTCAGTTTTATTTATTTATTTATTTTACTTTACAATATTGTATTGGTTTTGCCATACATTGACATGAATCCGCCATGGGTGTACATGTGTTCTCCATCCTGAACCCCACCTCCCACCTCCTTCCCCATCCCATCCCTCTGGGTCATCCCAGTGCACCAGCTCCGAGCACTCTGTATCATGCATTGAACCTGGACTGGTGATTTGTTTCACATGTGATAATTTACGTGTTTCAATGCCATTCTCCTATATCATCCCGCCCTTGCCTTCTCCCACAGAGTCCAAAATACTGTTCTATACTTCTGTGTCTCTTTTTCTGTCTCGGTGTATCTTTTTAAATTCTTTTATTTTCAACCTTTATGCATCCTTGTATTTTAGATGTATATCTTCTATGTAACAAAGTTTTTGTATATTCAATATGATAATATTTGCCCTTAATCAGAACATTTAATCAGTTTATATTTAAAATAATTAGTATATTTGATTATAAATACACATTATTATAGAATGTCTTCCATTTGTTCTGATTTTTTTTAACAGTTTGCTAGGAAAATGGGTATTGAGTTTATGGGAATATGATGTCTCTGCCAGATACACAACATGATGCATTGTGGGATCTCATGTGATTTGAGATTGGTAGATGTGAGCCTGGTGTAAATATAGGGCTGAAGAAGTAGTTTGGACCTGACCATGTAGTTAATCTGTGCCTTGGTTAATAATTTTAAATTTCCATAAGATTACTCTGAAGTCGTTGAGGTATTTAAAGTGGTGAGAGAGCTACTGACAAAATGAGGTTTTGAAATGCTAAACTTGGCTACAGTGTGTAGAATGGATGAGAAAGAGAGAAAAGTAGATTGCAGTAAACCAGTTATTATGATCAGATTTAAGGTAGATGCTTAGCAAATATTTCTTGTGTGAAATGAGGCTGCAGCCGTGGGCAAGAATGAGTTTATGACAGCTTGCACTAGGGTTGTGGTGGAACATGTGAAGAGAAGCAAATGTTTCTGAAAGAGGTTTTTGTTGTTCAGTTGCTCCATTGAGGCTGACTCTTTGTGACCCCATGGACTACAGCACGCTAGGCTTCCCTGTCCTTCAACTGTCTCCTGGTGTTTGTGCAAACTTATGCCCATTGAGTTAGTGATGCCAGGCTTAGAATGTGTTGAAGAGGCAGATGTGAAAAATGANTGCAGCCGTGGGCAAGAATGAGTTTATGACAGCTTGCACTAGGGTTGTGGTGGAACATGTGAAGAGAAGCAAATGTTTCTGAAAGAGGTTTTTGTTGTTCAGTTGCTCCATTGAGGCTGACTCTTTGTGACCCCATGGACTACAGCACGCTAGGCTTCCCTGTCCTTCAACTGTCTCCTGGTGTTTGTGCAAACTTATGCCCATTGAGTTAGTGATGCCAGGCTTAGAATGTGTTGAAGAGGCAGATGTGAAAAATGACTTCTAGGTTTCTGATTCTGCAGTTGGATGGGTGATGGCACCATTCACTGAGATAAGGAATAATGGGAGAGTATTTGGTCCTGGAAAAATGCTGGGACCCAGAGAAAATGAATTCAGTTACATGGTTCAAAAGTAAAATAATGATATACAAAATAAAATTTGCTCCTACCACAGTCTTTAGCAATCCTGTTTTCTTCCCCAAATCTTACAAGAGCTAACAGGCCGTGGGATTGCAAGGAGTTGGACACAACTGAGTGACTGAACTGAACTTTTAAATTAATGTATTATTCTTCTATAGTTTTAAAAATGCAAACATCTTATTTTAGAGTGTATTTATCTGATTACTCTTGAGATTGAATATATGTTTATATGTTTGCTATCCATTTGTAATATTTCTGTTGTTAATTTTTTGTCCATATCCTTTGCACAATTTTGTATTTTGTGACATCTTTTACTTACTGACTCAAATAGCTCCTTATGTGTTAGAAATGTTAATATTTTGTTTCCAAATCTGAGTCTATTATTTATTTCTAACTTTATAGATGAGGCCTTTTTGTTATAGTGAACGTTAGTATGTACTTAAAACTCTTTCTTTTCATGGCTTATGAGTTTTAGACATTACTTAGCAAACTCTTCCCCACCTCAAGAGTACATTCATTAATTGTTAATTACATGTAGTAGCATTATATTCCATTGTGCACAATGAATTTTTTTCTAAATAGATAGCAATTACTTCAGTGCAATTTACAGAATAGTCTATAATTTCCTCACTAGTCATAAATTGTTCCTTCATCTTACTCTAAATTCCTATATATACATATGGATCTGTTCGGGGGAACCTCTGTTTAATTACAGTGATTCTTTTTTCTATTTTTACCTTAGTACTAAATTTTAATTTTTTAAATTTGCTTTTTGAATAAATAACTCTTATGCAAAGATCATAATTGAAAGAGTAAAAAGTGGTATACAGTGAAAAATAAGTCTCCTTAAAAAAAAAAAAAAAAAGGTCTCCTTCTCATTTTACCCAAACAGCCACCCAGTTTTCCTCCTAGGAGGCAATTCCTTTTACCAGTGTTTTCGTGCATCCACCTATCAACATGAAAATATTCTAATACTACAATGTTTTATTTTGTTAGATTTATAGTATATTCTGTTCTTTGTTAGATCAAATGACCTCTTACAGTTTTTTAGGTAGTTGCAAGCAATTTCTTATAAACCTTAAAATAAACTTGACAAGTTTTATTTTAAGAAAATGATGCTGAGACTTACTGGGATTTCATCAAATTATGAATAAACTTGAGAACATTGGTATCTTTTAGTTAATTAGCTCTCCTCAGCCAGAAACATTCTGTGTTGCCATTTATTCAGATCTCTTCAGTAATTTTGTTTGGTTTGAAGTATATATAGGATAAAATAAAATCATAAGTGTATTGCTCAATGAATATTCTTCAAAAGTACAAACCTGTGTAACCACCATCTGGATCAGGAAATTAAAAAATAATAACATCTTGAATCATGCCTTTATGCCTTTTCTAAGTCACTGTCCACACTCCCCTCCCCAAAGACAACTAATATCTTGATTTTTTTAAGCTACAGATTAGTTGCACCTGTTTGTGAACTATATTCAAAGTTCAAAGTAAGTGGGATAATACAGTATAATATATATACTCCGTTATATATGGCTTGTAGCACTCAATATAATGTTTTTAGACTCATTTATGTTGTTATACTAGCTATAGTTCATTAATTTTCAGTGCTGTTTAGTAATCCATTCTACAAACCACAATTTATATATCCATTCTACTGTTGATGATGGAATTTTTATTGTGTCTAATTTTATAGTATAAGAAATGTTTAGTAAGATATTCATTTACAATTTGTTGTTGAACATAAGTCTTCATTTCTATTGTTTGTATAACTAGGAATGGGATTGCTGGGTCCTAGAGTATGCCTACATTCAACTTATTAGAAACTGCCACGGACTTTTACAAAATTTTTGCAACAATTTACATGTCTACCAGCAGTGTATAGGGGTTCCTGTGACTCTCCATTCTTTCCATTCTTAGTACTGTTAAGCTTTTAAAATTTAGCCATCATAATATGCACATTTTAGAGACTTTTAGTAGTTTTAATTTGCATTTCTTAATACCTTATGAGCTTGATCATGGTTTCATATGCTGTTTATACCTTTTGAATGTCTTACATTTTTTTGAAAAAACCTTTTTCAAATAATTTGTACATTTGTCTAATTTTATCAATTTTATGTTATATTTTAATTTTAATGAATTGTCCATTCTTCTAAATTTTCACATTTATTGACATAAAGTCTTTAAAAAATAACATCCTCTCATATTTTTGGTTTCTTTTGTATCTTTATTGATATACACCTTTTCGTTCCTAACATTGGGTGTTTGTTTTCTCTTCTTCATTATTCATCAGTCTTGCTAGCAGTCTTTGTTTTCATTTTATCTTTTTTTAAATTGAGGTATAATTGACACACAACATTATATTAGTTTAAGGTATACAACACAATGATTCAACAATTGTGTATATTGCAAAGCGATCACTACAATAAGTCTAGTTAACATTCATCAACCCATAGTTATAGGTTTTTTATTATTGTGATGAGATTTTTAAGATTAACTCTCTTAGCAACATTTAAACACACAATACAGCATTACTAACTATAGTCACCATGCTGTACATTACACCCTTGTGACTTACTTATTTTATAACCACAAGTTTGTAACTTTTGACTGCCTTCAACCATTTTGCCTTCCCCCAACCTCTGCTACTAGAAGTCCCCAATCTGTTCTCTGTGTCTATGAGCTTGTTTGCTTGTTTTTTTAGATTCTATGTATAAGTGAAATCATATGGTATTTTTCTTTCCATGATTATTTCACTTAGCATAATGCCCTCAAGGTCTGTCCTTGTGGTTGCATATGGTAACAGTTCCTTCTTTTTATGGCTGAATAATATTCCACCGAAGAAAAGCTATGACCAACCTAAACAGCATCTTAAAAAGCAGAGACATTACTTTGCCAACAAAGGTCTGTCTAGTCTAAGCTATGGTTTTTCCGGTAGTCTTGTATGGTGTGAGCATTGGACTATAAAGAAAGCTGACTGATGAGGAACTGATGATTTTGAACTGTGATGCTGGAGAAGACTCTTGAGAGTCCCTTGGACTGCAAAGAGAACAAACCAGTCCATCCTAAAGGAAATAAGTCCTGAATATTCATTGGAAGGACTGATGCTAAAGCTGAAGCTCCAATAATTTGGCTACCTGATGCAAAGAACTGACTCATTGGAAAAGACCCTGATGCTGGGAATGATTGAAGGCAGGAGGAGAAGGGGATGACAGAGGATGAGATGGTTGAATGGCATCACTTACTCGATGGACATGAGTTTGAGTAAGCTCTGGGAATTGATGATGGAGAGGGAATCCTGGCATGCTGTAGTCCAAAGAGTGCTTTGAGACTCTTTGGGGTCTCAAAGTTGGGCACACAATTGAGCAATTGAGCTGAATATTCCATTGTATCTATATATATTACATTTCTTTTTATTAAAGATTTTTTTCAAATTTATTTATTTTAATCAGAGGCTAATTACTTTACAGTATTGTATTGGTTTTGCCATACATTGACATGAATCTGCCATGGGTGTGCATGTGTTCCCCATCCTGAACCCCCTCCCACCTCCCTCCCCATCCTAAACCCTGTGGGTCATCCCAGTGTACCAGCCCCGAGCACCCTGTCTCATGCATTGAACCTGGACTGTCAATCTGTTTCACATATGATAATATATATGTTTCAGTGCTATTTTCTCAAATCATCCCATCCTCGCCTTCTCCCACAGAGTCCAAAAGACTGTTTTATATATCTGCGTCTCTTTTGCTGTCTCGCATATAGGGTTAAAATTTTTATTATCTTTTTTTTTCAGACCATGCAGCAATATCTTTTATTATGTACAGGTTTTAAAAATTATTTTTGAATACCACCCTACATAGGCAAAAAAAAATACTGTGTAGAATATTTGAACTTGTAAACCTTATCACTGCATAGAGAAGGGAAAATTATCCCTACAGCATGCTTAACCAGGAGGCCAGTTCATCTGCTGACCTCCAAGAACATGGAGGTGAACATGATAGACAGACTGTCCCCTATCTGAACCTTCATTCACCACCATTTGAGAGCCCTTTTTCAGGCCCAGATCAGCAGCACATTTCTTGCCAACAATCATCAAATGCCCAAGAAGACTTTTATCATCATCATCTACTGCAGAAATCTGGGATATATCTTTCTTGGGTATCACTAGAAACTGTTGGTACTTGAGGGGATATGTAATACAAAGAAAGACACTGTGGCCAGCCAGGGAAAAGGTCGAGGGGCTTACTATTAACTTTTAACTGAAGTATAGTTGATAGTTCAGTTCAGCCGCTCAGTCGTCTCCAACTCTTTGCAACCCCATGGACTGCAGCACACCAGGCCTCCCTGTCCATCACCAACTCCTGGAGCTTGCTCAAACTCAAGTCCATCGAGTTGCTGATGCCATGCAACTATCTCATCCTCTGTCATCCCCTTCTCCTCCTGCCTTCAATCTTTCCCAGCATCAAGGACTTTTCCAATGAGTCAGTTCTTTGCATGAGGTGGCCCAAGTATTGGAGTTTCAGTATCAGTCCTTCCAGTGAATATTCAGGATTGACTTCCTTTAAGATGGACTGGTTGGATCTCCGTGCACTTCAAAGGACTCTCAAGAGTCTTCTCCAACACCACAGTTCAAAAGCATCAATTATTGAGCACTCAGATTTCTTTATGGTCCAACTCACATCCATACATGATGACTGGAAAAGCCATAGCTTTGACTAGACAGACCTTTGTTGGCAAAGTAATGTCTCTGCTTTTTAGTATGCTGTCTAGGTTGGTCATAGCTTTTTTCCAAGGAGCAAGCATCTTTTAATTTNTGTTGGAAGAGGGTGTTTGCTATGACCAGTGTGTTCTCTTGGCGAAATTCTATTAGCTTTTGCCCTGCTTCATTCCATATTCCAAGGCCAAATTTGCCTGTTACTCCAGGTGTTCTTGACTTCCTACTTTTGCATTCCAGTCGCTTATAATGAAAAAGACATCTTTTTTGGGTGTTAAGTTTCCTCAGTCCTGAAATAATGATTGTTATGAGAGTAAAATAACTATATGTAAATATAATATGCTTGTTATATGAGTAAAATAGTTATTATAGGTAAAGTTCTTAGTTGCTGGCACAAAGTAAGTACTAAATATACCTGTACCATTTTCCTTTGTTTTCTATCATGAGTGGTGGGCTATTCTGAGATTATCTTGATTTACATTACAGTCAAATGCTTAAGCACTGGTGGTATCTTTAAAACCCAAAAATGTACTCTGAACATTTGCTGTGATGTAAATTTTGGGGTCATTGCTATCTGCTCCTGGACCACTCTATGTCATTATTCTATAGTTTCCTAAATACATGTTAGTTAAGTATTGTTCTGTATGATTTTGCTACTTATCATTTCTGTTCCTATAACATACTTATATTGCATCACCATGTTATCTGGTATGCTCACATACCATGGTTTTCTGCATATGACATAATCACGTCTTCTGTTGTAATGAGGTTGTATTTTCCCATGTTATAGAAATAAGTTTATATAACAAATTTATTTCTTTTTATGGTTTCCCATTGTTACTGTCAGTTTCTCTATCATATCCTTTTGCTTTCAGCATGTATTTTAAACTTATTTGATTGTGCATTAAAAACTCCCATGAGCAAATGTCCTCCAATCTCTTGCAACTACCTGCTGGTCTCCACTGACACAGACACTTCACATACACTCCAGCTGTGGCCAAAGAATCATTCTCAGGCCTAAGTGTGCCCAAATCAGCCGCCACTTTTGTTCCCTCTTGCCTGGTTGGGGAACAGATGCCTGAGGCTGGCCCACAGGCAGAGGTGGGGCCAAAACCAAAGCTGAGCCCCAGGGGCAGTGTGGCTAAAGAAGAGGAATGAAAACCTCTCTGTGTAGCTGCACCAGCCATGGATTAAATATCCACAGTTGGCTTGGTAAATCTTGGCATCTGTGGGATATCTGAACAGAAAATGAGTGTTCTCATAACAGAGACTGGTCTAGATTTACCAGCAGTGGACTATAGGGACAAGTACATGAAGGAGTTGGGCCAGGACAGACTCTAAGCTGCCCCCCAGTGCCCACAGTGGATCCAGAGATGTACCTGGAGGAATTGCAGAGCCTCCTTGGGAGATATGGTATGGCTAAGGCTCACTGTGGGAGCCAGGAAACTGATAGTGGAGGCCCCAGGAACATATCCTTATTACTATTATTCTATTTCTGTTTGTTTCCTTTTGTTCAGTTGTTATCATTTTTATTTTAATTTTTATTTAACTTTTTTTTGTTTTCTTGTTTGTGTTCTTTGTTTTTTAAAATCATTTTTATGCATTTTTTCATATTTTCTTTTATTAGACTGCTTTTTGATTTGCTTTTTTCCCCTCATTTATGACTATTAGTCTTTATTGATTGTTTTTATTTTTGAGTTCTTTTTTCTCTTGTTTTTTTGTTTTCTTATTTCTTTGTCTGTTTGGGTTTGGTTTTCTTTCTATCATTTTCTTGGTTTGATTCTTGGATTTTTGTTTCTCTGTTTTCTTTTCCTTATTTTTTCTCTGGCCATGCTTGTGGGCTTGTGGGCTCTCAGTTCCCCAGCCAGGGGTTGGGCCTTTGCCTCTGTGGTGGGAATACTGAGTCCAGGAGCCTCTACCAGAGAATTTCCAGAGAGTATAAATCAGCATGTACTCCCCTGGAGTTATCCATTTCAACACTAAGACTTGGCTCCACTCAACTGCCTGCAGGCTCCAGAGCTGGACACCTCACTCACACCAAACAAGCAGCAAGATAGGAACACAACCCCACCCATTAGCACATACTCAGTTCACAAACCCCACAAAACACACCACCTGATACAGCCTGGTGCATCAAAGGGAAAAGACTCAGTTTGACCCACCAGAGCACAGGCAGTAGTCTCTCCTACCAGAAGCCTCTGCAAGTCAGTGGATCAACTTTAACCACTGGGATCAGAGACCAGAAACAAGAGGAAATACAACCCTACAATCTGGGGAAAGGAAGTATTTTAGACAAAATGAGATGACAGAGAAATATGTTGCAGATGAAGAAGCAAGGTAAAAACCCACAAGACCAAATAAATGAAGAGGAAATAGGCAATCTACCAGAAAAAGAATTCAGAGTAATGATAGTAAAGATGATCCAAGATTTCAGAAATAGAATGTAGGCACACATTGAGAGGATACAAGAAATATTTAACAAGGACCTAGGAAAACTAAAGAACAAATGAACACAGATGAACAATATAGTAACTGAAATGAAAAATACACTGGAGGGAATCAAAAGGAGAATACATGAGGCAGAAGAATGGATAATGAGCTGGACGATAGAATGGTGGAAATAACTGTTGAAGAGCAGAATAAAGATAAAAGGATGAAAAGAAAGGAGCACAGTCTCAGAGACCTCTGGGACAATATTATATGCACCTCAATCCATAAGGCAAATGCTGACAGCCATAAAAGGAGAAATCAACAGTAACACAATAATAGTGGAGGACTTTAACACCCCACTTACACCAATGGATAGATCATCCAGACAGAAAATTAGTAAGGAAACACAAGCCTTAAATGACACATTAGATCAGATAGACTTAATTGATATTTATAGGGCATTCCATTTGAAACCAGCAGAATACATTTTCATCTCAAGTGTACATGGAACATTCTCTAGGATAGATTACATCTTGGGTCGCAAATGAAGCCTCAGCAAATTTAAGAAAATTGAAATTGTATTAAGCATCTTTTCCAACCACAACATTTTGAGGTTAAATATCAATTATAGGAAAAAAAAAAACTAAAAAAACCCACAAACTCATGGAGGCTAAACATTATGCTACTAAATAAGCAAGAGATCACTGAAGAAATCATAGAAGAAATAAAAAAAAAAAATACCTAGAAACAAAGGACAATGAAAACACGTCCCAAAACCTGTTGTTATACAGTTGCTCAGTCATGTCCCACTCTTTGTGACCCTATGGTCTGCAGGATGCCAGGCCTCCCTCTCCTTCACTGTCTCTTAATTCATGTAGATCGGAGTCGATGATGTCATCTAATCATCTTTTCCTCTTCTCCTTCTCCTCCTGCCCTCAATCTTTCCCAACATAAGGGACTTTTCCAGTGAATCAGCTCTTCACATCAGGTGGCCAAAGTCTTAGAGGTTCAACTTGAGCATCAGTCCTTCCAATGAATATTCAGGGTTGATTTCCTTTAGGATTGACTGGTTTGATCTCCTTTCTGTCTAAGGGACTCTCAAGGGTCTTCTCCAACACCACAGTTTAAAAGCATCAGTTCTGCAGCACTCAACCTTCTTTATGGTCCAACTTTCACATCCATACATCACTAATGGAAAACCCATAGCTTTGACTATATGGACCTTTGTCAGCAATGTGATGTCCCTGCTTGTCCCCATATGTTGTCTAGGTTCATCATAGCTTTTCTTCCAAAGAGCAAGTGTCTTTTAATTTAATGGCTGCAGTCACCGTCTACAGTGATTTTGAAGCTCTAGAAAATAACGTCTGTCACTTTTTCCATATTTCCCCCTTCTATTTGCATGAAGTGATGAGACTGGATGCTATGATCTTTGTTTTTTGAATGTGGAGCCAGCCTTTTTACTCTCCTCTTTCACCTTCATCAAGAGACTCTTTAGTTCCTCTTTGCTTTCCGCCATTAGAGTGGTGTCATCTGTATATCTGAGGTTGTTGATATTTCTCCTGGCAATCTTGATTCCTGTGTGTGCTTCATCCAGCCATCATTTCACATGTTATACTCTGCATATAATTTAAATAAGCAAGGTGACCATATACAGCCTTGATGTATTCCTTTCCCAATTTTGAACCAGTCCATTGTTCCATGTTTGGTTCTAACTTTGTCTTCTTAACCTACATCCAGGTTTCTCAGGACACAGGTAAGGGAGTCTCGTATTCTCATCTCTTTAATAATTTTCCACAGTTTGTTATGATCCACACAGTCAAAGGCTTTAGTGTAGTCAGTGAAGCAGAAATAGATGTTTTTCTGGAATTCCCTTGCTTTCTCTATGATCCAACGAATGTTAGTAATTTGATTTCTGGTTCGTTTGCATATATGTCTGATAATTCAAAATCTGAAGTATGTGAGGTTTGCTTTCTGTTCTCATTGTTTCTTTTGTATAATTCCTAGACCCTGTTTTTGGTTTTTGTTGTATGTATACTTATCAGTTCCTCTGAAAGATATTATTTGTGGTCATTTCACAAAACCAAATAGAAAGATATTATTTTCCAGAGATATTTGTGTTTGTTTTTGTAATTCTATTTTTTCCCTCTAACTTTTCATTGGATTATTGTTTTTATTTTATTTTCTTGAGATATTTTTCTTTCTGTTTTTCTTAATTAAAGGTGTTGAAAAATATTGGTTTATGAATTTATCTATCTGTTTAGCTCTGGGCACATCTCTCTCAAAACAAAGTTTTATTCTGTAATTTTACCTGTTTATTTTCCTTGAGATGGTGCTTGAAAAGAAGTAGTATTATGTGTTATGTAGAGAACACATGTCAGTTTATGTTTATCAGTTGTATTAATTATGGTGTTTGAATTTGTTTTCATCTTTTTCAGCTTAATCTGTTGCAAACCGAGTGGTGTGTTAATTTACCTCAACAAGCCAATATCTTTTTCATTTATGTTTTACTTGTAATTTCTTGTTTTATGTATTCTATAGTAGTATTATTGAAAGTAGAAAGTATTGGGAATTGTTGCTTCTAGTAGGGATGGGAAAGAATACCATCTATATGCTTCAAAGAACAGTACAATACAAAATATATTATGTCACCATATACATTTTTGGCTAATTAAGCCTTTAGGTTTCTAAGTTGTAGTATTGATGTGACATTGGCTTGTCTTTCCCAACAGCTTTTGGGTCTATGTAATCTATTTTAAAGGATGGAACATGTGTTGTGTAATTTATCTCAATTAATTCTTAACAGCAATGTATATAATTAAATTTCCTTTAGACATTGAATTTTGTCTCTTTTCCATTAATTTTGACAATTATACTCCCCTTCCCTCACTGTGTTTTGTTGCTATCTACCTCTTTTAATGAGAAATTGAGAAGAGATATTTTGAACTGTGTTATTAGTCCAGAGCCAGAGAACCCCAAATTTTAGAGGTATCCACATAGAAGCCCCAGAGAAGGCAATGGCATCCCACTCCAGTTTTCTTGCCTGGATAACCCCAGGGACAGGGGAGCCTGGCGGGCTGCCATCTATGGGGTCACACAGAGTCGGGCATGACTGAAGTTACTTAGCATATAGAAGCCCCCAAAGGAGATGGATTAGAAATGGACACAGGTCTATTATAACTAGGATGGTAACATGGAATCCAAAGAATTTTAGAAGAGGAAATTGTGGTCATTACTATCAAAAAGAAAAAAAAAAGGAGAAAATGAAAAAAAAAAAGAGAAAAGTTCAATCTAATGTATGCTAAGTGTGGGTTATATTTTTAATAGCACCATTACTGATGATCACTGATGTAGTAGTACATAGTTTCAGTGAAATGATCAGGGAAGAAGGTAGAATGTATTGTAGTTGATCAAAGAATAAATAGAAGGTGAGTAATGTGGAGTTAACAATTACAAATTACTTGAGCAATAAGCTTAATTGATGAAGAAAGGAAAGAAGGTAACTAGAAAAAAGCATATGAATAAAATCTTTTTTTCAGATGGGAGAAGCTTGATTATGTTTATAGTCTAAGAGAAAGGAGTCATTAGAGAGGGGAAATCTAAGATACAGTCAAGTATGAGTAGGAAAACTGATGGAGGGGAAAGGAGCTGATGAGACCAGGAGCTTATATTACTGGATTATCCTTAAAGTGAATAGGTTAACCTTGTTTTATGAAATAAATAGAAGAGAAAGTAAGGGTAAATATAAAAGTGAATATATTAAAAACATTTATTTGTTTGCATCATGTCTTAGTTATGGCACATAGAATCTTCATTGTGTCATGAAGGATCTTGTGTTACAATGCATGGGCTTTCTAGTTGTGGTGCTCAGGCTTAGTTGCTCTGCAGCTTGTGGGATCTTAGTTTCCCAATGAGGGATCAAACTCATGTCTCTTGTATTGCAAGGCGAATTCTTAACCATTGGACCCCCAGAGATATTTCTTAAAGTAAATATTTTTGTAGTTTGTGTCAGGGTTAATGTCTAAAGTTAGGTTCCACAGAAACAGACTCAGATTAGGATTCATGTGAAAGTGGCTTATTAGGAAGTAGTCTCAGGAAAAACCAATGCAGAAGTGGAAAGTCAGGCAAGGAAGGGAAGGAGACCAAGCAAGGATAATATGTCAAGCAAAGTATAATGGAGACAGTGTGGTTCTTACCTCAACGTTGTCCTCACCAGAGAGCTGCAGTATTTGTACCTCTGTACCTATTAATCCTGGTTAAGGGCTACCCAGGTATGGGGACTCAAATTCTCAGACACTTCTGATTCTCTGTTAGCACAGACAAAAGTGGGTTTCAGCAGCCCGGAGACAGCCATCAGACAAAGGAATGAAGATTCTGTTTGGAGAGAAGGCACAGCTGAGTCAGTATAGAAGAAACCAATAAAGGAATACAAGGGCATATGAGTGGAAGCATTGTTAGTATGTGCTATGGATATTTTGTCTTTTCTGAGCATCTTGACTTTTTATTAAGAACCATTGTAAATTTCCTTGACTAGGCGATTTGAGATGAATGACAAAAGTTTAGAACAAATAGTTGAGAGGAGTAGTGGAGAGTGCTCTTGAAGTCATGGGCACTCTTTGCGACCTCAGTGGAGAGTGTTGATTTATGACAAATCAAAAAATTGAATGGTTCTGGCATTGTTGTGGGTCTGCTTTGCATGACTGGAATTTTCTTCAGCAGCATTCTTTAGTCTAGGATAAAACAGATTTTTTGCTTGATTGATCCAAGAAAGTATTTCTGGGCAAATATGGTGGAAGGTCATGTATGCAAGGTTCTGGTGAAAGAGTAATTCAAGTGATTTACTCTTGGGTCCAGCCTTGAAATGAAAGGAAGTAGCACTTAAGGAAGTCCAAGAGAATAGGAGACAATAGAAGGATCAACTGAAAGAAACACTAATTTCAAAGAGCAAGTGGAATAGAAGTAATAGTTTAAAAACTAGAATAACAAAAACAGAATTAAAGATACTGTGGTTTAAGCTTTTTCATGCAATTATGGAGCAGTTACATATAAGATACAGAAAATGTGGCTATGGATATAGATTGCTAAAGTGGAATACACAGATATATTATCAACACCAACAATGAAATACTGAAGATGATGGAAGGACATAAAAAGTGTGAGTTGAGCACTGGTTTTGAATGAATGTGAAGAGGCTTTAAGGAGATCAATGTAAGAATAATGAGTGCAGAGGGTGATACAGATAAATGGTGTAAACCTCAAATGAGGAGTGTATGCACACAGGAGAGGAATAGTTTCAAAGTGGCATTAAAGAGATGAGATAATTCTGATCCTGTCTCTTAGTTGCATAATGTGTGGGAATATGCACATGCTACACTTCAGAGGAAAGTTAATGAAGTAGTGTCTTTGACGTAAACCCAATTTATTTCAGGCAGAGAGAAGGAGACTTTTCTGTTAAGAGGCTGAGGACACAGGAACATTTGTTTCCCATAAAATGAAGGATTGAAAGGCATGAGGGAAAGGTTTTAGAAGGGAATGTTAGTCTTGAGAATATATCTCTGAGAGTGAAAGGATCCCTGAAGAGTGTGGGCAAGATGTGTATAAGAGACAGGCTTCATTCCATATTCCAAGGCCAAATTTGCCTGTTACTCCAGGTGTTCTTGACTTCCTACTTTTGCATTCCAGTCGCTTATAATGAAAAGGACANATCTCTGAGAGTGAAAGGATCCCTGAAGAGTGTGGGCATGAACACCAGAAAGCATTCACTCTTTTTTTTTTCAACAAATATTTTACTGAGTAGCTACCATATGCCAGTTACTGTTCTATGGCTCAGAAATAAAGTCCCCATTCTAATGAAACTTAAATCTAGTGGAAGAAACAGAAAGTAAACAAGTAAATATTATATATAATGTAATTTTAGGTAGTGCTATATAAGAAAAATGCTACTTAAGGGATAGGAAGATATGAGGAAGGAGTATACAGTTTTAGATAAGAGTGATCAGGGAAAGTTTCTCTGAAGCAATGACACAGAACTAGAATCCTAAGGAAAGTAGAAGGGTGAACCAAAATGGTATTTGGAAGAAGAGCATTTATGACAGAGAGAAGAGCAAAGCCCTCTAAGGCAGGAGCATGCAGTATGTTTTCAGGGAACAGTAGGAAGATCAGTTTCACCTGATATGAGTGCTGGAGAGGGAAAGTAGAAAGAGGTGAGATTCAGGAGTAGCCAGTGGTCAAATCAAGTAGATACTTACAGATCATAAGTACTTTGGATCCAATGAAAATCCACTGGAAAACTTGAGAATGGAGTGATATAATATACCTTATACTTTTTGAAAACTCACTCTAACTGTTGTGCGGATAATGGAGTGTAGAGTACAGGGAGAGGAAGGAGAGAAAGTTAGGAGGCCATTCATTGCCATCATGGTGATACGAGATGATGGTTTAGATAAACTTGTTGGCATTGGAGGTACTGAGAAGTGGTTAGGGTCTGAATCTGTTTTGAAATCAATAGGTTAAGCAGATAGTTTGTGTGGAAGAGATAAATCAAGATGTAGATATGGATTGGGTTTGGGTGGATTTGATATGAGTTATATGAGAAAGAAGAATTTTTGGTTTAGTGTTCTCACTTCATTGATTCCCTTTTAATCTGTTTTGTTCACTACTGTAGTCCCAGCACCTAAAACAATGCCTGGTAAGTAGATGAGGCTTCATACATTCTGAATGAATGAATAAGAAGAGTGATTTAGATGGAGTGATAGGTGAAAGTACTTGATTGATATAAGGGGAATAAAAAAATGAGAATTGAACAGGTTGAGATAGTGATATCAAAAATTATTAAAATGAGTTACATAAATGGAAGCAGAGAAATTAGGAAAGAGTTGGAGGAATATGTCAGGACAAGTGAGGGCTTTATTTTTTTTTATCACGGATGATAATTACATCATTTTATATGCTTCAAGGAATGAACCAGAAGATAGGGAAAAGCTAACAAGTGTGGAAGAGAGAAGAAAATCACTGAAGTAAAATCCTTGAGCAGGAGAAAGGGAATAGGATCCATGGCACAATGCAGAAGGAATAGCATTAGATAAGACTAGACACCTCTGGTAACAAGGAAAGGGTAGAGTATATGGCAGAGATTTGGGTAGCTTTAATAATTGATATTATGAAGATAAAATCTTCTGATTGTTTCATTTTTACTGGAAAACAGGAAACAAAGCCATCTGTTGAGAGTCTGGGAGAAGAGTTGCTGGAGAATTAAGGAGAGAAGAGAAAGTAAAAAATAGTTGTTTCAGAGAGTGGGAGAATAAATTGGTTTGGCAAATGTAAAAGGATCGCGGAACATTTGAAATATGTTGAGAAAATTTAAAGACAGACCAGTCAGGCATAATTATGGATTTTTCTCCAGCTATATTTATCTGCTCAGTTGCAAAGAGATGAATTTAACCAGGGCTTATGTTTTTTTCAGGCAGTCACAACAGAGTTAGAGAGAGGCAAGTGCACGGAGAGTTCATTGCAGACAATGATTATTATGATTTTAATTATGGTGTGTGTGTGTGTGTGCTTACTTCTGTCTGACTGTGATCCCATAGACTATAGGCTACCAGGCTCCTCCGTCCATAGGATTTTCCAGGCAAGAATGCTCTAGTGGGTTGCCATTTCCTCCTCCAGGGGATCTTCTCGATCCAGCGATTGAACCCATGTCTCCTGAGCCTCCAGCCTTGGCAGGCAGATTCTTTACCGCTGAGCCACCATGTAATTCAAGGAGAATAAGAAAGAAAGTAAGGGCACCAAGGTGATGATGGGTGATTTAAAGGTGGCAAGATCAAGCGATCAGAGATAGGAGGAGAGAAGAGTTGACAGTATGAAAGTACTACATGAAAAAAGTTGGAAACATGATCAGATACTTATTTGAGATCATAGATTTGTAATGAGAAGGTTTACATATGACCATGGGAATGAGTGGCTGGATTAGGGTGTAGCTAAGACTCATTGGAGGGCAAGAGATCAAGGAATCTATTTGTAGGTTCCAGTGACCTAGGATTACTCTATGTCAAATATAATGCTAAATTGTGTACATGAATTATGCCATTTAATTCTCATAAAACTCCCATATGCCATTATTATCATTCAGTTCAGTTCAGTCACATCCGACTCTTTGCAACCCCATGGACTGCAGCATGCCAGGCTTCCCTGTGCATCACAAACTCCCAGAGTTGCTCAAACTCATGTCCATTGAGTCAGTGATTCCATCCAACCAGCTCATCCTGTGTCATCCCCTTCTTCTCCTCCCTTCAATCTTTCCCAGCATCAAGGTCTTTTCAAATGAGTCAGTTCTTCGCATCAGGTGGATAAAGCATTGGAGTTTCAGCTTCAGCATCACTCCTTCCAATGAACATTCAGGACTGATTTCCTTTAGGATGGATTGGTTTGATCTCCTTGCAGTCCAAGGGACTCTCAAGAGTCTTCTGCAACACAATAGTTCAAAAGCATCAATTCTTTGGTGCTCAGATTTCTTTATAGTCCAACTCATCCATACATGACTACTGGCAAAACCATAGCTTTGACTAGATGGACATTTGTTGGCAGAGTAATGACTCTGCTTTTTAATATGCTGTCTAGGTTAGAGATAGCTTTCCTTCTAAGGAGCAAGCGTCTTTTAATTTCATGGCTGCAGTCACCATCTGCAGTGATTTTGGAGCCTCCCAAAACAAAGTCTCTGACTGGTTCCATTCTTTCCCCATCTATTTGCCATTAAGTGATGGGACTGGATGCTGAATGTTGAATTTTAAGCCTACTTTTTCACTCTTCTGTTTCACTTTCATCAAGAGGCCTTTAAGTTCTTCTTCTCTTTATGCCATAAGGGTGGTATCATCTGTGTATCTGAGGTTATTGATATTTCTCCTGGCAGTCTTAATTCCAGCTTGTGCTTCATCCAGCCTGCAATTTTGCATGATGTACTCTGCATATAAGTTAAATAAGCAGAATGACAGTATACAGCCTTGATGTGCTCTTTTCCTGATTTGGAACCAGTCTGTTGTTCCATGTCCTTTTCTAACTGTTGCTTCTTGACCTACATACAGGTTTCTCAGGAGGCAGATAAGGTGGTCTGGTACTCCCATCTCTAAGAATTTTCCACAGTCTGTTGTGATCCACATAGTCAAAGGCTTTAGCATAGTCATTGAAGCAGGAGTAGATGTTTTTCTGGAACTCTCTTGCTTTTTCAATGATCCAACGGATGTTGGCAATTTGATCTCTGGTTCCTTTGCCTTTTCTAAGTCCAGCTTGAACATCTGGAAGTTCTTGGTTCACATACTGTTGAAATCTTGATTGGAGATTTTTGAGTACTACTTTGCTAGTGTGTGAGATGAGTCTAATTGTGTGGTAGTTTGAACAGTTTTTGGTATTGCCTTTCTTTGGGATTGAAATGAAAACTGACCTTTTCCAGTCATGTGGCACTGGTGAGTTTTTCAAATTTGCTGGCATATTGAGTGTAGCACTTGCACAGCATCATCTTTTAGGATTTGAAATAGCTCAACTGGAATTCCATCACCTCCACTAGCTTTGCTTGTTGTGATGCTTCCTAAGGCCCACTTAACTTCATAATACAGGATGTCTGGCTCTAGGTAAGTGATCACACCATCTTGGTTATCTGGGTCATCAAGATCTTTTTTGTATAGTTCTTCTGTGTATTCTTGCCACCTCCTCTGCTTCAGTTAGGTCCATACCATTTTTGTCCTTTATTGTGCCTACCTTTGCATGAAAATTATTATCATTTTTAACATTTTATGGATGAGAAATAATGTCAGATTTCTATGTGGCATGTCCAGGATTGGAACTAGGATGTTTCCTACTCTAAAACCTTTAATACTGACAGTGTCTTGAGACAGAGTAGAATTAGATGGCGTAAAATGAAACTCCAGTAACAAATTGAGGCAAGAAAATGGCAGACTTGCCTTTGTAGTATGTGGGTAGCAGCACTTGGGATACCTCTGTTCAGGTAAAGTTCTGGCAGATAGTGCCTGATAGCATCCAAGCAGAGGAGTTGGTAGGCAGACTGTTAGTATCGAATAGATTCCAAGGACTGAGGTAAAGGAATTTGGAGAATTCTAATAGAAGAATGTACTATATCAGTGTCTTGTACATACTAAGTGCTCAAATGTTTGTGATTAAATGAATTTATATTTGGACAGGTTATGGCAGCAGAGTCACCCTGGTAGCAGGTTTTTAGCCAGGCATTTCATGTATGTTCTGTGATTTAATTTTTAAAATTCTGATAGGATGAGTATTATTATCACCAGTTTATGTTAAATAAGGAGAAGGCAATGGCAGCCCACTCCAGTACTCTTGCCTGGAAAATCCCATGGACTGAGGAGCCTGGTAGGCTGCAGTCCATGAGGTCGCTAAGAGTCGGACACGACTGAGCGACTTCACTTTCACTTTTCATTGTCATGCATTGGAGAAGGAAATGGCAACCCACTCCAGTGTTCTTGCCTGGAGAATCCTACGGACAGCAGAGCCTCGTGGGCTGCCGTCTGTGGGGTCGCACAGAGTTGGACACGATTAAAGCGATGCAGCAGCAGCAGCGAGGAGGTCTTTAAAGCCTAACACGAGTAATATTTGGTAGTTCCAAGTCATCTCTTAATTTAGTGGGTTCCAAAGCCCAACCTATACCCTATCCTTTGTACTCTCTTACCTCATTGAGAGATGTGACTTTTTCAAAATAACATTCATTAACTATTTATTAAGTATGCATTATTTCCAGGCAGTTTTCTATGCATTGAACATATATCTACAAATAAACCAAGCAAAATTCCTTGTTGCCATTGAGCTTATATTCTACTGAGGAAACAGCTGATAACAAATAATATAAAATACATGCTAGAAGTGAACAATGCAAATAAATAGAGGAAAATAATAGAATGGGAAAGACTAGAGATCTGATCATGAAAATTAGAGATACCAAGGAAACATTTCATGCAAAGATTTGTACAATTAAGGGCAGAAAAAATATGGACCTAACAGAAGCAGAAAATAGAGGAGGTAAGAATGTACAGAAGAAATATACAAAAAAGATCTTGGTGACCTTGATGGTCATAGATAACCATGATGGTGTGATCACTTCATGCAAAGAGAAGGGGAAACAATGGAAACAGTGACAGACTATTTTCTTGGGCTCCCAAATCACTGCAGATGGTTACTGCACCCATTAAATTAAAAAAAAAACAAACACTTGCTGTTTGGAAGAAAAGCTATGACAAACCTAGACAGTGTCTTAAAAAATAGAGATATAACTTTGCCAACAAAGGTCCATCTAGTCAAACCTGTGGTTTTTCCAGTAGTCGTGTTTGGATGTGAGAGTTGGGCCATAAAGAAGGCTGAGTGTTGAAGAACTGATGTTTTTGAACTCTGGTGCTGCAGAAGACTCTTGAGAGTCCCTTGGACTGCATGGAGATCAAACCAGTAAATCCTAAATGAAAACAACCTTGAATATTCATTGAAACGACTGATGATGAAGCTGAAGCTCCAGTATTTGACTGCCTGATATGAAGAGCCAGCTCATTGGAAAAGACCCTGATGCTGGGAAAGACTGAAGGCAGGAAGAGGAGGGGATCACAGAGGATAAGATGGTTGGATGGCATCTCCGACTCATGGAAATAAGTTTGAGCAAACTCCAGGTGATAGTGAAGAACAGGGAAGCCTGGTGTGCTGCAGTCCATGGCATTGCAAAGCGTTGGACATGACTGAGTGACTGAATAACAACAGCAACAACAGTGCAAGAAGTGCAAAGGAGGAAAATTAAAGCTGGAAACTGCGTAAGGAATATCTGGGGTGTGTAGAAGGATTTAATTTTTATTTAGGGTATACAGGGAGGGCCTCCATAAGAGACATGATTTTTGAATAAATATCTGAAGTGAAGAAATGAACAAACTATCTGGAAACTGGATGGAAGAATACTCCAGGTACAGGCAATATCATCTGCAAAGGCTCTAGAACTGAAGTATGCCAGGCACAAGGAGGCCATGTGGCTGAAATGGAGTGTGTAAGATAGGAGGGTAGCAGAGATTAGCCGCTTACTTGGGGATAAGATCATGTAGGTTCTTTAGCTCATAATAAGGATTTTGAAATGGGAATCAATTGGAGGATTTTGAACAGATGAGAGGCATGATCTGACTTAACACTTTATCATTTCACTGTCTGCTATTTAAAGAACAGACCACAGGGGAACAAGGGCAGAGGCAGCAAGACCAGTTAAGAGGCTTTTAAAATGATCTCAGCAAGAGATGATGAGCCAGAGTCGTAGCAGCAGAGGTGATGACCAGTGGTTTTGGTCTGAATATGTTGCCTTTTGAGTGGAATGCCCATGAGACTTGTTTATGGATTGAGTGTGGGTGTGAGAGCAAAAGTGGAATCAAGAATAACATCAGAGTGTTAACTCTGAACAAATGGAAAGGTGGAGTTACCATCATATGTGATGAAACAGATGAGAGGTGATCCAGGTCTGTGTGTGTGTGTGTGTGTGTGTGTGTGTGTATGTGGATATCTGAACCTCAGATATGAATGTATTAGGTTTATGATGCTTCTTGGACATCAAAGTGCAGATATGGGTTACAGGAGAGTTGTAGGGTGGAGATATTAATCTGTACGTTATCAGCTAATGGAGATTTCCCTCTCATTAGTTCATTGTAACTTCCTTTATCTCTGGAGAAGAGTGAATTTGTTGAATAACCATTTGCTAAATTTTGGCTGTGCAGTGCCATGTTATGGTGGCTTGGGCATGTGTCATGATTATGTGTTCCTGTACCATGGATAATACGTTCTAACACCAAGATTATCTGAGCCTGCACAAGGGCTGTCGCTTCTTGTTTTATAGCCAATCTGCACCTACCAAAGGGATCTGCCATTGTGGCCACGGTTATCTGAATACACCCAATGGTTTTAAGTTCATATGTTATTGGTGTTTAATTTGCTGTATTTATATGAGCATACACCATGGTTGTCTACTTTTGCAGTGTGGACTGGCTTCTTTATATAATTTTAAACAACTCTTATTATGTTTTACATTCTACTCAACATTGGAGAAGGAAATGGTGACCCACTCAAATATTCTTGCTGGGGAAATCCCATGGGCTTGCAAAGAGTTGGACATGACTGAAGTGACTGAGCATGAGCTTGCAAAATAGTTGTTTGAATATTCATGTCACTATATGATGTTCTTTTTCTATAATTTTCAGTGTATTTATCATGAATATGTGAATTATATTTGTTCACATGTTATAAATAACAATTTATTCACTGTGGTCATCAGTACTTGAAAGATATCTATTCTTCATTGTGACCACTTGTATCTATATCTTAACCTCTCTTACCCAGTGAAAAAAAGTTCAGCATGTCTGCTTACTCTTGGACCATGGCTTCTGTCCCTACATTGTGGCAGTCTAGCATGACTATTTCCTCCTAAACCATGTCACTTAATTCCTGTATCATGGTTGCCATGATACACACATTGTGTGTGCACATATCACAGTTAAGGACTAATATACCAAATACTTCTTCACATTCATCATGGTTGTTTAAGTATATACCAAAGGTGTCTCTAGCTTAATAGATGTTTTTAATTATGTTTGAAGGGTCTTTCTTTAAGTGTCACTGTTTTCAGCTTATGCACTGTGGTCACTTGAAAATTCAGCAAGGTTGGCAGAAGAATTTTAAACATCTGTCCTTCTACTGTCCTTATCTGCACTTGTTTGATGATCATCTGAGGTTGATCATTTACATGGATTTACATCATTTACATGTACATGATCATATACATGGATTTATGTTCATTTAATGCTAATAATGGCTAATGTGCCATATTTCTCTGTACACGTATCAGATTTGGGTCCTGTTTTACAGATATATGCTATCTTGCTAAAGCTACCTGTTCCATGTTATTTTTAATTAAAAAATTAATTCTGGTTAAAAACACATAAACAATCAACTATTTTAACTGTACAGTTTAATGTTACTAAGTATATTCACATTTTTGTACAGCACTCTAGTGCCATTCTTTTGATCACATGCAATGTCTTAATGAAATATGTACCAAGGACATCTTCTCTTGGTCAGTGTTTACTAGGCTTATTATGGTTTTCTGCCATATACCATGGCCAAATGGTTTTATATCATAAATGTTCACATGAATTATAATAATTTGTTTGCTAACAAGTGTCATGGGAGTTGGAGGGCACACTTTATGTCCAACTTCTTTTATATGTTATGAATGTCTTCTCATGCATAATGGTTATTTAAACATATTAATATCTTAGTCATGAGTTAATATAACATTTTTGCCTTCTTATGCTTATAGTTTTCTCCTTCCAAATCATGGGCATTTGCTTCTGCGTCACTGGCATCTATGTTTAGTGTGAAGGTTAGCAGATTGTTTACCATGATCATTTAAAAGCAAACCATAGTTATATACTAGAATAGCATAGATGAGCACACGCTACTGGTATCTTTGCTCATGCAACATGGCCACCTTCTCCTAAATCCAGGATTGTTACTCAGATACTCATGTTTTTTTGAGTATGCATCATAGTTCTGTCCTATATTCCGTGGATGATTTCTACAATTTGGACTTCATATCCTATACCAACTCTCTTCTTCCTGTAGAGTATTTATCAGTCATGATTATCTGAGCATTAATCTTTCTCATGTGATTTTCAAACTTTGGGTCCTATGAAACTTTGAACATATGTCAAAGTTATTGCCCATACTACAGGTGTTTCTCTTGCCTTAGAGTTGTCTCTTTATGCACCATATTTTCTTCCTCATATGCTATGGTTTTCTTAACTGTACTGTTTTTGTTGATTTTTGTAAAATAGCCATCAACTCTTATACAGCTCATGAATCATGATCATCACATCACTTATTAGGTTGAGCATTAGAAATTGATGTTTTATAAAAAAGAAAAATTGTCAAATATTGGCACATTTAAATGATGCAACTTAATACTGTGACTATTTCTATCTATGCTGTGGACATTTTCCCATGTCAGAAATCTGTCTTCTTGCATATCATAGTATTCTATGCCTGCACCAGATTTAAGAAGACAATCTAAAGCAGAACCTGAGTGAGTGAGTGAGTGAACGTCATGTCATGTCTCACTCTTTGTGATCCCATGGACTGTAGCCTGCAAGGCTCCTCTGTCCATGGAATTCTCCAGGCCAGAATACTGGAGTGGGTACCTGATCCCTTCTCCAGGAGATCTTCCCAACCTAGGGATCAAACTCATGTCTCCTGCATTGCAGACAGATTCTTTACCAGCTGAGCCACCAGGGAAGCCCCAGTATAGAACCTAGTGGCTGCTTTGGGGCAAGGAGGGTGAGGATCAATTTAGGAAGACTTTTTTTCTTCATCTTCTCATCAATCAGAATAGTTCTTCAGCATGTATCTGTTTTACATATTAGTCTCTTGTATAAGCTTTCCTTGGGAAAAATGTTCCATATCCTTCTGTGCCTTCTGAAAATTAAACCACGTCTATGACTGAAAAAGAGTATGATGCTGGGTCAGAATTAGGTCTTCTTTAGGTGGTCAATGTCTCAGATTCTAGGAGGCCATAAGGATACAAGCAAGTGCCTCTTTACACTGTTTTCTTAACCCCATGTCCTGGGTAAACCTCCACCAAACCAGAGTTCATAAAACATCCTTGCATATAGAGAACCCTAAATCACATAATCTGTATAATCTGCTGACCATGGAGGGACTTCTGTACCAGGAGACTAGGCTTGGATTTCTTCTTTGTGTTGTGGCCCTATTTTGCGCTAGCTTTGCCCTCAAATATTTCTTTATGGGAAAACCGTGTCTCATCATTCAGCAGTTTCCCAATCTGATTCAGAGGAAACAGTCCCTCTATTCTAGGCCTTTTGATATTTTCAAAAACCGTCTAACCATATCAAGGTGAGAATCAATCCCAAAAATTCCATAAAGAGATTCCAGGTCTTAATATCCTAAGATTTTCTACAACATTACATAATTACTCATGAAAAGACATTTGTGATAGTAAGAAATCAAACAGGATTGGGGGGAAATAAAGTGAAGATGAGAGATCATTTTAGGGTCTTGGATTATAAGAGGTAACTGAGGCTGTGAGAAGTTCTGTGACTCACCTAGTCAGAGTAAGAGAGGGAAAAAGATGAAATTGTAATCTAAGACTTCTGATTACTGATTTAGAGACTTTACACTACCTTCTATTGGATAGGCTCTGGTATAATCAAAAGAAGGTATGCCAGAAGTGAATTTTTGTGGCATTGGTGAATTGGAGAAGGAGAACTGTCACAGTTAGCATTTAGTAACAGTTTATTATGAAAATTAAATTACTCTGACTTGAATAAAATCTTTTTTTTTTATCTCTTCTTTCTCCTTCCTTTTGTCTTCTATTCCTTTCCTCTTCCTCTGAATATGAAACTCACAGATCTCTCTAAGTTGGTGCCTAAGAAGATGATAATCACACAAATGAGTCAGTTCTACATGGCTGGCCTTGGACTTCTCTTCCTGATTAATATTCTTCCTGGAACAACTGGCCAAGTGGAATCAAGACGACAAGAACCTGGGGACTTTGTGAAGCAGGATATTGGCGGGTAAGTACCCTTAACTCCTAGAACAAAAGAAGACTGTGATAAATTATTGACTTTGGTGAAAGTTGTTTTTGTTTTAATTGAAGTATGGTTGAGTTACAATATTGTGTTAGTTTTAGGTATAGAGCAAAGTGATTCAGTTATATGAATATTCTTTTTTTCAGATTATTTTCTATTATAGATTGCTATAAGATATTGAATATTGTTCCCCGGGNTTGACTTTGGTGAAAGTTGTTTTTGTTTTAATTGAAGTATGGTTGAGTTACAATATTGTGTTAGTTTTAGGTATAGAGCAAAGTGATTCAGTTATATGAATATTCTTTTTTTCAGATTATTTTCTATTATAGATTGCTATAAGATATTGAATATTGTTCCCCGGGATATACCAATAAATTCTTGTCACTGTGTATCTGTTAATCCCATAGTCTTTTCTACCTTCCCCATCCCTTTCCCCTTTGGTAACCTTGAGTTTGTTTTCTGTCTGTGTGAGTTTGTTTCTCTTGTGTATCAGTTCAGTTCAGTTCAGCTCAGTCACTCAGTCGTGTCCGACTCTGTGATCCCATGAATCACAGCACACCAGGCCTCGCTGTCCATCACCATCTCCTGGAGTTCACCCAAACCCATGTCCATCAAGTCGGTGATGCCGTCCAGCCATCTCATCCTCTGTTATCCCTTTTTCCTCCTGCCCCCAATCCCTCCCAGCATCAGAGTCTTTTCCAATGAGTCAACTCTTCGCAT
>SJYV01009876.1:0-10414 GCA_006410875.1 Neotragus pygmaeus
TTGTCTGTCAAGTGGGCACAGTAATAGCTAACTGAGATTTTGTGAAGATGATATGAGAATAATATATTTAAAGCTTTGCATTTAGGAACTGCTTTAAAAAAGCTTAGCTATTATTAGGGACTAATGTCTACTCCTGCGTGAGTGGATTGTCCCTGAGAGCTCAGGCAGGGCCTGTGGGGTCAGGAAAGTACCTGCTCTCCTAGGAGGCATTTTCATGTCTAAAGTGAGTGTTCAACTGTAGAGCATAGATCACCTCAACTCAGTCCAGCCCAACAAATGTTAATATTTATAGCATGCCCACTGCTCTGGCAGCCATGCTTCGCACTGGGCAGATGTCTAAACATTCTCAGCCATCATTATATTACCTACCTATTGCTGCTTAACAAATCGCCCCCAAGCTCACTGTCTTAAATAAACATTGATTGTCTCGCAGGTTCTGTAGGTCAGATACTCAGGAGTGGCTTTGCTGATGGTGCTTCTGAGTCAAGCTCTCTCACGAGTTTGCGTCAGACTATCTTCTGTGGCCGCAGGCATCTGAAGGCGTAGGTGAGGCTTCACGGTGGCTCCCACACCCCTGACAGCTCACAGCTGGCTGCTGGCAGGAAGCTTCATTTCTCCCCCATGTGCACCTCTTCCGAGGGATGCCTGACTGTCCTCGACACGCCAGCTGGCTTTTCCCAGGGCCAGTAACTCTACAGAGCACAGGAAGGGAGCCTCTGTGCCTTTCACGGGCGAGTCTAGGGACTGCACCATCTCAGTGGTTACACACCACTCTTTAGTGCACGTCTGGTGAGGAAAGGCCTATACAGGAGATGCGAATGCTGGTGCCATGTGAAGCCTGGCTACCAGGAGGTGGAACCTGAAGTTTAAGAGGAGTGATATTCCCACGAGTAAATACCTGTATTCAAGGGTGGGGTGGGGGAAGACCACCAGGAGGAGATGGAGGTTCAGCACTGCTTGGGGGAAAGCTGTTCTAGCCAACAAGAAGGTACTCCATGGAAGAGGGGCATCTGATGGGCACCTTGATAAAAATGTCCAGGAAAGACGTAACTGGAAGAAGGACAACGTGAGGTGAGGACAAACGAAATGTGGAGAATGGCAGAAGCAACTTGTGTGCGTTTCAGATTAGACCTGCGTACCTGACCTCACATGGTGCCCTGTGCAAAGTATATAACCTCACTTGCAACCCGTGTTTATTAAGCTGAGGACTCCATCTGAAAACGTTATGACTTAGCAGTTATCCGTAATAAAGACATCAAGACTGGAACAGAGATTCCAACTAGACAGTGGGAATATCGGGGTCCTCTAATTCTCTTCAGCTTTTCCAGTCTGTACACCCATACACAGGGTGACTGTTTGTCTAAGACATTCCTGTTGTAAATCTATTTTCCTTGCATAACTAACAGTATATGCTTTCACATTTTAAAAGTCCTGGTTTGGACAATAAATTATATGGTCACTTGGGTGGGGTGAGTTTTTTAAGTCATAGACTCATGGATCTAAGTATTCTGAAGACAGGAACTGAGAATTAATCTTCTTGTATTTGCTCAAACCTAGACCAGTATGTTGATTAGAGAGGGTGCCTAAATAAAGATACATTACGGATTGAAATTACATATCACATAGAGGAGATCACAAGGAAGGCTCATGGATAGTGTTAAAATACAGTCCAGAAGTCAGCCAGATGGTCTGAGTTTCCGTGGGAGGAAGTGAACACCAAGAGTGGGAAGTTGGGGCACTGAGCATTTCAAGGGTTAAAGCAGGTTTTCGAGCTCAGGGTGTGAACTGCATGGTGTCTTAATAATGCCTCTAATACCTGCGCATTTATATGAGCCGAACAAGCGAAAACCTGCCTTGCAGAAATTAGATTAAACAGTTGAAGGAGACAGTCATTTTAATAAGGAGCTTCTATATAAAAACCCTTGATACTTCATTATCTATTTATTCCTCTCAGTCACTCAATTTTATTTTATCCTTCATAATTAAAAAGGAGACAAAACCACGTCTTTAAAACATGATCCAATGCCACTGTGTTTTGTGTAAACAGTATTGGTCGAATGTAGTTCACTTGGCTCCATCCACGGTCTGTTTCTGTTCTCTCTCCCCACTCCATCTTTACGCTTTCCTCCCATGAGGCCTTCTGCAGCTTTACAGGGGCTAGTGATATCTTGTGATACGGAGGCTACTAGTAGGATTGTGGTCACACATGGAGAGGCACACCATCGCGGCATTTCAGAGATGAGGCGGGCCGCCGTAACAAGGCTTTCTCTTTAGTCTGGACGGCATCTGTCTCCTCGGTGCTCCCTTGGTACACCCTGTTTACTGGCATGAGAAAGTATCAGCTACTCACTCATCCCCTCCTTCTCTCACAGTCCCTTGAACCAGACTTGTGTTTGGGGGCTGTGTTGTGAATTTGATTCAGTGTGAAGGTTTCTTGGAAAGCTGTGATTTGTGTCATACAAGGGTGTCAATGATAAGACGGCACTACCTACTTCCACTCCCTGCCCCCTTGTATACAGTGCACACACATTTTCCTTACACATATCGATTCATTTAATGAGACCTACACAATCTCTAATGGCATATCCTGAAGAACCAAGGCTCAACACTGAACTTTCTGGCGTGTGCTTTTTTCTTAATAAGTAATTTAAAACTCAAGGCAGTTAAGGAACGCTATACAGTTTTTGCTAGAAAAAAATTATGAACGTTAAGGCATTTATGAAGTTGAAAGCACGAAGATCACTATCATTTAAACATGGAGTTTGCCAAAAGTTCAACGTGCAGTTAGCTAGAGAGACAGTTCATCCCTTTAGACTAGTGTCAAGGTCATGACCTCATTTATCTCTCTATATTATAGTATCATGATTGATACATGTTGTTGAGTAAGTTTCCTGTGTACTTTCTTGGGTTCAGAACATTGTGTCTATAAAGGGGGAAATTCTGTAATTTAATCCTTAAATAGAATTGATATATAAAGGGAGAATAAATTGGAAATAATAATGATAATTCAGTAATTCAGTGAAACTGTCTTTGCTTTTCACTGATCTTGTTTATGATTAACATGTAAATCCAACCATTTTTTAAACCTCCTTCTCTGAGGCTCTAGGGAATCAGGAGTGAATAGGTGAGAAAAAAGCATTAGAGGTGGGATGACAGATACTGCAGTTAGAGGGCAGGGAGACAGAGTTCTCTAGGGTAGATTCCTAGGAGTGGAATTGCTGGGTCATGTGGTAAGTTCCAACAAATTGCCAAACTATTTTCCAAAGTGGCTGAACCATTTTACATTTCCTCCAGAAATACATGAGGTTTCCAGTTTTTCCACATCCTCACTGACACATGGATTTTTTTCCTTTGGATTACAGCTATTTTAAGGTGTAGTATGGGTACAAGAAAAACTCATTTTGTGTGTGTGTGTGTGTGTGTGTGTGTTTTGTAAAGGTTTTCGTCCTTATTTCCATTGATGTCAATAACTTTGAAAGACCGATATAGAACCTAACATCAAATAATTTTAATGTTTCAAAAAGTATGTTCATGCCTAATATGATAGTGAGAAGCACAGTTTATTTAGTCTGGGAGTGTATGAACAAAATAAACAAATGGAAACATGACCTTTAGATTTTATTATGAAAGCTGAAATTAATTTCTGAGATTGGACATCCCTGGTGGCTTAGACGGTAGAGACTCTGCCTACGGTGTGGAAGATCTGGGTTCGATCCCTGGTTGGGAAGATCCCCTGGAGGAGGACGTAGCAGCCCACTCCAGCATTCTGGCTGGAGAATCCCATGGACGGAGGAGCCTGTAGCCAGGAGGTTACCTTCTGTGGGGTTGCAAAGAGTCGGACCAGCTGCGTGGTTTTAATTAGCATTCTCGTAATTACTAACGCTGCTGTGCACATTTTCACATGCATTTGGGCCATTAGTGTGTCTTCTTAGTTGAAACATCTATTCAAACATTTGCCTACAAATAGGCAAATGAAATACAAACTGAAATTTTGTCTCCTTGTTGAGTTGTGGAAGTTCTTGATACATTTTGAAAACAGTCCTTTATCAGAAATTTGATGTGCAAATATTTTCTTCCGGTCTGTGGCTTGTCTTTTAATTTTCCTATGGTATGTTTTGTAGAACAGTTNGGTTGGGAAGATCCCCTGGAGGAGGACGTAGCAGCCCACTCCAGCATTCTGGCTGGAGAATCCCATGGACGGAGGAGCCTGTAGCCAGGAGGTTACCTTCTGTGGGGTTGCAAAGAGTCGGACCAGCTGCGTGGTTTTAATTAGCATTCTCGTAATTACTAACGCTGCTGTGCACATTTTCACATGCATTTGGGCCATTAGTGTGTCTTCTTAGTTGAAACATCTATTCAAACATTTGCCTACAAATAGGCAAATGAAATACAAACTGAAATTTTGTCTCCTTGTTGAGTTGTGGAAGTTCTTGATACATTTTGAAAACAGTCCTTTATCAGAAATTTGATGTGCAAATATTTTCTTCCGGTCTGTGGCTTGTCTTTTAATTTTCCTATGGTATGTTTTGTAGAATAGTTCTCACTCATTTTTAATGCATGTTCTTTGAAAATAAGTGTGTTATTGGATACACAAAATTACTTTGTTCTTTCTCCAGCCAAACTGAGTCAGAACCCACACTAACATCTTCTTTCCCACCATTTCAAGCACTCGAGCATCAGATTATTATTTTTTCCTTATTCAGCATCTCCTCTGAGTCAGGTGCTATATATTTACTCTTTCTTATTCTCACAGCTACTCTGTAAAAAAAAAAAAGAAGGTGTTATGATTCTCATTTTATAGATCAGGAAACTGAGGCTCCGGGGGTTTAGCAGCTTGCAGCAAAATAAAAAAGAAGTGCCAGAAGCTGAATTTGAATCTAGTTCAATGCCACTCTGAACCCTCTGCTTCCAAGATGAGGCTAAGACCAGCTTTCTCAGGCAATGCACAGCCAAGGCCTGGACACTGAGAAGCAGGAGGTGAAACTTTTAGCCCTTTCTCCTGGCACTCTGCCCTCGGCCTAGGAGAGTCGGGGGAACGACCCCCCCATTTCCTTCCAGGCTCTAGCTTCTAGCTGTGAAGTAGCCCCTGTTACTCATCATAGCTAAAGAAAAAATTTTTTTTATTTCAAGCCATTAATATTCATCAAACGTTAATGAAAGTACATAACAAATAATTACAACAAGCACATTGTCTGATTAAGATGAAAGAGATGACAATCCTGTGAATTTTTAAGCTGAAAAATAAAGAATGTTACATTAATAAGACTTAATTATATCATTAAATATTTAAAATTACCTTCTTTAATAGCTTTTATTTTTATTTAATATATTCCTTTTAAAAATCTTTATAACATTTTTGAGAGATTGGTCCATAAAATCTTATCAACTGTTAGGGCAAAAGAGAATTTTAACTTAATATATTCATCATATTGATCTCAAAACTTCCACTTTATTTATTGTTCAGAAATGCTAATAACCCTTTTACATTTTATTATAATTGATATTTTCTCCACATAGAGTGATAAATAATTAATACCATTCCAGGGACAGCATGTGCTGTACTCTTATTTGGGGGAAAAAAAACAACAACAAACCATCTGAGTAGCGCATTATACATTCCATTTTAACACTCCACACTTACAATTAATGCTACATTTTACAGGAAAACATAATTAACTTTGGGAATCTGTCTTGAAATGACCACATTTGTACAGCCGAAGCCAAGGCAGGGGATCTATGCTTCTAAAGGATCAGTAAAATTATACACCTATTACCAAGTTTTCTCACAGCCTGTGAAAGTTGTCTATAAAAGGGAGAGGATGGTCTTTTAGCCTGGTGCTCTCGACACAAAAGTTGGATTTGATTTTAAATTTTTGCTCAGGTTTTAGAACTGTTTTTTTTTTTAATTAAAAAGTAACACCTCTCTCAAAATTGCTAATAAGATAATTAAATTCATTTGACTTTTCTCTCCCACCATCCCAAGAAAGTTTTTAGGGAGGAAGAAAATTGTAGCCATTGCTTCTGTGTTGTAAACTTGACTGTTTACATCTTCTAGAGAGACATCTGGATTAAAAGCACCTGGCGTGGGATCTAGTTCCCTGGGTTGAGCGGCTCGCTCTGCCTCTCTCTAGCTGTGGGGCTCAAGGCAAGCTCCTTTACCTCTCTAAACTGCTGTTTCTGTGCACTAATCAGTAAGCTCCATGAGGGCAGAGATGATGTCAGCCTCACTCCTTTCATTCTTCAGGCTGTATCTGATCCGTGGTGACAGGCAAAGATATTTGAGGAGGAAGGAAGGGAGCAAGGAAGGAACAAGGGAGGGAGGGCGTGGATATAAGGAGGGAGGAAAAACTGTAGAAATTTCATGCAGAAGAACTGCTCGGGAAATTTAAGTAACATAGCCAACTGGAACAAATCATCCAATAGTCTATCCTGACTCTGTACCTGTAGTCCAGACTAACTCAGTCACACTCAGCAGCATCATCCAGTATAAAGATGGAGAGTTGGACCATAAAGAAAGTGCCAAAGAATGGATGCTTTTGAACTGTGGTGTTGGAGGAGACTCTTGAGAGTCCCTTGGACTGCAAGGAGATCCAATCAGTCCATCCTAAAGGAAATCAGTCCTGAGTGTTCTTTGGAAGGACTGATGCTGAAGCTGAGACTCCAATACTTTGGCCACCTCATGCAAAGAGCTTACTCATTTGAAAAGACCCTGATGCTGGGAAAGATTGAGGGCAGGAGGAGAAGGGGACGACAGAGGATGAAATGGTTGGATGGCATCACCGACTCCACAAACGTGAGTTTGAGTAAACTCCGGGAGTTGGTGATGGGCAGGGAGGCCTGGCGTGCTGCAGTCCATGGGGTCGCAGAGTCAGACATGACTGAGCGACTGAACTGAGCTGACCTGGCTCCTTCACGGACTATTGCTGAGTCACTGGCCTCTGGCTCCATCCGCACCGTCACGCCTGTCCTTGTGCCTTAAAGCTGACATACAGACACTGAAGGTGCTCCTCTTGGGCACCCCGGATCACTTTATGGTTTCAGAGTGCCCATTTCTCCAGTTTTCTGTGTCTTTGCTTTTAATGCCCTGTACCGGTGAGTAACTCACCTTAGAGGTGGACTGCGGTCTACTGAAGCCCTTTCGGCCACGTGGGCAGCTTGGCTCTGCACCCGCCTCCTGCCTCCTCTCTCTGTCACCACCTGCAATTTCCAGTCACTGGCTGACGCTGGTGCAAGAGCACAGAAGCCCAGCTGGCATGCCGTGGGCAAGCGAGTGTGAGGAACTGACACTCCAGAGCTCCTCCGTGGGGTCAGACCAAGGCTGGGACTTTCCTTGAAGTTGTTGCGGTAGTTTGTGGCTTCTTCTTCCCTCAGCTGTTTTTTCCACTTCTTAGGGCCATTTCTTTAATAAATCCCTTGCACACAGATCCGTATTTCAAGGTTTACTGATGGAGAACTTGACCTAGGATGCCGGAACATAAATTTAGTTTCCCATATTTGACTGACCACCCTTCTCTTTTGCCTTGCCTTTGTGATCCATCTGCCAGTGTCAACCTCATGTAATCACTGGATCCCAAGGAACCCCTAGAACTCCGCTCCAGCCCTGATGCCTCTGATCCTGCCTCCTCTAGGGAAATGGGACTTCTCTTTTCACACAGTTTTATGTTGTAAATACTGCCTGTGGCTCAGATGGTAAAGAATCTGCCTACAATGCAGGAGACCTGGGTTCGATCCCTGGGTCAGGAAGATCCACTGGAGAAGGGAATGACCTACCCACTCCAGTATTCTTGCCCGGAAAAGCCCATGGACAGGGGAGCCTGATGATCTCCAGTCCATGGGGTCCCAAAGACTCAGACATGACTGAGAGACTACATTTTCACTTTCAAGTCTTTAATTCATGAAAGCTTCTGATTAAAGAGGTATCTAGTCCCACGGACAGAGGAGCCTGGTGGGCTGCAGTCCATAGGGTCACGAAGAATCGGACACAACTGAGCAACTTCACTTTCACATTTCACTTTCAGGCATCGGAGAAGGAAATGGCAACCCACTCCAGTGTTCTTGCCTGGAGCATCCCAGGGATGGGGGAGCCTGGTGGGCTGCCGTCTCTGGGGTTGCACAGAGTTGGACACGACTGGAGTGACTCAGCAGCAGCAGCAGCATGAGAGGCAGGTCTTGGGATTGTTTTTCAACCTATAAATTCTATGGGAAGCGTTAACGTGTCTATAGTGCTCAGGTCGTATTCTGTGGACTCAATCATGTTAAGGAGGTGTAGGAGAGTATTCTTATGAAACCTGGTGAGTAAGAGTTAGACACTGGTGAAGAGAAGTTTAAACATAGGAGATGCTCAAGAAAAAATACTTTATCCTTCATGAGCATTTGTGTTTCTGTGTGAATATATGCAACTCTTGTTTCAAAGGTCCAAGGAAGGGAGGAAGGTCTACAAATGGAGTTCCAAGGAATCAAAATTTAGTGGGTGAGAAGGAAGAAAAAGGAGGGTATGAATTAGAAGTTCTAAACCAGAAGAAATCACACTCCAAAACTGAAGGTTAGGAAAGGATAGAAGATGGAGACCTGTAGATTTTATTATTAGAATTTTTATTTATTAGAATTTTATTAGAAGTGAGACTGTAGATTCTGTTTATTAAGGTAAGCAACACTAGCTGCCAAAACAAACACCAAAATCTCAGTAGTGTAACACAATTAAACTATATATTTTTCCCCCAGGTAGAATTTCATGTGAATAATCCTGATTGCCAAATATCCTATCAGTGGACCCAATAAAAGCTTCAATGGACCAACCTCATATTATACAAAAAGGAGTTAGTTCCAGGTGGATTATGGATAGCTATGGGAACGAGAAGGCCACAGACCTTCTGGATCGGTGCCGCCCAGCAGAACTTTCTGTGAAGATTGCGAAGTCATTGCGCGCGAGCCACACACTGCTCTGACCGCTTGAAATGCAGCATCAGAGGAAATCAGTGTGATTTCATTTTGTTCTCATTCATCTCAATATAAATACTCACATATGGCTAGTGTCAACCCCAAGGGATAGCAGAGTTCTGGAAGATAACACAAGACAAGATTTTCATGAGCCTGGGAGAGGCAAAGTGTCCTTACACAGGACACAAGGGTACTCCTGTAAAAGAATAAGACGGATTAAAATTAAAATGAAGAATTTATGGTCATTAGAGGACATTATTAAGAAAATCAAAAGGCAATGCCAAGTTGTACTGCACAAGTATGACAAAAGACTCATGTCAAAAATACATAAAGAAAATCCATACAATAACGGAAAAGAGCAATAATCCAATTTTAAAAATAGCAAAAGATTTCAAGACACTTTATAAAAGAAGTGATCAATCTAAATGGCACACCATGAATATGAAAAGATGTTCAATACTGCTTATCATCAGGAAAAGCAAATTAAAAGCACGGTGAGATACCACGTATCCACCAGAATGGCAAAAACAACAAAACAAAACCCAGCAACACTAAATGGTGAACAAAACTGCCACTCTCACGTACTGTTACTAGAATGTAAATTAGTGAAACTGCTTTGGAAGACTGGGAGCTGTTAATAAAGTTTAAAATATACTTGGCCATCACCAAATGGTCAATACTGAAATCAGATTGATTACATTCTTTGCAGCCAAAGATGGAGAAGCTCTTTATAGTCGGTAAAAATAAGACCAGGAGCTGACTGTGGCTCAGATCATGAACTCCTTACTGCCAAATTCGGATTTAAATTGAAACAAAGTAGGGAAAATATCTAGACCATTCAGGTATGACCTAAATCAAATCCCTTATGCAGTGGAAATGAGAAATAGATTTCAGGGATTAGATCTGATACGCAGAGTGCCTGAAGAACTATGGACAGAGGTTTGTGACACTGTACAGGAGGCAGTGGTCAAATCTGTCCCAAGAAAAAGAAATGCAAAAGGCCAAAGTGATTGAGGAGGCCTCACAAAGAGCTGAGAAAAGAAGTGAAGCGAAAAGCAAAGGAGAAAAGGAAAAATATTCCCATTTGAATGCAGAGTTCCAAAGAATAGCAAGGAGAGATACGGAAGCCTTCCTCAGTGATCAATGCAAAGAAATAGAGGAAAACAACAGAATGGGAAAGACTAGAGATCTCTTCAAGAAAATTAGAGATACCAAGGGAAATTTCATGCAAAGATGGGCTCGATAAAGGACAGAAATGGTCTGGACCTAACAGAAGCAGATGATATTAAGAAGAGGTAGCAAGAATACACAGAAGAACTATACAAAAAAGATCTTCATGACTTAGATAACCATGATGGTGTGATCACTCACCTAGAGCCAGACATCCTGGAATGTGAAGTCAAGTGGGCCTTAGGAAGCATCACTATGAACAAAGCTAGTGGAGGTGATGTAATTCCAATTGAGCTATTTCAAATCC
>SJYV01009882.1:0-31569 GCA_006410875.1 Neotragus pygmaeus
GGAGGAGCCTGGTGGGCTACAGTCCCCGGGGTCGCAAAGAGTCGGACATGACTGAGCAAATTCATTAGCATAAAACTGGCACCCCACTTCAGTACTCTTGCCTGGAAAATCCCAGGGACAGAGGAGCCTGGCGGGCTGCAGTCCATGGGGTCGCTAAGGGTCGGACACAACTGAGCAACTTCACTTTCGCTGTTCACTTTCATGCATTGGAGAAGGAAATGGAAACCCACTCCAGTGTTCTTGCCTGGAGAATCCCAGGGACGGCAGAGCCTGGTGGGCTGCCGTCCGTGGGGTCGCACAGAGTCGGACATGACTGAAGCGACTCAGCAGCAGCAGCAGCTCCAAATAAGTGCGTGTTGAAGAAGAAGGAAGAGGAGGAGAAGAAGAGGAAGAAGAAGGATGAGGAGGAAAACAAGAAAAAAGTGCAGACAGTGAAAAAGGACACAAGGAGGAAGGAGAGGCGGAGATGACAACCCTGATGCAGATCCCAGGAGCGATTCAAAGAGGCCCCTGCCCGAAAGTGAGTCCAGACAAACCCTTTGCAAAACCTTAGAAATTCTCATGAAGCTGTCTGTCCAGCTCCTGTGGTCTGAGCAATGCCAGAGGCCCACAGAAAGCAGAAGTCCTGATAACAGACCTGGTCTAATTTCCATGGAGAGCAAAGTCCTATGAGGTCAAAAAAGACACTTATGGACCAGGATTAGGGGGTGCCAACCTTCTGTGTGATGAGACCCAAGATCTAAACCCTCTCTGAACGTGAGCCCTCTCTGTGAAAAAGCAGAAGTACCACAAGCCCCGACCAGATTTACGGTAATATAGCAGGACTGGATTAGATAATGTCTGCTAAGCATCTTGGACTCCTTGGAGAATGGCCATCTATAAATAGCAGGTGGTTGTATTATTATTAATCAGGCAACCTCTCATTGAAGCTAACTGCTACTGAAGCCAGTGGACATTTACTTGGGTATAGCCAAGAAATCAGGCTTTACAGTAGCAATCCATTATTTATTTATCATTAGATTAGTGGCCAAGAAAGAAGTACATGAAGAGCAGTGATATTTGTTGTCTATAGGAAGGCCCCCAAAGAGAAAAATATCTGTTTTTCTTGGTATAAAGACTTGGGTTCTGGGGACTTCCATGGTGGTCCAGTGGCTAAGACTCTGCACTTCCAATGCAAGGGGCCCAGGTTCCATCCCTGGTGAGGGAGCTAGATCTCACACGCTGTAACTAAAGACCCTGCAGGCCACAACTATAACCCAGTGCAGCCAAATAAACAAGATTTTGATTTTGTTTTTAACAAAAAGACTTGGGTTCTAAGGGAGTCCAATCTGGCACTCTGTGATGACCTAGAGAGGAGGGATGGGAGGAGAAGGGGGAGGCTCAAGAGAGAGGAGATACGTGTGTAGTTGTTTTCCATTGCTGTACAGTGGAAGCCAACACAGCACTGTCAAAGTTAAAAAAGAAAAAGTGACTCAGGTTCTAATCCTACCTCCTCCTCTGACTGGGTACACAGATAAGGTAATTAACTTCACTTTTCTGAGCCCAGTTTCTTCACCTATAAAATATAAACACAGTTCTTACCTCAGGCGGGGATTTTGAAGACAAAGTGAGATAATGAATGTTTGGTCCCAAGTCTGCTGCCTGGTATGAGATAACTGTAACAGCAAGAGACACAAGCCCAACAACCCTACTCCATGGCCTCCCCAGTACCTTCAGGTCTGAAGCTGCCTTCTTGCCTGTTCCTGACCACAGTGAGTGCAAAAATAATAAAGGACTTCTGCACTGCCTCTTCACTTGTTATATCATTTAGTCTTTACAGTTCTGGAACGAGGACTGACTGTATAAATATTCCAGCTAAGGTTCTGAAAAGTAACACTTTGCCCATTAACAGCTATTATAAATGGCCCATCTGAGATTCTGCCGGAAAACTGCTCTCCCTTTCTTGGTAGAAGGACAAGCTCTGAGAAGTGCCTGAGCCCTGATGGTTCTCAGGGCTCCACTCTGACCGTGATTGCCTACATCAGAACCAGAGCCTAGACCCAGGTGGCTAGAGAATTCAGAAAGGTGAGATGCTTCACTGGAATATCTAGATTTGTGTGTATGAAAGTTGCTCAGTTCAGTTCAGTTCAGTTCAATAGCTCAGTCATGTCCGACTCTTTGCGACCCCACGAATTGCAGCACGCCAGGCCTCCCTGTCCATCACCATCTCCCGGAGTTCACTCAGACTCATGTCCATCGAGTCAGTGATGCCATCCAGCCATCTCATCCTCGGTCGTCCCCTTCTCCTCCTGGCCCCAATCCCTCCCAGCATCAGAGTCCCTTCCAATGGGTCAACTCTTTGCATGAGGTGGCCAAAGTACTGGAGTTTCAGCTTAGCATCATTCCTTCCAAAGAAATCCCAGGGTTGATCTCCTTCAGAATGGACTGGTTGGATCTCCTTGCAGTCCAAGGGACTCTCAAGAGTCTTCTCCAACACCACAGTTCAAAAGCATCAATTCTTCAGCGCTCAGCCTTCTTCACAGTACAACTCTCACATCCATACATGACCACAGGAAAAACCATAGCCTTGACTAGACGGACCTTAGTCGGCNATACAGAACAGGAGGATGAGAGAAGCTGGAAACACAGGGTGATGGGGATGTAGGCCGGGGTCTGGGTAGGCAGGGCCCTGTAACACGTTGGGTTTTAGCTGAGATCCATGGGGAGCCAGCAGAGCGTTTTATGCTGGAGAATCACACATTTAGACTTGTGTATGTAAAGCTACCTTCACTGCTCTGCAGGAGACGGCTGTGGGGAATGCAGGGTTCCAGGGAAGGGCTGTCTTCTGCACCATCCGGGTGACAGATGAGAGTGGTGTTAAGTAGGTTGGAGGCCATAGAGCTAGAGGAAGAAGCAGAAGTGAAAAGTCCTCAGGAAGCGAAATCCGTAGGACATGGTGGAAGCTTGCATGCAGTGGAGGAAGGCCTCCAGGTGGACCCCCAGATATTGGACCAGGGCGACCGGTACATTGTTGGTGACACTTCACCAGGATCAAAGGCTCCTGAGACCCACCAGGTGTGAGCTCCACCAGCTTGGAACTTTGTCAGACTCTCTCTTCTGCCTCTTTATCCTCCTCCGTGTTGCTCAGGGAAGGTTAGCGGCTGCAATGAATTGTTGAATCAGGGATGAAAGATTGAGTGGGTGGAGCAGGGTGGGGGGAAGGTCTGGAAAGTGTTGAGTCTGAGACCCCTTAGCAGAAATATCGGGTGGATGATCTTTCTAGACGTGGATACTAGGAATCCAAAAGGGAGGGTTGAGGAGACACACATTTGGGATCATCGGCACATGTAGATGGTAACTGAACACACGGAGTCATTTAAGATGATTAGGGAGTCTTCAGCAATAGAAAGACAGGAAGGGCAGAAAGTCAAAGAGATGAGGGGAGGTGAGGAGGGGAAGGAAGCGAAGAGGGTGGAGATTATTTATTTTGGAGCATCGTCTACACTGTCCCCTGAATTAGCACCTCTGTAAAGACTAAGGGTGATTTATAGAAGATGCATATTGTCGCACTCATTATACAGATTAACCACAAAAATGAAACTGTATTAGATGCTTTCCATAAGCAAGGCGGGAGGAGAAGGGGACGACAGAGGACGAGATGGTTGGATGGCATCACCAACTCAATGGACATGAGTTTGAGTAAACTCCGGGTGTTGGTGATGGACAGGGAGGCCTGGTGGGACCCCATGTGGTCCATGGGGTCACAAAGAGTTGGACACGACTGAGCGACTGAACTGAATTGAACTGATAAGCAAGGCCCTGCACTAAGCATTTCACAAACTTTATCTCATTTAATCCTAATAACAGACCTATAAGGTAGGCATTACCAGCCTCAATTTTCACATAAGGATGCACATTACAAGAGCATTTAAGAAACGTGTCCAAATTCACCAGCCACTGGGATGCAAACCCAGTTCACCACAGGCCTCCCCTTGTGAAGTTTTATGAGCAATGGAAAAGGACAAATTCCCAGTGAAGGCAAATGGGAGAGAGAAAAACTCATCTATGCAGTCAAAGGCGTCCATTCCTTTGTGACTGAATAAATGGGTTCTTTGAGGAAGAGCGTGAATTGGGGTCTGGCCCAGCCAGGACCCCCAACACACGTGGCCTTTGCAGAGAGCTGGAAAATGCAGTGTGGGCTACCTGACAGCTCTCTCAGCCTGATTTACAGGTGTGTTTGTTGTGCTTACATCATAAATCTCCACCCCAAGGACATTTCAGTTCTGGTATTTATTGACCAAAGACAACTTGTATTAAAATATGTTTTGAGATTTTGCCAGATAATCACTATGAAATATTCAAGAAAACATGCTGTCCTCAGGTCAATGAAATTCTGCAAGTAGCTGATTTTGCTACCGGGCCAAATACCTTCCCTGTCTACCATTTTATCGCTTTTTTGTAAAATTTGTTTTAATCGAAGAGGCAGGTTCTTCATACATGTCTCTTTATCACCTCACCAGTTCATCAAGGGAAGACGGAGAGAATTATTATCAAAAGGTTTCCCTCAGGGTCTGGGGAAAGTTTTGATTCTTTTGAACCAGAACTTTTGGCCAAGTGTGTCTCAGAAGCATTCAGGTGGCAAAACACCTGGAGAACTGTGAAACGTAGATCCTTCCACGTGAAAAAACAGAGATCGAAACGTGAGCTAACGCTGACACTGATACCAGATTCTAGTATAAGCAAGCTGAAGACTTGAGAGAAGAATTCTGGAGAAAATCTAAGGAAGACTTCCCAGTAATCAGCTTTGCTTAGGGTAAGCCCACGTGCATCCTTGAGCATGGCTGCGGTAAATTTGGAAAGTACCCAAAATGATCAATATTATTGACCACCTTATCCAGTTCAAAAGAAATAGTGTCCTAGTTGGAACATAGTCAACCGTTGTTTTCAATCAGGAGTGAAAAATTCTAAGTCTGCAAGGGTTGGAGTGTCAAGGTAGAGAGATTCGCATAAGAAAACACAGAGTTATCAAACAGCACCCCAACATCTTGGAGAGCAGGTGTCTCTGTCAAAGGAAAAGTCTACTTCTTGGGGCCAGGAGGCTGTGGGCACCTCAGAATGTGAACCCCAGCCTTGTCAGAGCTTCTCTCCTCTCAGTAGGCCCTGGAAAGGCTGATCTTAACATGGCGGTTGTTGCTGTTCAGTCACTCAGTCGTGTCTGACTCTGCGACCCCATGGACCGCAGCACACCAGGCTTCTGTGTCCTTCACCATCTCCCAGAGCTTGATCAAACTCATGTCAGTTGAGTCAGTGATGCCATCCAACTGTCTCATCCTCTGTCTCCCCTTCTCCTTTCTCCTTCAATCTTTCCCAACATTAGGGTTTTATCCAATGAGCTCGCTCCTCACATCAGGTGTTAAAGTATCAGAGCTTCAGCATCAGTCCTTCCAATGAATATTGAGGGTTGATTTCCCTTAGGGATTGACTGCTTTGATCTCCTTGCTGTTCGAGAGACCCTCAACCGTCTTCTCCGGCACCACAGGTTGAAAGCATCAGCATGGTGGATCCAAGCTTTAAATGTGAATTCCTCTTTTTTTGTAAAAGTGTATGGGCCAAATGAAATGCGTGTGCAAGCCAGATGAGACCAGGGCCCCTGGCTGTGGCTGATGTCAGACTGTTCCTGTGAATTCAGAGTCATGGACAGTTGAACAACTGCGACTCCTTGTCGTGAGACTTTGGCCCTTGATTTTTTGTAATTAGGCAGACTGGGCATTTGTTGGTGGGCTCAGAAATCTGAGTGTTTCAGAAAGTAAAAGTAGGGAGAGTTGATGAATCTCTGCTTCCTGCCACTGCCCTTGGCCGAGGTCTCTGCTGCTCCCTCCTCCTGATACCATCTGCCCTCAACCCTTCTGGGAATGCTGCCTCTGCCATTTGCCCTTTCACTTGGGTACTGAGCCTGTTCTTTCCTCTACTAGTGGGAATAGTCATGATAGTGGCTGTTAGTGACCTGCCACGTGGGAGCTGTAGCTTCTCCACCCCATCATCCCATCCAGTCTTCACTTTGAGGTTGATGCCATCCTCAACTTCCCAAGGGTTACAGCAGTAAAGAATCTGCCTGCCAGGCAGAAGACACGGGTTTGATCCCCAGGTCAGAAAGAGTCCCTGGAGAAAGAAAGGGCAACCCACTCCAGTATTGTTGCCTGGGAAATCCCATGAACAGAGCGGCCTGGCGGCCTGCAGTCCATGGGTTGCCAAAGAGTCAGACATGACCGAGTGATGAGCACGCATGGTGCCGTCCTCACCCTCACTTCAGAGAGTGGCTCAGAGGGTGAGATGCATGCCCAGGGCCATTCGTCTGCTAAGTGGCACATCCAGGATTCAAGCCAAGCTGCCCATCTCTACACCCACCTGTGCTGCTTGTACCAACTCCCACCATGCATACCTGGCCTCCATGGTTCTCCCCCAGCCCACCGGGGCTTCCATGCATTCTGATCTGAGGCTTGCATTAGCAGCCCCCTTCATGAGCATGAGGGCCCCCCATTCCTGCATGATTTATCCTTCCATGGGGGCAGAGGGCACACACTTTGAACTGTCACCCAGAGTTGAGCAGACTGAGACTGACTCTCCAAGCAGTTGTGGGAAGTCCTGCGCCAACTACTCTGGTCCAATGGCAGAAGGTACTTCCTTGGAGATGTCCCTTGGAGTCATATTTGGAGAACCCTTCCCCCCAGCACAATTGAATCAAACAGCAAACGCTGTGGACAGATGCCTCAGTATCACTGATATCTGTCAGCTTCTCACCATGAACACTCCTGCCTCAGCAGTCTGAGCTTACATCACTCTCAGCTGGAATTCAAAGCTTTCCATCTGGTCTTTGCTCGTGGGGTTGACCGCTCCTTACTGGTCTTCAGACAAAAACCACAACCCCTTCGTCTCTGCATGAGCTGATCCCTGCTACCTCTCCTGACTCATGTAGATTTCAGCTAAACGTCCTATTTCTCCAGCCAGTGCAAGTCAGGCCCTTTCTTAAATCCCAGCTGTGTCCTTTGCAGCATCTCTCGCCATTTCAATTCAATAACTAATTGCAAAACTGGGTAATGTTTGTCTCCCTGGCAAGAATATCAGTTCCATGGGGAAAAGGATGGAGCTGTTACTCTTGGATTCTCGGTGTCTGCGAACTAGCAACCACTTCATAGATCTGAAGAAAGAGAAGAAAAGAGTGGGAAAGGAGAGAGTCCTTCTATAGGTTACAAGCAAGAAATGAAGTCCTTTTATGACCGTGTGAATTGCTTTCACTGGAAATTGATTGGCATCCTAAGATCCATCTTGTTCTTTTCCTTGAAAGGTAACAGTCTCACCATCTCATTCTGTCCCACGTCCAGGATCCTCTTCCCTCCAGCCAAGCTGTAGTTTCATTTTGAGATTTGGAATTTTAATCTTTGAGATACTGTTTCCTTCATTTAGGGACTTTTCTAAAATTTCATTTGCTAGCACTATCAGATCCACATTCCCTGCAGAAGGGAACAGCATCCATTGGGTTGGGCACAGCACATCAGCTTTGCCCAGAGCACCTTCCTCAGGGGTGTCAGAAAGGGCCACTGGGTGTTACCAACCTCCACAATGGATGCATACTTCTGGCTGCCATCCCTGTTTTAAAACTAATGAGGGACTCTAGATCACTTGCATAGATTCTGGTCTTACAGAATTATGGGATGGAAGGCTTCTCAACCTTTAGCCCAGATGACATTCCTGATAACTCAGAATTGCAATGATATGAAAGCAATTTGCTTGAGACTTACAAAGGAGGGGGCCAGAACATGTCCATGTGCTTGTATCTCATTTGATAAACAGCATCATCCTCTTCCATTCTGTAAGATTCTACAGCTCCAATAAGTTTGTTCAGGAAGAGTATTGAGAAATAGCCTTGCATCATGCAAAGAGGTGGGAGTCCAGGGCGAGAGACTGAACTGCTCATCATCCGGAAAGTTTGCGCTGACGGGCTCTGCCATTACCGGGAGACGTGTGTAATTATCCAGCAGCTTGGGAGAGGTCTCTGACTGAAACCCACAAATAAAACTCTCCAGTTCCTGGTGAAGCTGCCTTGATCCCTTTCCAAGGGAAACAATGACTCTGGGTAACCTTTTAACGCATCTCCTTTTTTTCTCACTGATACTGGATAATTATTTATTTTGTCATCTAATTAGTTAATTAGACTGGCATTGTGTTTTAAGTCGAAAATCCTGTTGTTTAGGTACAAGGAAATGGCTTTCTGTTTGTTTGGGGTTTTTTGCAGGGTAATGGGGACTTACTAATTGAGTGGCTGGCTCTGGGTGAAGCCGCTCAGGGACACAGTGCAAGGTTTTCTGGGAATAAATTGATGCATTAGCAGTGGAAGGTTGTGTTCAAAATAAGAGCACCTTGGTGCAGGCAGAGTCTCGGTGGCCTGTTTCCCTTGTCATTTCACTTCCTCATGTTTATGTGGCATTTTACAGTTTGCAAAGCCCTGTTCACTTAAAATAGCTCATTTAGCTCTAATGCAAGAGTCGTTTGGAATGCATTTTATTGTTGCTAATTTGCAAATGGGCAGCCAAGGGTCTAGACAGGCAGGGCTTGGCCCCTGTCCCTCTCTGCCCTGCTCTACAAGCTGTCTGTTCCAAAGAGGAAATTCAGTGGGGGAGGGGAGGCTTGGGAGGGAAAGATCCTAGGTGTGAATCCAAGTTCTTCCACTTTTTAATCTCATCCAACATTCAGCAAATGTTAGCCACATGTCTGTCTAGTCCCAGGCAGAGCGCAAGACGCAGGAGACACTAAATGAATAACATGGGCCTCCAAGCTGCCCTGGACCAGCTTACATGACTAACATCCCTCTGCCAGGTGGGGAGGATGCCGTTGACCCTGAAGGACCATGATCAGATTGAGAGGCAGCAAATGTTAAGCGCAAAGCCCAGCCTCTGGCACCTCGTCGGTGCTTTAGGAAAGGAGCTAGTCTTCATCTGACTCTAGGATCATTGCTCACTTTACTGAGACACAGGCTTAGGGTCCACTCCTTGGAGACCTGTCCTTTAGCAGGGTCCTCTGGGAGTGGGGCTGAAGTGGAGCCTTCCTTGAGAAAGAGGAGCCTGGTGGGCTACATCCCATGGGGCTGCAAAGATTCAGACATGACTTAGCTACTGAACACAAGCACCCAGCTTCTGGAAGTGCTTTTCTAACGGGTCTAGGGTGGGCTTGGACCTGGGTTTCCTGTAAACAAACACCCCTAGTAACCCTAAGTAGGAGTTTGGGGGCCATACTCTGAGGAACATCACAGGCAATGATCTTTGAGCTCCCCCGACTCCATCATCTCCTAACTCCAGGAGAGAGGCAGCAGACAGATAAAAAATCTTTACTTTCTCACCCACCTTTGAAAAATACTGATAGAGTGAGAGGCCCAATCAATTAGTCTTTTTTAAAGAACTTGGAGATCTGTTTTGCTTTGTTTCTCTAATAAGAAAATGAACATAAGTGCACAGCATCATGACTACTCTTGTTTAATTTAATGATTTGTGAAGATTCTGTTGCCATGGTGACTGGACACTATTTATAAAAATTAAGAACATAAATTATCAATAACAATATTATTATAAGCGGAAGGGACTCGAACCTCGCAATCAGAGAGGAATAATTTCCAGATGGGGGGGAAAAAAAATAAACATAGTTTACATCACACATGGGGAAGAGTGTTGGCTAATTTGCATTTGCACAGTGTTCTAGAGGGAGAAGTCGAGTCAGGATGATGGTTTTATGTCATTAATATGACAGCCTGCGTCTTTGTATTCCACAGGGTGCCTGGTGATTCAAGAGAGTGAGGGTGGGTCTGCTATTGGTGTTGGGGACAGCCTGGAAGCAGGGGTGGGATGTCAGCTCTGAGACAGTAGAGTCACTCTCTCATCCCCCCTGACTCCCACCCACCTGGTGGTACAGGTCAGCATCCCAGTGGTTCCTAGACTCAGGGAGGGTTAAGCCAGTGCGCCCCCCTTCAGTGATGGCAGGCAAGGTGGAGCTCAGTCCCATTAGACTCACGTGGATTTTTGCTTTGTTTTATTATTTTTTTTAATTTCTATTGGAGTCTGGTTGCTTTGCAATATTGCGTTAGTCTCTACTGTACAGCAAAGTGAATCAGCTATATATATATATCCCCTCTTTGGGGGATTTCCTTCTCATTTAGGTCACCACAGAGCACTGAATAGAGTTCCTGTTCTACTTTATACGTAGTAGAAAGCAGCATATACATATCAGTCCCAATCCCCGAGTTTACCCCATCTCGCCCTTTCCCCGTTGTTATCCCCCTTTGTCCTGTATGTCTATGTCTCTATTTCTGCTTTGTAAGGAAGATCCTCTGCACCATTTATTTCAGATCCCACATATACGTGTTAATATACAGTATTTGTTTTTCTCTTTCTGACTTCCTTCACTCGGTGTGACAGTCTCTAGGTCCCTCTACATCTCTATAAATGACTTAATTTCATTCCTTCTTAAGGCTGAGTGATGTTCCATTGTATATCTGCATCACATCTTCTTTATCCATCCCTCCGTGATGGACATTCAGGTTGTTTCCTTGTCCTGTATTGTAAAGAGCACTGCGGTGAACTCTGAGGTGCATGTCTTTGAATTATGCTTTTCTCAGGGCATATGCCCAGGAGTGGGATTGCTAGATCGTATGCAGTTCTACTTTTAGTTTTTTTGAGGAATCTTCCTACTGTTCTTCATAGTGGCTGTATCAATTTACACTCCCACCAGCCGCACAAGAGTTTTCCCTTTTCTCCACACCCTTTCCGGCACTCATTATTTGTAAATTTTTTCCAGCACTTGTTTGTAAATTTTGTGATGATGACCATTCTAATTCACGTGATGTGATGTCCCACTGTACTTTTGATTTGCATTTCTCCAATAATTAGTGATACTGAGCATCTTTTCCTGTGTTTGTCAGCCATCTTTTCATGTATTTGTATGTCTTCTCTGAAAAAACTGTCTATTTGGGTCTCCTGCTCATTTTCTGATTGGGTTGTTTGCTTTTATGATATTGGGCTGTCTGAGCTGTTTGTATATTTTGGAGACTCACTTGGATTTGATCTGTGTATTTGAGCACTTGCCATAAGGCTGTTGATGCCAGGAAGGCAGGGCCGCCAGGGAGACTGAGATCAGGGGACAAAATTGCTGCAGCCAGACCCTATGGGTCACCCTATTGAGTGTGGGGTCCTGAGCTGGGAGCAGAGAGACACAGGAGAGGAATTGAAGACAGGAGCTCCACCAAGGTCCCTCACACAATCTAGTGGAAAAGCCAATAGCAGAACCCAGATACCCTACGTGTTAATCCAAGACTACTTTCCCAGGTCACATTCCTTTTCTTGAATCTTCCCAGGATCCTGAGCCCAGAAACTATGACTGTGGATAACTGATTGGCACTCCCGTCACCATCCTTGTGATGTCCTGATCCGTTCACTTCAGTTCAGTCGTGTCTGACTCTTTGCAACCCCATGGACCACAGCACACCAGGCCTCCCTGTCCATCACCAACTCCTGGAGTTTACCCAAACTCATGTCCATCAAGTCGGTGATGCCATCCAACCATCTCATTCTCTGTCATCTCCTTCTCCTCCTGCCTTCAATCTTTCCCAGCATCAGAGTCTTTTCAAGTGAGTCAGCTCTTCGCATCAGGTGGCCAAAATACTGGAGTTTCAGCTTCAGCATCAGTCCTTCCAACGAACTGATTGATTTCAGGATTAATCTCCTTTAGGATGGACTGGTTGGATCTCCTTGCAGTCCAAGGGACTCTCAAGTGTCTTCTCTAATACCACAGTTCAAAAGCATCAATTTTTCGACACTCAGCTTTCTTTATAATCCAACTCTCACATCCATACATGACTACTTGAAAAACCATAGCCTTGACTAGATGGAACTTGGTTGGAAAAGTAATGTTTTTGCTTTTTAATATGCTGTCTAGGTTGGTCATAACTTTCCTTCCAAGGAGCAAGTGTCTTTTAATTTCATGGCTACAATCACCATCTGCATTGATTTTGGAGCCCCCCAAAAATAAAGTCAGCCACCATTTCCACTGTTTCCCCGTCTATTAAGTATTTATGTGCATCTATTTGCCATGAAGTGATGGGACCGGATGCCATGATCTTAGTTTTCTGAATGTTGAGCTTTAAGCCAATTTTTGCACTCTCCTCTTTCACTTTCAACAAGAGGCTATTTAGTTCTTCTTCACTTTCTGCCATAAGGATGGCGTCATCTGCACATCTGAGGTTACTGATATTTCTCCCAGCAATCTTGATTCCAGCTTGTGCTTCATCCAGCCCAGTATTTCTCATGATGTACTCTGCATATAAGCTAAATAAGCAGGGTTTCAATATACAGCTGTGATGTACTTCTTTTCCTATTTGGAACCAGTCTCTTATTCCATGTCCAGTTCTAACTGTTGCTTCCTGACCTGCATACAGATTTCTCGAGAGGTAGGTCAGGTGGTCTCGTATTCCAATCTTTTTCAGAATTTTCCACAGTTTATTGTGATCCACACAGTCAAATAATCACCTACAAATTCTACATAGAGTCAGACTGAATTACCCTAAGAGATTACTCCTGGAAGCAGAGGGAAAGGGACAATATGATGCCAGATATGGTTAGACACTCATTTCCCAGTAGAGTTGACTGTAGATTACTAATCGTGTTTATCCAAGGGATTTCCACTTAAATTATGTCCTCCTTACAGATTCCCCAGCCAAATCCTGTCCATCCCACTAAATGGATGGACTTATTTTATTAAAATAAGTCACCACTGACTCCAGAAATCCTCTGAATCCTCAGCTGCCCCTCCTATTTTGCAGCAACATGTTGGAAAGCAGATAGCAGGCATGCAAAAGTGGACACAAGACTCACTGTGTAGGGAGCAATGCCCTCAGCTTGCTCCTGGACTAACCTTGGCTCAGGGGGCTGCATCTGGGCAAGGAGAAGGCAGTAAGATTCTACAAGCCATCAGGAGGAACACCAAAAGAATAGCCCTTCATATAACCTTCTCCTTCATGGAATTTCTTCAAATTAAGGTGCTTTTAAGGATGCAGGGTTAACCAAGACATATTCCAGGCACTGATAGCAAGTGGAATGTTTACAGAATATAATTGCATTTCCCCATCATGACAAAGGGAATTAGGTCTCTACAGAGCTGGTGCTAAAGTGAATATTTGAACATTTCATGAACGTAAGATGAGGTGTGCCATACAAGTGTATATTAAGGAGGAGAGTGTTTAAGCACTAAAACTCATACTCCCTAACTTCACTCCCCAAAAAATAATCTGATTTTTTTTAATAGCTGTTTGCTACCAATGCAACTATGATAGATACTGTCCAATAAAAACCTAACAAACACTTTTTAATGGTTTGGGGAGGGTCACTACCATACAGTCTTTTTTTTTTTTAATTGAAATATAATTGCTTCACAATGTTGTATTGGGCTCTGCTACAATGATGTGATTCAGTGATATGTATACCTATATGGCCTCTCTCTGAGCCTCCCTCCCATCCCCCATCCCACCCCTTTAGGTCATCACAGAGCACGGAGGTGAGCTCCTTGTGTTATAGAGCAGCTCATTGCTAGCCCTCTATTTCACATTCAGTATCTATGTGCTTCTATGTCAATACGACTCTCTCAGTTAATCCCACCCTTTCCTCCTCCCTCAGACTGTCCACCAGTCCTTTCTCTACGTCTCTGCTTCTATCCCTCCCTGCAAATAGTTTCATCAGTACCATTTTTCTGGATTCCACATATATGCATTAATATATGATATTTGCTTCTCTCTCTCTGACTTACTTCACTCTGTTTGATAGGCTCCACATCACTGCAACTGAATCAATTTCACTCATGTATATGGCTGAGTAATATTCCGTTGTATATATATACCACAAGAGGAGGAGAAGAGACTTCCACAATTCAAGGAATTTTTTTTCCCCAGAAGTCATGTAAGCAGATGCAATGGATAGGCTGTGTCTTTAGACATGAGCCCCAAAGACCAGGGCCTGCTGAACATAGCATTTGATGCAGGCTGCATTCACCCCCTCGCCTCCCTCCCTGCCACACTAGTGGTAAAGTTTAGGAAGAATACTGCTCTGGATCCACATAATCTCCTTGGGGCTTCAGAGGTTATTCTCTTTCATTGGTCATGACAGCACTATTTTTTAAAGAGGAGAAAAATGTAGTTCATCCATACCATTTTACAACTGAAGAAGCGTGGTGTCCAGAAAGGTTGGAATTGCACAGAAGGTTGTGAGCCTGATGGAGTTCCCCATGACCTACAACCAGGAGCTAACAGTGATCCTCCATCCAGAAACCCCAGAGCTGGACAGCCTTCAGCCCAGCCACCTTCCACTCCCACCTCCTGCTTTGCAATCTGCCTCTCGACCTGCTGGATCTGTCTCTTCATGTCTTGCCTAAGTGATGGCCTGATGGGGTTCTGTGGTCCTTCCTGAGACTTACTGAGGAATGGAACCCTCCTTGCCTGCACAGGTCATGGGCTCCCAGGGGCTACATTCACCTACACGCACCCCTGAAGATGCTTGATTGCTCAGTGCCATCACTCAGGGATCTCTCTGATGACTCTACCTGCATCCCAAGCAGGTCTGTGAGATACAGCAACCAGCCGACTTCTTCCAGGTATGCTTAAACCTGGGTGGAGAATACAGCTGCCTAAAGGCCTCCATATCAGTGTGAGACCTGGACAACCCATGTCTGTACCATTAGAAAACTCCAATGAAATAGTCATCTGTTCTCAAACAGCTGAATGATTGGTGCTTTGTGATCAGAAAACAGTTTACAATGTTGATTATTTCTTCCAAATGAGAGAACGTGGAGGCAAAAAAACAAATATATAAAGCATCTGATTTCTAGGATAAACCATATGGCAGGTATGGATGTCTTGCTTGGAAGACAGCCCCAGGGCCCACATCCACAAGAGATCCTGACCACACTGAGTGTGAGGACAAGGACTCAGACCGTGTTGATTTTCTTCATAGGTTTGGCCCAGGTCTGTCTTTCCACAGGCTCTGTTGATTGATACCGAACCCGCAACAGCCTGTACTCTTGTTTCTTAGGATCCAGCTTAGGAGGATGGTAAGAGATTCCCCCCTGCCTTTTTTTTTTTTTTTTCTTCCAGGGGAAAGGGATAGGAGGGGAAGAGCATGATGGATTCATTGGTTTGAGTTCCATAAATAATAATTCATCAAAGGTTAGAAAATGATTTGTTTTCTGTGGAGACACTGCAGGCTCCTTGCCCAGCATTTGGATAAACATTTATTTAGGCAGATAGTTTATAAATTATACAGTGCTTTGTAAAATGGGGTGGTGGGGAATAAAAGGATAGCCTCTTGAAGAGCTTCCTTGGATCCATCAGAATGAAATGAGGAGTTCTGGTCAAGGAAGCAAGGATTCCAACCCTTGCCCTGCCCTGCTGGCCACTTCTGGTCACTCTTTGCCTACACAGTATTGATCAGAGGCTCTAGACTCACAAAGTAGCAGGACCAAAGTGGGGTGTCTTAAGATGAAGAAAACCAATGGTCCCTCTCTCAAGAGAATAAAAGTGTGATACACACGGGACAATTTTTTCATCATATCCGATGTGCCCAAGCTACTTGACGGTCTCTAAGAGGACCCTGGGCCTTCCCAGGTGGCACTAGTGGTAAAGAACCCACCTGCCAATGCAGGAGACATAAGAGACTCAGGTTCGATCCCTGTGTGGGGAAGATCCCCTGGAGGAGGAAATGGCAACCCACCCCAGTATTATTTCCTGGAGAATCCTGTGGACAGAGGAGCTTGGGGGGGCTACAGTCCATGGGGTCAAAGAGTCAGCCAGGACTGTGTGACTGAGCACAGACACTGGAGAGCTGTGAAGGTCCTCAGACCCAGGGAGAGAAGACGCCTGTAAACTGACCTTATAGATGTGGAACGCAAGCACAGCCAGGAAGGGCAAGCCAGGGAGCAAGCCAGATGAGCCTCAAGCCTTTCTGACTTCTGATCTTTTTCCACGTAGAAAACAAGAGAATCAAGGCAGAGGCATAGCCACTGGGGCATGGAGGTGCATCCAAGGAAGCACTGCCCAGAGTTCTCCGGCTGAGAACCTGAACACTCAGGTGCTTGGTGGTGGTTATGAGACTAGAGACATCTGAGCATCCTCAGTGCTTAATGCACACTTGTGGGGAACATCTGTGCAATATTAGTTGAATTAATTCAACAAAAATATGCTGATTTATACTCTGCCACAGGAGTAAAGGACACAAGAGTTAAGGACACAAACATGAACAAAACAGAGTCTGTTGAAGAAATCGGAAGAAAAAAAAGAAAAAGCTAAGTGTCATGTGGTTTGTAATAATATAATGAATAGAGGACACAGCAAGAAAGAGGGATGAATGATGATTTCTGCTGGAGATGTCATAGAAAGTATCAATCAGGAAAAGAGATTTGACCTAGGTCTTGAAACATAATGAAAAAGTCACCATATTGATTAGGTTCCAGAATGCATTTAAATAAGAGGAGAAAAAGAAGACAGGTTGGGCAGGAGAGAGGAAGGAGGGAGGGAGAAGGATCCAGAAAAGTAGAAACTACCAGGTACTTCAACTAGAGGGAGTCCAATCCTGGGAATTGGTTATATGGCCCTTAGAACAGCTGAGGATTAAATATGAGAACAATGAGAGAATCTAGGGATTTATAACAGCTGGAATCCACCACCACCATCACCAGGAAAGGAGGTGGTGATCTCAGAACCCAGAAACTGGAGTACCACTGAGCCAGGGAAATTCAGAACCAGGGTGGGTCAATTTCTAACATGGGTACAGGCAGGCATCTTGATGTCTTCCCCCATTGTGAGATGAAAACTGAAACTCATTAGCCATTTCCCCAGGGTCATGTATCTGCTAAGACCTGAGTGGGTCTCTCTATCTCCAGAGATTTTGCCCTTAACCATCCTCAACAAATGCCTCTCGGTATTGAGGCTTCACTAAATACTTTGCTCATTAGCCAATTCTCAGAGTGTTTTCACATAGTTCCCATGTTTCAAATCAAATTTCTTTCTCAACCAAATTTTCCAGGGTCTTGGTATGCTAATCCCAGACACTATACCTTACTGGCGGCTTCTTGCTTTTAGGAAATATGACAAAATTTTATTCTTCTTGTAAAATTTTAGAATAATTATTATTTGTGATACTTTATCAGATAATTGAGTGAATATAGTTTTATCTTAAGTAATATTTTAATAGTTTTATCTTATTGTGAGAATTACATTTCTGGCGCCAAAAGCAGAGGTCTTATGAAATCCCAGCATCAGCGACCTTTGGGAAGAATTTAAGGATGGTGACCCCAGAATGCAAATATGGGACCTCATGTGAATCTAAGATATTTTCTATTGATAAGAGTTAAGTTGTTGCCTGCACCCCAAATTCAAACTGTTCCAAGCCCCTTTGGCAAAATAGGTGCCTCTGTTACAGGCAGTTTATGCTTCAAGGTTTCATCTTGGTCATTACTGCTGCTGCAGCTGATTTAAATATTTTAATGAATGATGCTATTGTCTCTGTGCCTGGGGGTCTTTTCAGCAGAGGTCGCAATTTGAAGGAGGAAAAAAAACAGAAAAACAGCTCTAAAAAAGTCAGTGACGATGGATGACTCACTTTGGATGTGCAGCGAAACTCAAGCTTGAGGCTTCTATGTTAATGAAGGATGTCCCCCCAAACCCCAGTGTCTGGCAGAGGAGGGGTTTCAGAGGCATGGAGGTGTGTCATTGGAGGAACTAAGGCCATCTCTCCCAAGAGCATCATCACCACACTGTACTATCAACCAAAACTAAGGGACTGGATGGACATTATGGACAAAGTCATTATAAGCATCTGACATTAAGGGTGCAGGGAAGGGGGTGGAAAGGAAAGTAAATCATTTAAATAATGTGGGGAATTCTGCCTCTTATTCCACTGGAAGAGAACTTCTGTCCCAATGTGAGCATAACCGGGAAGTGTGACTTCTATCGCTCAGCTGCTCAGGTATGTCTGACTTTGTGACCCTGTCCACATTGGACTTCCTTGTCCTTCACCATCTCCCAGTGTTTTCTCAAACTCATATCCATTGAGTCAGTGATGCCATCCAATTATTCATCCTCTGTCACCCCCTTCTCCTCCTGTCTCTCAGTCTTTCCCACCATCAGGGTCTTTTCCAATGAGTCAGTTCTTTGCATCAGCTTCAGCATCAGTCCTTCCAATGAATACTCAGGACTGATTTCTTTTAGGATTGACTGGTTTGATCTCTTTGCAGTTCAAGGGACTCTCAAGAGTCTTCTCCAGTGTCACAATTTGAAAGCATCAATTCTTCGGTACTCAGCCTTCTTCATAGTCCAGCTCTCACATATGACTACTGGAAAAACCACAGCTTTGACCGTACGTATCTACAAAGTGACTTCTGTATGCTTACACTAAACAGATCCCAATTCCAACTAGTGAGAACGTCTCACCATGGAGGGAATGACTCCAGTGTTTCAAGATGGGTAGTTCTCTTGCAACATGGATCTGAAACTTGGGTCTAGTCCTGCCTCTGATGTTCTACTGAAGAACAGCAGCGTGTTCCACCATGAAGGAAAAACTGTAGGCGACGAGCGATTGAGAGATGGTCCACCTGACTCCAGCCTGGCAGCCTCCAAGTGATAGCAGGAGATTTTGATCTTGTGTAATTTTCAATTTTCATGCTGACTCTGGACCTTTGTAGTCACAAAGCCCATTCATCCACTTAACCATGCACTTTACAGTTATCGGTCACTTTCTCTGATTCAGGCAGCTAGCTGAGGATGCCCAGGCTACAGTGATGAACAGTCAGGGGTGAAGGAGATGGACAAGAAGCAAGAATACCCACAGTGTGACTTCAGGTAGTGGTCAGAGTTATAGAAACAGTGAAGCACAAGGAGGAGGTGGGGGCAGGAGTTGTCATTTGGAATTGGGGACCCAGGGCCTGCGAGTGTTTCTCTGAGAAGGTAAAAATTCAGCAAATGCCAGTGCTGTGAGGAGGGGCTGCTGGGGACAGATCCATGCAAAGAATTCCAGAGAAAGAAGCTTCAAGTGAAGAGCTGGGCATGTTTGAGAAACAGCTCATATCTCTATTCACTAAATCTGTGTGATTCCCCCCAGAAAACAATGAGGTGGCAGGTGAGATATGATTAACTCCGTTTTAGAGATAAGGAGCAGGAGAGTCATGAGATTTCTCTCTGGAGTGTGGCCAAGTCCAGCAGAGGAGGCAGAGACAGATGCGACCTGGGAAGGCACTTCCAATCAGAGTCCGGGGACGGAGCTGAGAAAAGTACAGCCCAGTGGAGGCTAGGCCAGAGAACCAGAATCTGTGATCAAACAAGGATCAGGCCACGGTCATGAACACAGTTGCCAAGACAGGCGCAAGGTCGAAGGCCAATGCCAGGAATTCATCAGGGCCAGGGAGTCCTGTGTGGACAGTCCTGTGTCGAGAATTGGTAAAGTCACCAAGAAAGAGCATGGAAGGGTTTCAGAGGGGGCACTAGTGGTAAAGAGCCCATAATGCAGGAGACGTAAGAGCCTCAGGGTTGATCCCTGGGTCGAGAAGATTCCCTGGAGAAGAGCACAGCAACCCACTCCAGTATTCTTGCCTGGGAAATCCCCATGGACAGAGGAGCCTGGTGGGCTGCAGTCCATGGGGTCACAATGAATCAGACATGGCCGAAGTGACTTAGCATGCGCGCACGCATAGAGCATCAGAGATCTCTCGAGAGCCTTCTGGGAGGCTGGCTTCCTGAGGTTTGCTCTTGCCTACTTGTAAATCTAGGTGCAACAGGGGATGACATTTAAATATACATGGAATTAATTGTTAAAATAACACTCTAAAAAGAATAATAAGGGATCATTCGAAATGGGGAAAAGGGAAATCCAGGGAAGCTCTTGCATAAATGGTGGCCATAGTCATCTGGGGCTAAGAACTGAGTCACTGGCAACAAAAGCCAGGCTTTTAGTAAGGAATTGTTGCATGAGTGGAAACAGACATTTCCTGGGGGCTAATTGTCCAGCTCTGATTTATGTTTTGGGTACTCACATAAGAGATACCTTTCTCAACAGAATTCTTATAAATACACCTAGCTCAGCTGCTACTGGGAAGGTACACTGTATTTGGTGTGTATTTGTTGACTATCTTTTGGGAAAATTCCAGGTCATGGGTGAGGTACTGGCTAGTTTTTGAGCCTCACCTGTGTCAGAATCCTGCCTATTTTTCAGCCTTCATTTCTTCCCTAAACAATTCCCAGAGCATAGCCAGACAGGGCGGCAGCTTCCACTGCCATGAAGCCCTTGGGCTTGCTGCGGCCAGTGTAGACATGGAGAATCCAGGAGCCAATAAAACAGGTATCACCCATTGCCTACACCCTCGAAATTGCCACAGAGATTCCCTGCCTTGGGGATCTGATCTTGAACAATGCAACCAGCACAAGTCCATCGCAATTAAAGCTTCCAAGATTTCTGCTTCAGTTGTTTTGCTCAAAAAAACATAATCTCTTAGAGGTTAAAATGATGAAACTAGTATTTACAAAGACGAAATGGTCTCAATCACTGGGTCTTGGAGGGCAGCTTGGGAGGGGGAAGGTCAGGGGGAGGACAGGAAGTGCTTTCTGCTCTGGGAAAGTTCTGGTTGGCAGCTAACAGGAGCTTTGAAAGATTTACTCTTCCACCCTCCACCCCAGCCATTATGCCGCCATATTCCCTTCTGGGCTAATCCAGAACGTGATCCAATGAAAAGGTTTAGAAATCTCATCTCCATTTTCAGACATCTCAGCTGCTGCAAGGAGCTCTATTCTCTTCAAGACCTCCCACCAGAAATTTGTATGTTTGCCTGCAAACATTTATCTCATACCAAGGATCAGCATCACTGGTCCATTGAGGTCAACATGTTGTTGCCAGAACTAATGCAAATCATGTTCAAGAAAATTACATGTGTAAAAATCCATAAGGTTAGAAGGATGAGATGCTCAGATAAATTGAATTCATTTTTAATAAACATCGAGTACCTTCTATGTAATACCATATATACACGTAGTACATCTATGTCGTCACCCTCGTGCTGGGCAGCAGGCTAAGTCCCAGCAATAATAACAACCAGTAACTTCTGTGAGTGCAGAAGTGGCTCAGATGGTAAAGAATCTGCCTGCAGTGCAGGAGACCCAGGTTTAGTCTCTAGGTCAGGAAGATCCTCTGGAGAAAGAAATGGCAATCCACTCCAGTATTCTTGCCTGGAGAATCCCATGGACAGAGGAGACTTTGGCCACCTGATTCAAAGAGCTGATTCATTAGAGAAGACTCTGATCTGGGAAAGATTGAAGGCAGGAGGAGAAGGGGACAACAGGGGACAAGGTGGTCGGATGTCATCACCGACCAAATGCACATGAGTTTGAGCAAGTTCCAGGGAGATGCTAAAAGACAGGGAAGCCTGGCGTGCTGCAGTCCGTGGGGCTGCAAAAAGCTGGACTTGACTGAGTGCCTGAACAGGAACAGCAACTTCTGTGAAACTACAGTTTAATAATAACGAGAACAACAACTTGTGTGAAACTACAATTTGCAACCGTTGTCTCCTCAATTTGTACCACAGGCCTGTGAGATTCTGATTATTAATATCATTTGACAGACAGAAGACAGGAAAACTCAGAGACATCAAGTAACTTTCTCAGGGTCACACAGTTATTAAAACAGTAAAGTTGGGCTTGAAGCTAAGTTTTCATATTTTCAGTTGAGAGCCTCATCCTCCTCAGGAGGCTGCTGGTGTAGATATGGGGCCATCAGAGAGCTGAAAGATTAATACTTTGTTTAAATATGATGGGAAATTGTTATTGATTCATACCAGTCTGTATTGGTCTCATACAGCTTATTTTCCATCCAGGTTGTAGCTCTTAAAATTGAAAATCAAGATTATCAGTATGCATTGTGATAATCACATAAACACACATGCACATGCAGTTACTTACCTGTGCCAAACACTTCACACAGATCATTTATGTAACCCACACACAATCCTATGAAGTAAATGATCTCATCATCCTTACTTTGCACAGGTTTAAAGAAAGGAAGTAACTTGTCCAGTCACATAGTTGATGAAGGTTCAAAAACAAACCCATTCCAGTATTCTTGCCTGTGAAATCCCATGAACAGAGGAGGCTGGTGAGCTACAGCCCACGGGGTCTCAAAAGAGTCGGAAATGACTTAGTGACTAAACAAACAACTTGATTACACCTGCAAAGATTTTAATATCAAATAATGTTGCATTCACAGATCCCAGGGGTTCAGACTCTGATAAATCTACGGGGAGCAGGGGACAATTCAACCCATATGCTACCACTGCCTTCTTCCTCACCTTCATGCCAGGCTTCCTCTGTCTCACTTCATAAAAAGGTCATCTTCCAGCTGGGAATTATAAAGTGCTCAAAGGTGATAGAAGGGAAAATTGATCCCCAGGTAAAGGATCGTGAGTGTGTCAGGAATCCAGTCTGAATCATTCCTTCTTCCTGGGATCCATCAGTCCTCACAATCTTTTTTTTTTTTTTTCCCCAGAGCATGATGAGTTTCATCTTCCAAAGCAGAGTGAGTGTACTGATGAGAAATGGAACTGAGGACAACTACCTCTTTGTTAAACCTGATTTTTTAAGCTTTTGTCTTAAAAAATGTTCACAAAATATTTATTTTTAAGGTAATGAAAAGAGAAAAATCTTACCTTTACTCAGCACACAAGACTCCCGTGGTTCTAAAAATGATTAAGCCCCGTATCCAATGCTTTTGTGATTAACAGAATCTAGTCTAGTCTAGTCTAGTCTACATATTGTGTTTTTTTCTTCTCTGAGATTATACTAGCTAAAGTCATTGCCTGCAAAGCCAGTAACCTGATATAAATGTTAAGAAAACCATTCACTTTATCCCCTTCATGGCTATTTAAGTATCTTGAACTGATAAGTTAGTAACAAATCGCAAAGTGTGCACAGCCCAATGTGATGTGATGTGAATACTCAGAAGGGAGTCTGAGCATTGAGTTACTCAAAATCTCCACTGCCCAGGCAGAAACCTGTATTTCCAAAGTAAATTACTTGTAAGACGCAACATCTCGATGAAATATTCAAGTTTAAACCCACTTTGTATTCCCAATTTTAAATACAGAACAAACTTAGTCTGTAGCTTCCCAGGCCATATCTGAAAGTGAGCAGGTGCATTGAATCAATCAGCTGGAGTTGGCAGACAGAAAAATAATCCTTCCACCCAAAGTCAACTGCAAAAATTCATAAATAAAAAACAGAGCTATGGAAAATCTCAGCTATACAGGAAAGTTTGTACATGTGCATTTAAAGATTTCGCTTATTTTTTCCCCAGCTTGGAGATTTAAGGGACCTGTTTTAATAGGCAAATATGTATGAATTTGACTTTCACCAAAAAAGTTGTTTACAGTTGCAGAAGTTTTTAACCAGATTTAACACTCGGGAGAAGAAAATTGTTTGCAGGGCAATGAAAGAGGAATTTGAAAATCTTGTTGAATCAGAATTAGCTGTGCTCGTGAACAGGAAGAACAGAAGGCCAGTTTCTTTGCCTCCTCTTCCAGGAAGCCATTCATTCTTCCTGCACCTTGGAGCATGTCCAAATCTAAGGGAGAAGGGGGAAAACCCACACAGCAGAGGACCCCTTGTGTGCGGGTCCCTCTGACATTAATCATCACTTGCTGAGTTCTTTAGAAATGGCAGAAATGAAAGTTGCGAGCATCCAGCTTGAGCTCTTTGGGTACCAGAGCTCCACAAGCCATGTTCAGATCCTTTCCTTTCTGGAAGATCCCCATCCCTTCCAACTGAAATGACTCAGATCCTCAGAACGTCACTCTGCTCAGCGCACATTACTCCTCATTCTCAAGGCGGTGCCCTCTGATTGTCCCAGGCCAACTCTGCCACCTTTAGCTAATAAATCTTGGGTCAACAGTAGCACCTGAGCCTGCCCCTGCTAAGAGAAAGCGATATGCTAAAATAAACAGTGACAGAAAGCTGGGGCAATAGGCTCACTTTCATGCAGCCAAGACACAGTATAAATCCTTTGCTCACGATCTGCTACTAAATACTAACTGCAATGGCAATCCTGCACCTCAGGCACGATTTGCCCTCCTATCTTTTTCTAATTTTTGCAGTTTTTCCCCTCTCTGTTTTCTTTTCCTCATTTCCTATTGACTTCTTTCTCGCCCTCTTGCTTTGATGTTTGACTTAATGGTCTCATAATTTTCAGCTCGAGTCTAGAGCACCATTGTGTTCATGACCTCTGAGCCAGGAGGCAGTTTAGGCAGAAGGTTTCAGGCCGGAAGAGGCAGGCCAAGCCAGAGAATTCACGGTGGGGAGAGAATGGGGAAGACCAGACACTGGGTGATGCACCCCCCTCACAATCTCCTCTAATGCTCACTCCCACCCCCTCCAGACGTTCAAGGGCAAGTCAACAGCTTATCATTCTGGACAACATTTGTGTGGATGCTAAAGGACCAAATAGCCAAAGCTATGGTTTTTCCAGTCGTCATGTATGGATGTGAGAGTTGGACCATAAAGAAGACTGAGCTCTGAAAAACTGATGCTTTCAAGTTGCGGTGCTGGAAAAGACACTTGAGAGTTCTTCCTCCAGCAAGGAGATCCAACCAGTCCATCCTAAAGGAAATCAGCCCTGAATATTCATTGGAAGGACTGATGCTGAAGCTCGATACTTTGGCCACCCACTGTGAAGAGCCGACTCATCGGAAAAGATCCTGCAGCTGGGAAAGATAGAGGGCAGGAGGAGAAGGGGATGATAGAGGATGAGATGGTTGGATGGCATCATCCACTCAACTGACATGAGTTTGAGCCAACTCTGGGAGATAGTGAAGGACAGGGAAGCCTGGCATGCTGCAGTACATGGAGTCACAAAGAGTCAGATATGACTGACTGAACAACAGCAATAATCCAGGTTAAGGACACGCCTGCAGGTCCGTGCAATCCCTAGCTCAACTCCAGTCCATCTCAGAAAAGCACCCCTCCGCTTGCCTTCTTGTTAACTCTGCTTGCACTTATTGAAAAGGATATATCTGAAGGGAAACTCAAGACTGGGGGAGAAAATGGAGGCAACAAACTTTAGCAAGCAAAGCAGGGCATGTGATGGTTCCACCTCAGGGATCTCATCTGACCACACCGCTGCCCTGAAACCCTCCGGAGTCCCCATCCCCAAGTGGATAGACCCCAGGGCCCTCAGTCCACGTGCTCCTGAGCTGGCCAAGCTGGCCTCTCCACCTCCTTTCCTCTTTTTACTGTTTCAGGGGCTGAGCTTCAGACTCACCCAACACACTAGATCCTCCAGGCCTGCTGCACTTCTGAGATGAAGAGACTCCTTGGTCCTCATTTTTCCTTAAACAGCATTTGATCAGCTATTAGCTGGACATCTCTGCTCCAGAAAAGTTTTCGATTTTCAGCTAAACACACACACACATACTTTTTTGCTAGATAGAAAATTGCATGAGTATAGAGTTATAACTATAGTGTGAAGGTCTGTCTGTGTGTGTATGTCTGTATTTCAGAGAGAAGGAAGAGAGACCACACCATTCATTTTGGACTCGATCCCATAAAACAGTTGCATCTTTTTTTAATACCTCAGATTCCCTACCACCTTGATAAATGTTAGGTGCCTGATAGGTACTGAATGAACGAATGAGCTGCCTCCACCATCTCCACCCTGGAGAAGAGGCCTCTCCTGAGTTCCTATAGCATCTTCTTCTTACTTCTTCCCTGTTAGCATTAGTCATTCAGTCATGTCTGACTCTTTGTGATTCCAGAAGCTGTAATCCACCAGGCTCCTCTTGTCCTTGGGGTTTCCCAGGCGAGAACACTGGAGTAGGTAGCCAGTCCCTCCTTCAGGAGATCTGCTTGACTCAGAGATTGAACCTCTGTCTCCTCCATTACAGTTGGATCCTTTACCATCTGAGTCATTAAGGGAGTCACTTGTACCTTAGGGGCTACCAAGTCTGTGTGTCTGGCTGTCTGCTCCCACGTCTGTCACCAGTCTAGACCATGACGCTTTGAAGCCAGGGATGTCTTGTGGATTTCTCTGTCTTCAGCATCCCAGCCGGAGACTGGAAAAAACACACACAAAGAAAAAACCTCAGACTACTTATTGAATCGTGACCATGTGTGCGTACAAGGTTCCAACTGTGGTCTTTTGTTCTATGTTTTTGAAATCTTCTTTTACTGTTTTCAAATGTGTTCTTGGTTGAGAGGAGCCTGAGTTCCTCCCAGACCTATCTCACTGCATCCATATTCCAGAGACGGTCCCCATCAACCCCAGCCCAACCAGGTACGACAGCCTGCAGGAGCTGAAGATAACATACCTCCGAGGGCACCTATGAGGGATGAGGTGAGCAGAGTTCCTGCCGCTGCCCTCGGCAGGCAATTTTTTATCTCCAAATATAATGTAATAAGATGTGATAATAAACACACCACACAGGGAAACAAATCACTCCTTCTCCCAGCTGCTGTCTCGCTTGCACTGACTGCTGTAAAGCATGAAACAAATGTTAACTCTTCTCAACTAAACTACATTTTTAAAAGCTAAGTGAATATTTTTTTAATGCTAAATGATGCTCCTGGATGGAGAATATTAGCATTTTTCTCATAATAGCCAACAGCAGATGCTTAAAAGTCTTCAGGTACATTTGAAAAAATAAAGGGAAGAAAATAATAGTAAAAACCAGAAGGGGCAGTGAAAACTAGTTGCTTTCCTTAGAAGTCCTGGAAAAGAGCCCTATTTTAAGTCCTTTTTTAGGATGGAACTAAATTACTTTGCCTCCAGTTTTATGATCATTAAAAATATAGTCGGATCAGCTCTCACTTCCTTTTTCTCTGATGCCCCTCAAGTGCCTCTTAGGCCAAGTATACAGGATAACAGGTCATAACATTTTTTGCAAATATAGTCCAATTAGCACCAAATAGGGGGAAATGAATCAAAACTATAGAAATATGGGAAAACAAACAGCACTCGCTGCCACGATAGGATGTTAGCATTATTTATTTAACCACGATTCTCCCACAGAGAGGCCCTGTTTCAAAGCCTTCTAATGAGAAAGAAGAAGCCTTTCTTTTGACAAATTGTACCATAAAATAGCCCTGTCTACTCTGCCAACTAAACCCAGGACTCAATGAGCTTCCCTGTTCATTGTACCCGGTTTTAAGAATAAGAACAAAGAAAGTGACCAGACTTATTCTTTTCTTAATTTTTTATTTTGTATTATAGTATAGCCAGCTGGAGGATAAGATGATAAGATAGCATCACTGACTCAATGGATATGAATCTTGAGCAAACTCTGGAAGATAGTGGAAGACACAGGAACTTAGCATGCTGCAGTCCATGGTGTCTCAAAGAGTTGGGCACAGCTTAGCGACCGAACAACCACAGAGCTAAATATCAACGTTGTGATGGTTTCAGATGGATAGCAAAGCGACTCAGCCATGCATACACAGGCATCCTTTCTCCCATCCAGGCGACCAGACTTATTTTTGGCAAGAAGCAGGCTAAGGTGATTTTTTTTTTCAAGATCACATAAAGTCAAGTTGTCTGGTCCAGGGCTCCACCACTACAGTAGTATGTGCTATGATCAAAGTGTTAGAGGTTTTGTTAAATGAAGCTTCTAGTTCTTAAATCCTGAGTGTCAATTTGATACCACAAAGACTGTGGGGCTGAGAGCCATAGGAATATTTCCTACTCCAGATCCAACATGCATTGATACATGTGTATGTATAACTGAATCACCTTGCTCTATGCCTGAAACTAACATTGTTAACCAATTATACGCCAATATAAAATAAAACTAAAAAAAAAAAGAAAATAAAACACCCAACATGCAATTCAGTCTGGAGACTAAAACAATCCCCAGTACCAAAGGAGGCCCTGTTATTTTTTAATTTATGTATTTTGGGCCATGCCAGCACAGGTGGGATCTTAGTTCCCCAACCAGGAACCAAACCCACGCTCCCTACGTTTGAAGTGCAGAGTGTTAGCCTTCTGGGCTGCCAGGGAAGTCCTGAAAGGGAGCCCTCTGGATTCTCCACGCCCCTCCTTCCATCAAACCCACAGTTTACTCCAACAGACCATCAGCTCTTCTGTCGAATCTAGGCACCAAAATCACGGTTGCCGTTTCAGTTTGGGTCTAAATATATACATCAAAACGTGCTCCCAGGTACTTTACAAATACAGCAAGAGGACTGCATATGAATGAATGAACTCACAATCCAGGGTGTCTCCATAAAGGCCACCCAGCATCAACCTCTCCAAGACATGGATCATGGACCCCAGAGAGTTCCCCTGACTCTTCCTCCTCGAGCTCCTTCTTCCATGGGCTCTGCTGCACTGTCACCAAGACTTCTCTGTGTGTCGGGAATCCTGCACATCTCTTGTGGGATCGTCCTCATCCTTGTCCTGTGCCCTTGGCGCTGACGTGCTCTTACCCTTGGGTCAGGGTCCTGAGTGTGTTCTGCAAGACATCTGGGATCATTTGTATCCATCAATCCAAGTTCCCTTTCGGTGCTTTGTCTTCAGCAGTTGTTTTCTCTGGAGGATTCTCTCTCCATGAGTCTATGAATGTCTGCATGAGGATTTATTAACCAAGGGATGGTCGTGTCTGTCATGTCACACTCTTTGTCCTGTCCTTCACCTCGACTTGCTGCTGCAGGTGGAGGAAAGTCTTAAGGACTTTCTGTGCAGAAAGATTATTGGGGTTCAAGTTTGAGAATAAAGGGGTCATGTCCTCTCCTATTTCTCATTTCAAACCACACGGAACATGGCATTGAGACCCTGCCGCTGGCTGGCTGAGAACCTTAACTGTTCCCCACCTGCCTGCTTCGAGAGTGAGCGTGGGTCCCAGCTCCATAGAGGTATCATGTTCCAACAGGAAAAGGGTCTAGCCGAATGTCCTGCATTCCCCCAGCAGTGTCTTGGGAGACCCCCAACTGGAGAGGTGGACAAAAGAGGCCACAGATGATCGAGAACCCCAGCTGAGGTGATGAAGGGACACACACCCTTGCTCTTCAAAGGCGTGCAGGCTCCCATGCAGAAGCATATGAGCCCAGACTCTAGACTCTGACCACCCCAGTTTCCCGTCTCTCAATCCCCCCCTCTCCTGTTGTGCAAAAACCCCGAATAAGTACCAGCTTCCTTGATAGAAATGCGCTTTCCGTCTTGCCCATTTAGGAGCACTTTCCTACTTCAGCCTACACCAAGATTACCCCACCATCTCCACGCTTCCACCACACAAGTACATGCCCAAGACTGTCCTACTGACCAACCAGCCTGTCCATTTCCCATACTGGCATGTGGGTTCCTTGTGTTCCCTGTGTGTGTGTGCATGTGTGTGTGTGTAAATTTCCTGTGTTCATTCTATTTCCCCTCCACACTCCTTTCTTTCTTTCCTTCAATTACTCATTAAGTAAAATTAGATTACTACCCTACAGTTTGCTAGGGACTGTTTGGGGCATTTGAGACAGAGCAGAGACAAGGGCAGATGGACTCTGCCCTCATGGAACTAATCTTTACATATTAGCTGAAGGAGAATCAAAGAGAGGGAGGCATGGTGAAAAGGAAGAAAATAGGTGCCAATGCAATTCCTCATTCCACAATTTACTAAAAGCAACATTGAGGTAAACTGAGTGGCATCTTTCATTCTCAGCTTCCTGATTAACTAAAAATGATTGGGCCTAGTCTGTAGGGTTATGAAGATTGAAATGAACAATGCTTGCAAAGCAACTGGTACATAGCAGGTCATTAGAAGATATAACCATTATATAAGGACCTATATTATAGCACAGGGAACTCTGAATATTCAATAAAAATCTAAATAGGAAAAGAATTTTAAAAAGAATAGATACATGTGTATGGATAACTGAATGACTTTTCTATACACCTGAAACATATATAACATTGTTAATCAACTATTTGCCAATATAAAGTAATTTTTAATTAAAATAAGAAAGTAAATAAATGTAACCATTTTTATCATTGTGCCATTTTATTAAGTACTGGTATCAAAACATGACTTGTAAACATGTCCCAATATGTGTCTATATATTCAGAAATCATGATATAAATGTGTAAACATTAGCAAGCATGCTTTAATAAAGTTTAATTTCTACTTATATTTTTAGATGATGATAAATAGAAATAAAGATCTAGTATGTTTCCTCACACCACAATAAATCATTTTGGTTACCCCTAGGGGCAAACACCCACTTTGAAGACCAGTAGTAGAAGCTGTGAGTTTTCAGGGATTTTATGAGGGCAATTTCAGAGGAAAAAATATCTTCAAAAATCCCATTCTGTCTATAACTCTCTTAGGAGTATCTTGTTAATAAAGCAAAAGTGTTAGTCACTCACTCACGTCCAACTCTTTGCAGCCGCACGGACTGTAGCCCACCAGGCCCCTCTGTCCATGGGATTCTCCAGGCAAGAATTTTGGAGTAAGGTTGCCATTTTCCTTCTGCAGGGGATCTTCCCGACCCAAGGTCCGAACCCTGGTCTCCTGCATTCCAGGCAGATTTTTTTTACCATCTGAGCCACCTGGTAGGGGTGTCAAGTGAATGGCAACATCATTTATTACAGCGCTTGTCAAAGTTTACTAAAGAGCAAATTGTGAACACCATGTGTCCCAGAAATTGTACTCTAGAGCATTCACCTTGGAAAAGAGATTACTCATTTTTCTGTCGTGAAACTCCTTGATGGTCTTGTGATATGTATATGCATATGCATTATTGTAGGTAAACTATATTATATATGTATATATATAATCATACATATTTATATGCATTATTTGTGGCATACTATATTATATATGTATATGATACATACAGTATGTGTATATATTATACACATTATAACATGTAATATTATAATGTGTATAATAAATGCATACAAGGATTTTAAATGAAACCAGTTATACTGAAAGCACATATGAATGTTTCAGAGAAGGCACTGGCACCCCACTCCAGTACTCTTGCCTGGAAAATCCCATGGATGGAGGAATCTGGTAGGCTGCAGTCCATGGGGTCACTGAGAGTTGGACATGACTCAGTTACTTCACTTTCACTTTTCACTTTCATGCATTGGAGAAGGAAATGGCAACCCACTCCAGTGTTCTTGCCTGGAGAATCCCAGGGACGGTGGAGCCTGGTGGGCTGCCGTCTATGGGGTCGCACAGAGTCGGACATGACTGAAGCAACTTGGCAGGGGCAGCATGAATGTTTAACACACACAATTTTGAGATTATAAGTACTCTTTCTTAACTCGCTAAGCTAAAAGTCTAGCAATAGTTTTATAATCACTGTATATTTGAAGTGCTGATGCTCCTCAATTGTATTTTGAGGCACCTTCACCAACTGCAGTGTGATCTGAAACTGGGGTGTCCATTTTGCGACAAAGCTGCAGCACCACCAAAACTATTAGGGTTTGTTGTCTATATTCAAAAAGGAAGTGCTAAATTTCAGGTAAACGTCAGTAAAAATGAAAACTAACTTTTTTT
>SJYV01009883.1:0-11073 GCA_006410875.1 Neotragus pygmaeus
CCCCGCCCTGGCAGCCGCAAGTCTGGGCTCCGAGTCTGTGAGCCTGTTTCTGCTTTGCAGACAAGTTTATCCGCAGCAGATTTTAGATTCCACATATAACTGATATCATACGGCATTTTCTCTGTCTGACTTAGTACGATGATCTCTAGGTCCATCCATACTGCTTCAGATGACATTATTTGGTTCTTTTTATGGTTCAGTAATATTCCACTGTATATATGTAGTTTAATTAAAAACCGTAGACTAGAGCGTGGGGGCCCGGGGGTGCCTGCTCCGCAGCAGGCTCACGTCCCGGCTCCAGCTCTGACTGGCAGCCAGTCCCTTAACGTTTAGCCCTTTGTTTCCTTGTGGATAAAGCGAGGATGATGCTCACATGATGAGGTCTTGAAGCCCAAGGCCTTGTGAGGGCTCCGGCACCATACCTGCCCCACACCAAGGAGTCCACACAAGGCTCCTGTGGTCTTCAGTTCACGGGGGATCCATTCTCCCAGGTGCCCCGTGCGTTGAGGGGCCGTCCCTACCTGGGGACATCGTCCCTACCTAGAGACGTCATCCTTCAGCAAGGCCTCAGGGATGGGGGGGCGGGTACTGTGTTTAGCAGAAAGCATCTCCAGTTTGGACAGCCCTCCCTGCCTTCTGGCCTATCAGCTTACGGCACTGCTGGAGCGTCTCCAGCCCTCCCCGCCTTCTGGCCTATCAGCTTACGGCGCTGCTGTTATTACTGTTCCATTCTGCTCGTCTTTGCAGCATGTGGCTCAGTTTGCTCACCCTCCCTGAGGGTGGGGTGAAATTCCGTGTCTGGATGCTCCAGCATGCCTGGCTCTGGGCACGTGGCCCCTCCACAGGGGATACTGGTCAGTGGCTGGGGAGATGGGCAGCAGTGACCTGTGAGAGGAGGCGCCGGGGCTGGTTCGTGGGAAGGCCGGCGTGCAGAGTTCTCTGTGTGGCTGCACATGGGAATCACAAGTGGACAGGGGACCAACCATGCGTGAGCTGGTTGGTGAGCTCCAGGGACTTGAGATGCTCAGCTTTAAAACCAGGACTGCAGGGTCCGGGGACAGGACTCTTAGTGTTAAAAGATACAAAGTCCCAGGAAAACTGACCAAGTCAGTCCTGGGGAAACTGGGATGAACTGGCCACTCTACCAGCCGGGCTTTACAGCGTGCTGCCCCGGGGACTCAACCTCAGAGCTTCTGATCTCTGCTCTGGTGGAGGGAAGATGGGGAGGAGCGTGATTGCCCAGGTGACTGAAGTTCAGGGAAGTATGGGAACTACCAATGGGTAGAAGTTTCTGACCCGGGTTCCGGTGTACACGATGGAGCTGAGAATGGGTTACAGGCGGCCCGGCATACTGGCCTTCAGCCCTAGGGGCGCTGATGGAGTGAGCCAGGATGGGAAGTCCTGCTGAGTGGCGATACAGAAACAAGGAGCACAGAGAACTCATCAAAAGGGAAATTCTGAGGCCCCACCCAAGATACCCACGACGCCCTGTATGGTGATGACTGCAAGCCTGGGGGACCTGCATGTTTATCAAGCTTCCCGAGTGATTCATTCTGTTGTTTTAATCCCTAAGTCAACTGTGACTCTGCAACCCCATGGACTGTAGCCCACCAGACTCCTCTATCCACGGGATTATCTAGGCAAAAATAATGGAGTGGGTCGCCGTTTCCTTCTCCAGGGAATCTTCCTGACCCAGGAACTGAACCCACTTCCCTGTGTATCCTGGACTGGCAGGCAGATTCTTTACTTCTGAACCACCAGGGACGTCCCCCATGTGATTCGTACGCATACTCAAATTTTAGAATGGTAAGAGTGCAACTCTAGGAAGTACCACAAAGACGTAATAGTAAGAGTCCCAAGGGCCTGCCTCCCGGAACAGTCTGACTTGAATTGACCTGGGTCCTGAAGGTGACAGGTGAGGAAGAAGGAACCAGAACCATCATCCTCTATCACAAAAGAGTCCCCTCTCCCCAGACCTCTTCCTCTTCTGGAAACGGCTGTGTTGCTGAACACAACTGTGGCCACCTGCCTTCAGCTCTTCCCCTAAATCTGGGGTCGCAGACCTGTAGGTAGACTGGATTCAGTCTCTTGTGACAGTTAGGATTATTCTCAATTCTTCCTCTTCCTACCCTGTGGACTTGCAGTGAGCAAAACGGGAACGAATGTACTTCTCTGTAAGCTAGCGAGGGAGGAACAAAGATGCTGCCACCGTAAGCCCTGAGCTTCGGGGTAATGTGTTTTGCTGCCGGAACTGACTACTGAATCCCTCCAAAGAAAGGAAGCCCTGGGCTTTGTCCTGGTTCTCACTAAAAGACGTTACAACCCTGTGCAGAAGAGAAGCTTGCTCACCGTGGTGGCGAGGGCCTGGAAAGGGCAGAAAACCTGTCCAAACTGATAGCACTTGTGAGTGTTGATGTCTCCAAAGCGGCTGCGACGCTCCTTGCGGCCGGCCAGCCTCTTCTCCGCCTTCATGTCCATGAAGTTCTGGAAGGGGCCCTGCTGGGGCAGGTGGGCCGTGTGCACCTGTGCAAGGGGCCCAAGAGACGAAGGTTCCCGAGTGCCTTGGGCTCACGGCGAGACCAGGCAGGGCTTTTTAGAAGGGGCAGGTCTCGTTCAGGTCTCTCGTGCATGAGTTGGGCTTCCGGGTACCTCTCTCCATTTTCTGTATGCCCAGGATGCAGATCAAAGGGGCACCCCCCCCACACACACACACACTAACCCTAACCCCCATGTGTCACTGGGTCAGTGGGTCAGTGGCTGGAGAGTCAGGGCGTGAGCTCTAGTGATGACCCCGTCTCTCTCTATGGGACCTTGACTCACCACCTGCCTCTGTGGCAGATTATTACTATTTTAAAATTTGATCTGGGATGTAGTTGATTTACAATGTTGTCTTAGATTCAGGTGTACGGCAAAGTGATTCAGTTACACCTGTCAGTAGCTCAGTCGTGTCCGACTCTTTTCAACTCTACAGACTGTAGCCCACCAGGCTTCTCTGTCCGTGGGATTTTCCAGTCAAGAATACTGGAGTCTGTTGCCATTTTCGCCTCCAAGGGATCTTCCTGACCCAGGGGATCTTTCCGACCCAGGGATCGAACCCGGGTCTCCCGCATTGCAGGCAGATTCTTTACCATCTGAGCTACCGGGGAAGCCCTCCGTTACACATAAGCATGCATATTTTCGCATTTCAGATTCCTTCCCCCGTGGTTTATCACAGACTGGAGCAGAGCTCCCCGTGCTGCGCAGGAGGCCCTGGGTCATCGCTCTCGTGTGTAGTAGCGTGAGTGCCCATCCCGGCTCCCGGTTGCTCTCTGCCACCAGTGTTCTCCCTTGGAAACCATGAGTTTGCTTCCGTGGGGGGAGGACCACAGCAGGCCTGAGGTGGAGGAGCCTTTAGGTCCGTCAGGAGACTGCCCTGCTTTGAGGATTTTTTTTTCTCTCTGTGGGGATCCCCGATGAGGGAAATGCTGGGGGCATTAGGACCTGCACTCGGGGTTCCCTTTCTCCCCTGCCCTGGTCTCACCAGGGGTCAGGGCTGGACAGGGACGTGGGGGAGGGATAGACACCGCCCGCTCCTGCTCCTCTGGTTTACATTGGCCTCAGCGCTCTGCTCAGCTCACCCCTGGACGGGGCCCGTTCTCACTGTTCAGCCTGCAAAGGACGAAGGAGGAAAGGGACCCTCGGGAGACTCACGTTGTGTATCCGGAACCTGTTCGCTGTCGGAGGAGACAGTTCCCAGCTTCGTCCCAGGGCTTTCACGGAGCTCAGACTCGAGACCAAAGGTGGATAAACAGGTCCCAAGGGGACTGGCAGCTTCCAGTCTGTTCCTGGGGGGTGAGGAGAGAAAGGGCACTGCGGAGGACCCTGGCACCACACCCCTTCCTTCCCACCGGGACCAGGGCTGATCTGTCTGTGTTTGACCCCAGCATAACAAGGAGGAGGCTTGTGTGGCTGAGGAAGAAGCAGACCCTCACCCCAGGGCCCAGAATGAAAGCAGTTATTAGGAGCCCCACGGACCCCCTGTGACGATGTTCCGATTTGCTTTCCTGGAATGTGACCAGCTTGGTGGGTGTGTCTCAGGCCACATTCATTGTTCGTGAATTGAGGCCACACAGGTTGAGTTGATTCTTGCTTTGGGGGTTTAACTGAGTAGAGAAGGTTCTTAGGGGCTCTGACATGGTCATTTAATTTGGTTTATTAAAGGATGACTTAAGTAAGCCTCTTACTTTTCTGCCTTTGTGCAGGATCATTCTTTGACTTGAGTGTGGAGGTTGGAGAACTTTCTCTGCCGATGGCCTGATAATAAACATTTAAGCCTTTGTGGGCCGTCTCGTCTATCACAGCACCAGAGTAGCCACAGACAGTATGCAAATATGCAAATGAGTGGGTGGGGCTGACTGTGTCCCAGTAAAACTTAACTCGTGGGCACAACATGTTGACTTGGGGGTCATTCTTCTGTGTCACCAAATGGTCCTCTTTTGATTTCTCCGTCAACAGCTAAAAACAGGAAAACACTTCCTAGTTTGCAAGCTTTAGGAAAATAGGTGGCAGGACAAATATGCTGCCTGCTGTGTGAGCCTTAAAACCCAACATTCAGGAGACTAAGATTATGGCATCTAATCCCATCATTCATCGCAAATAGATGGGGAAACAGTGGAGACAGTGAGACTATTTTCTTGGGCTCCAAAATCACTGCAGAGGGTGACTGCAGCCAAGAAGTTAAAAGACATTTGCTCCTTGGAAGAAAAGCTATGGCCAACCTAGACAGCATATTAAAAAGCAGAGACATTACTTTGCCAACAAAGGTCCATATAGTCAAAGCTATGGTCTTTCCAGTAGTCATGTATGGATGTGAGAGTTGGACCATAAAGAAAGCTGAGCGCCAAAGAATTGGTGCTTTTGAATGGTGGTGTGGAGAAGACTCTTGAGAGTCTCTTGGACTGCAAGGAGATCCAACCAGTCCATCCTAAAGGAAATCAGTCCTGAATATTGATGGGAATGACTGATGCTGAAGCTGAAACTCCAATACTTTGGCCACCTGATGCAAAGAACTGACTCATTGGAAAAGACCCTGATGCTGGGAAAGACTGAAGGTGGGAGGAGAAGGGGACAACAGAGGATGAGATGGTTGGATGGCATCACCGACTCAATAGACATGAGTTTGAGCAAGCTTCGTGAGTTGGTGATGGACAGGGAGGCCTGGCGTGCTGCCGTCCATGAGGTCACAAAGAGTCAGACATGACTGAGCGACTGAACTGAACTGTGTGAGTGGATTGAAGAAGGAAATGGCTACCCACTCCAGGATTCTTGCCTAGAAAGTCCCATGGACAGAGGAGCCTGGCAGGCTACAGTTCATGGGTTGCAAAGAGTCAGACATGACTGAATGACTGAGAATCTGTCTGCAAGGCCCCCGCCTGCATCAGTAGACAAAGAATCTGGAACAAGAAGGAAATGGACCCAGTTTCCTCTTCTTTATCTCATCACAGGTGAACCCTTGAACTCAACTCAAGGGCACCTGGACCCACTGTGGCTCCTTCAGAGGAGAGTGGTGGCAATGGTGTGGAAACCCTAAAACGCTCTTTGTTCTCTGGGGCGTGACTGAAAGGAGAGGGATTGGTTAGATGGAAGATGAATGAATCAGGATGTGCAGTCACTGAAGGATGCTGTGAAGAAGGGTCAAGCTCGTCTGACCAGACCCTGTGGACAGAACGAGAGCCAACAAGGGAAGCTGCAGGGAGGCGGGTTTGGGTGAGGCTTGGTTTAAAAAACGCTAGTGCAGAGAATGCACTTATGGACCATGTTCTGTTCCACTTGTCTCCAGCCTCTCAGAGCAGTGCGGGCAGAGGGAGAATTAGAACACCAATCTCATCCACACGTGGCCCATCCTGGAGGCTCAAACAGTAAAGAATCTGCCTGCAACGCACGAGAGCTGAGTTTGGTCCCTGGGTGGGGAAGATCCCCTGGAGAAGGGAATGGAAACCCACTCCGGTATTCTTGCCTGGAGGATCCCATGGACAGAGGAGCCTGGAGGGCTGTGGTCCATAGGGTCGCAAAGAGTTGTGCAATGAGCTCTGTTTTGCCCGAGAAGAACCAGGGCGCCAGGATGCAGGATGAGGGGAGGAGGCCATGTGTGCGGGGCGGGCCTGCACCCTCTCTGAGCCTTTGCTCTCTGCTCTCCTTTCTTCTTCAACTGTCTGCTCTTCTCCGAGAAAACCGAGCCGCGCTCTGCTCAGCCGTCTGGTCTCGAGCACGTGGGCCGGACTGTGCGGTGCTGGCCCGGGTGTTGTGTTCCCCTGACCCTGACACGCTGGAGCAAGCGCTCCTTTGATCTGCAGTCTTCCAGATCTCAGATAACCCCGAGCAGAGGCGGCCGAACGCAAGGGCTGTGGTTCAGATTTCATGCCGCACGTGACTCCGGGGCTGGGAGTGCCTGCCAGCTCCCCAAATGCAGCCGCTCCCGCCATTCTCTGCACTGAGGTTCCAAAAATTGCTGCGGAAACCACACTTTTCCAACAAGCCCATTTCTTCTGGAACGTTCTCTGTCTCCCCCTCCTCACTACTCCACCCCGACATCTTACACGTCTGGGTATTTCCTGCCGGGATCTCTTGCCTGGTGGAACCCCCGGCAGTTTAGAGGTGCCTCCCCAGGCCGTGAAAGGCAACCTGGCTTTGGAGCTGGGCATTCCGCAGGCGGCAGGGCCGTGGGCTCGAGTCTCTCTTCCTCTGTGCCACGTCAGGCTTGTGACATGTGGGGAGGGCAGCTGGGCAGCTGTGAGGGACTGTTGGCCGCTGTAGGAGCATCTGGTGGAAAACTTGCTGTGTAATTTCCAGAGCCTTCCAGGGACAGAAGTGGGTAAAAAACCCCAAATGGAAGAAAGTCCTAATCACTGTCAAGTGGGAGGAAAGCAAGACACAGCCTGGCTCACACGGTGCAGAGTCTGAAAGGCAGGCTCCCGGGACGCTTCCAAAGCTTCCACCGGCCCCTCGGGGACGGAGCCCTGACCTTCTTGGGGTCGCTGATTTGGCCCAGATGGGACCATATGTGGATGAAAGTGGCGTTCAAATTCTCCCTCTGCCTACACTGCTCTGAGAGGCTGGAGATGAGTTGGAGAATAGAATACGGTCCATAAATGCATTCTCTGCGTTACGGTGTTATTTTCATGATTTGCTCAGTTGTTTAGTCGTGTCCAGCTCTTTGTGACCCCCTGGAGCCCCCCGGGCTCCTCTGTCCGTGAGATTTTCCCAGCAGGAACCCTGGAACAGGTTGCCATTTTCTCCTGCAGGGATCTTCCGGACCCAGGGACTGAACTCACGTTTCCTGCATCTCCTGCAGTGGCAGGTGGATTCTTTACCACTGAACCACTTGGGAAGCCTTTTTTAATGATAAAGTGTAAATTATATATTTTATGTAGTTAATCATGGATATATATTGTCAGTCTATCAACAGCATCTAGGCACATACAGTAAGATTTAACGTGTGAAAGTGAAAGGGGTAGTCATTCAGTCTTGTCCAACTCTTCATGACCTAATCGACTGCAGCCCGCCAGGCTCCTCTGTCCATGGAAATCCCCGGCAAGAACACTGGAGTGGGTTGCCCTTCCCTTCTCCAGGGGATCTTCCTGACCCAGGGATCGAACCCAGGTCTCCTGCACTGCAGGCAGATTCTTTACCATCTGAGCTGCCCGGGAAGCCCAACACATGTGGGCTCCCGTGTGGACTCCGTCCTGGAGCACCGCGTGTTTCGGGGGGACCTTTCTGCTGCTGTTTCCACTCAGGTCCGTGCTACCCTCATCTCTCATCCGGACGATTTCCGCATTTGTGTTGCGGACGATCTCCTCTGGTTTTCATTCACTGAGGTGTTTTCAGCACCTGAAACAGTGTCTGGAGCAGAGTGGGTGCTCAGCACATGGCGAGCGACAGAATGAACCCACTTTTGTGCCCTCCACGCTCCCTAGAGTCCCTGTCACGCAGCTGAGTGTGCACATGAGTGATGCACGACACCAAGGCTTTGATCTGGAAGCAGAGCTGGGGGGGGAAGGTGAATGAGAAGGTTGAAAGCCCAGGGAGAATCAACTCGGCTGCGTGCAGGGGTCTGGGATGCTGTGGGCTCGTGTGCAGACCCTCAGAAGGCATCTGAGCTGGGAGACAGGAGGAGCCAGATATCTGTCTCCTGTGCCTTTGAAGTTGACACTCATCCTGAATTCCGCTGGAGACAAAGAGTTCGCACTTGCTTTGCTTCGAAGCTGAAGTCGTTATCCTAAGATAAGTTGTCTCCTCTCTCCGACTTTTGCTGTGTTTCTCCTCTTTCCCTTTCCCACAAGTCTCCTTTTTTAACGTTTGTGTTTATTTGTTTATTGGGTGGCTCCAGGTCCTAGTGGTGGCAGTGGGCTCTTAGTTCCCTGACCAGGGACTGAACCCAGGCCCCCTGCCTTGGGAGCATGGAGCCTTAGCCACTGGGCCACAGGGAAGTCCCCTCACAAAGCTTCTTACGGACTAGTTTCGGTGCTGGGGAGCAGGACCAGACTTGGCAAAGCTTGCAAAAGCTTTCCAAGCTCCGTTTTATCTGGTTCACATCTTCACAGTTTTCACTGGCTTCCACGTGATTGAAGCCAAGAAGACTTTCAGGGACTAGAAACTGATTTGCAAAACGTGAGCCGGGTCTGCATCACTAAGAGCCCTTCCTGATTCTGTGTGAACAGAATCAGAATCTGTGTGCCAGCGGGAACAGGAGGCAGTCAGGAGGGTTTACGTAACCCTGGCTCTGGCAACTGGAGTTTGTCACTCTGTTTGGGACTCGGTATAAGTGACAGCTCTGAGTTAATGATCAAAAAGGATTGCACCATCCAGTTAGTAAGTGAGGCCTGAAGATAACTTTTCCCCTTAAAAACAGCCCCCACTCTTCTCTCCTGCATCCAGGAGGTGCACTGAGCAGAAGCATCGCGTGGACGTCTCTGCGGAAGGTGTGGCTTCGTGGGCCACAGCAGGAGATGGAAATGCAGAGATGATTTGCCTCTCCGTCTTCCTCTCTCTCCTGAGCTCCTGCTCCTGACCGCAGCCCCGCTCTGATGTCTGCCGCTGGCACCAGGGGACGCGTCCCCATTCTCCCTCTTTTTAGAAGTTTGGCTATGTCGGGCCTCCGTGGCGTCCTGGGGCATCTTCTCCGCTGTGGGCGGGCTTGGTAGCCCTGCAGCTAGTGGAATCTGAGTCCCCTGCTTTGCAACCTGGTTGCTTCTCCGCTGGACCACCAGGGATGCGCGTCTGCCCCCAATTCTCGAAGAGATGCCTCATGGGCAGCCGACCTCTTCCTGCCTGAATAAGGCGTGCCCGGCTCGGACCCTGCTTTGTGGGAAGAGCCCAGTTCCCAGACATGAAGGCAGCATGTTGGGGAAGGGCTAGTGTGTCCTTGGCCAGAAGCAGACTCTCTCCCTGAGGGTGAGGCACCTGCAATCTGTGGCTGCCAAGCCCCCTGCCCTGCCTGGCTGTGGGTGTCCCTGGGAGGGGTCTGCTTTTGCCTCACCCTGGGTTTGACCTAAATGCAGAAGTGAGAGCCTTGGGGTTGGATGCTAAATCCTGAGCACGGTAGCTCTGCAGACTTGTATTTTATAGGCTGAATTCCCCCGCCTCCATTCCTTGGGTCCCATCCCATCAGCTCTGCCCTCGCCCCCGAGCCTCAGTTCCTGAAATGAAAGAAAGCCCGCAGGTTCCCCAGGATGGCTGGCCTCACCCCTGGCGTCCTTCCGGGATCCTCTCTTGCCAAGAGAAGCGCCGTCATCCGCAGCCTTGACATCGCCCGCGTCCCTGGCCTTGTTGCCCGTGACCTGGGCCCCTTCCCCCTTCGGCAGCTTCTGACCGAGGGGCCGGTCTTCAGACAGGGCTTCCTTCTTCTCCTTCCTCCTCTCACGGGGCGCTCTAAACACAAAACCCCCATCAGCGCTGATGCTCTGAGGGCGTCAACTGCCCCTGATCGTGGGGCCTGGCCTGTGGGCTTAAGTGGAAGGTGGTGAACGGAGAGCCTAACTTCAGGAAAAAGAATGTAAACTGGAGAGAAAATGGATGGATGCGATCCCTTATCTTTGTGTATAGTGGAGGGAGAGATGAGTGGACACGTCCAGTGCCCAAGTAGCAGGGCGATCGCAGAGCAGGGGCTTGCGTGCGTGTGCATGTGTGTGTGCGTGTGTATGCATGTGTATACATACATATCTATACACATCCGTGTATAGGAGTGAAAGAAAAGTTCTTACAAGTCAGGACACTTTTAAGAGCTAGTATTTCATTTTCATGGGGCAAGCTTAACATTTGCTGTTATTTAGTTATTCAGTCGTGTCTGACTCTTTGCGACCCCATGGACTACACCCGCCAGGCTCCTCTGTCCATGGGATTCCCAGGCAAGAACACTGGAGTGCCATTTCCTTCTCTAGTGGATCTTTCTGATCCAAGGATCCAACCCCTGTCTCTTGTGTCTCCGGCATTGCAGGCAGACCAGTTGAAAAGAAGGTTGTTTTTTGGGGGTATCAAACACAATTCTCGGGTCACCCTCAAACCTCCAAGTCATCCCTCTTGGCAAGACCCACCAGGAGCTTCCTGACTCAGCCCTGCCCGCTTCCTCCCTGCCCTCCCCACCCCCAGCACTGAGCATCCCAGGGCCCAGGTTTCTGTGCCTCGGGTTGTGTTTCTCACTCTGCCTGGAATGTCACACTGTCCCCATTTCCTCGTTTGTGCTCCCATCCTCCTGGGGACTCCTCCTTGTCAGTCTTCCGTGGAGTGGTCCATGACACCTCCCGCCTCCTGCCCATCTGTGTAGACCTGCCCTCCCTCTGGTCCCCAGCCCCTTTCAAGCATCTCCATTCTAGTAACGACCGCAAGGGCAATAAATGGTCCGTCTTCGTGCCTGTCTCCACTATTAGGTATTATGTTCCACCAGGGCTTAGACTCCATCTTGTTCACCAGTGTGTCCCCAGCACGTAGCGCTATATCTGGCGAGAGACACATGCTCAGTTCATGTGAGCAGATGGACGGATGGGCAGATGGGTAGGTGAATGGGTGGATGCCTGGGTGGGTGGATGGATGGAGGGATGG
>SJYV01009885.1:0-15185 GCA_006410875.1 Neotragus pygmaeus
GGTATGGGACTCTGGCACATGCCTTGTACTAGCCAGCTTCTTCGTAGGCCATGGCTATATCCAGTTCTGACAGGAAACCTAGCTGATTGTGGTGATTCTTTTTTTTTTTTTCTCCCTGCATTTATTCCTTTTTGTTTCTCAATACACCATGGCAACCATCAGTTTGCCATCATGTGCTTAATCTCTGGATTTACATGACACCTATTGAAAACTCAGATAAAATGCAGTGATTTTTTTTTTTAACTCAGATAAAATACAGAGAATTGATCATCTCTTATAGAATTAATTATTTTAAAAAAAAGCCAAATGTACACATGTACAGGTAATGCTGCATATTAAAGATGGGGAACTTTAAAAATCTGATCTCATGGAGCCTGACTCAGACCACATTATGGTCTCCCTGAGTGCCTATTTGGAGGTGTCCATGTGTATGTGTTACTGAACTCTGGTCCCACTACTTGCTTGATGATCAAAAATCGATACCTGTGGGGAAAGTATTGTTTGAGACCAAAATTGCTTTTAATCAGGAAGGCAGCATCTTGAAGGAAGGTGAACTCAGTCTAGTTCGGATCAGTCGCTCAGTCATGTCCGACACTTTGCAACCCCATGGACTGCAGCACAGCAGGCTTCCCTGTCTATCACCAACTCCCAGAGCTTTCTCTAACTCATGTCCATCTAGTCAGTGATGTCATCCAACCATCTCATCCTCTGTCATCCCTTTCTCCTCCTGCCTTCAATTATTTCCCAAGATCAGGGTTTTTTCCAGTGAGTCAGTTCTTCATATCAGGTGGCCAAAATATTGGAGTTTCAGCTTCAGCATCACTCCTTCCAATGAATACTCAGGACTGACTTCCTTTAGGATTGGCTGATTTGTTCTCCTTGCAGTCTGCACTGGTTTTAGGGGATGTGGGCTTCAGCAGTCACAGCATACAGCTCAGTAGTTGTGGCACATGGGCTTTGTTGCCCCACAGCATGTGAAATCTCCCCAGGTCAGGGATTTAATATAGGTCCCCTGCATTGGCAGGTGAACTTTCTTCCATTTTACCACCAAAGAAGTCCAAGGTGAACTCAAATCCCCCAAAACTCTGAAGATTCTGCTCGGCCATGAAAGTTTTTAAAGGGGGAACAGGAAGTAATCTTAGCTAATTATTGAGCTAAGGGATCAAACTCACAGTCATCTCTCGGTGTTTGCATGCTTGTTGACTCCTAGTGATCTTTCTTCAGATGCCATCTTGTTCACACAATTTACTCACAAGGTATCTTGTTCACACAGTCTATTCACAAGATGTCTACTTGCTTGGTTATCTGTTAATTACTTATTCTTCATTTCTACTTCTCTGATCAAGGAAAGAACCAACAAATTAAGCAAGGTACAGTGTGATCAAAAGATTTAAAATCTGTGCTTAGGCTGGAGATGAGCAGAGCATGGCCTGCTGTTTTAAGGTTGGTTACAATATAGACCTGCTAAAGTGACAAGACAAAAGGAGCTTGCTGCAGAGAGCTCTTTCACGCAAAAAAAAAAAAAAAAATTGCTGCTTACATCCACTTACTACAAAGGTGAGAACTACAGCGAAGGGGCCATTTCATGGTGAATAGAAACTTCAGTGTTTCCTTGGGGTGAAATATTTCAACATAGGACAGAAATAACTGTGGTCCCACAGAGATGCTGCAGAAGCCTCTTCTTTTCTATTAATAGCTACTTTTAATGTTTTGCTTTCATGAAGCATTTACCTCCTGTAGGGGGAGAACACTCTGCATAGGAAAAGCAGCTGCTAGACAGACACTTGGGGCTTCACAGGTAGTGCTAGTGGTAAAGAACCCTCCAGCCAGTGCAGGAGACCTAAGAGATGTGGATTCGATTCCTGGGAAGGGAAGATCCCCTGGAGGAGGCAATGGCACCCCACTCCTGAAGCCTGGTAGGCTTCAGCCCATGGGGTCACAAAGAGACAGACACTTAGAAGAAGCTGAGTCTCAGGCTTCCTTCCTTCATCAAACATACAGTACAGTGCAGTGGTTCAAACTCTGGGTGAGGGGAAGCCTGAAAACAATATTGGAATTAAGCTTCTTTTCCTCTTAATAAGCTCTGCAGAAAATTCTGTGGTATTAGACAAACAGGAAAACAGCATGTAAAATACACAATAAATGTTCAACGTAGAACTTGAATGTGAGTTATGGAGGTCCTATACAGGTATATACAAGTCAGATCTTGCAAAAGGCAGAGATGACTGGGCACCAGCCATTTGCGTCTCAGAGACTATGTGAAAGACCAAGGCCTACAGGAGACTGGGAACCCTGCTGTCATCATCTACTTTCCCAGTGAAGATATTCAGAACTTTCTCTCCAAGATAAAATAGCAGCTACCAGTGCAGATTCCAGCAATGGAATGATTTGCTGGCTGTGTGATCAAGGTGTATCTCCTAACTGATCTTAGTCCCTGTTTTTTACCTGGAACATCTGGATGCTGATGGTACCTATGCTCTGGGGTCGTGGGAACAATTAGACAGGACAAGATGCAGTCTATTACAGCAAAGAGTCTGGTGTATTAGTACCCAGTTAAGAGTAACTATGATAGTGCTATGGGTATCACACAGTAAAGTTTTTCACACTGGATGTAAGTGACTTGCTGCTCTACCATACCAGAGAAGCTGCAGTTCCTCCAAGGGATGTCTCCATTTTAAGGCCCAAAGGTCAGTGTAAAAATAAAAGACAGGACACAGAGTCTGACCTCCTTGTTTAGCATTCTGGAGCAACCAAAAACTCTCCTCCAACCCAAGCATACTTGCATCAGCATTCTTAAATTGCATGCTGTTTTCTGAGGATCATCATGAAATTCAAATTTCAATAATCTTGTTGAAAAACAAATCAAGAAATGAAAAGAAAAATGAGCTGGATATATTGCATTTCTCTGGAAGGTTACCACTAATTAAAACATTGAAAGCAATTTTAACACCATTTCTCACCACCGTGACAAATCTGACAGGTTTACAAATTAGCATTCTGGGACTCTCACACTGAATGTCCATGTTTTGTCAGATTCTGTGATGGATCACAAATGGGCTTTGTAATTGCCCCAAGTTGATACAATACCTTGCAAAAAGTAAAGCACATTCTCAGGTAATTGCAGGAAACTGGTCTTTTCATTTGCATTAAAAACTATTGTTTTTGCAGTTATGCGAATAAATGAATAACATTTTGTAAGGTTAAGTTACTAATTTATGTCGATGTATGGCAAAGCCAATAGAGTATTGTAAAGTAAAATTTAAAAAATAAATAAATTAATAAAAAAAAAATGATTATATACCAGTCTCTGTGCTAGATATCCAAGCCATGTGGTCTGCTTAATAGGATCCTTCCAGGATATTTGGAACCCAAGATACAGATGGGAAATATTTCACAAAATGTGGGGTGACTCCAAATCAGTACATTTCCAGCAAATAAGCTGCTCAGAATAATTTCTCATCTTATGCACGGCAGCTGCTACTGGGCTTACTGAATCCCTGTCTCCCACAGGAGAGGAATAATTCAAGGGCAGTTCTGAAAGGTCACTTCTGCCAGGAAATTTTTGATAAATCAGCAGACATGAACCCCGGGTTAGGTTGCAATAGCTGTTTTCTTTTCTTTACGTTTCTTTTTGTTTTCTTCTCCTACACATCCTCATCCCCTTCTTTTCTTCTTCTTAATATAAAGCTATCTTGTGTATGTAGATTGCTGAGCAGGAAGAGAGATTCAAGTTGAATTTTTAGAACATCCAGGGTTGAGTTTCAAAGGTTTTGAAGGTTGAGTTTCAAAATAATTTTAGATAGAGGAACCAGAAATAGAAGTATCCGTTTTCTAAATATTGTCCTTTTCCCATACATAGAGTGTTCTTCCTCTTTAGTCCAAGATAAAGACTTATAATCTTAGCACTGACATCCAGCATAAGTGGATTCTAGCCATGAGCTGGGAAATTACATCCATTATCTTGTTTACTTCCATCAGTTACCAAGTAAAATTTTTTTTTTTTTTTCAGAATAAAATAAAGAGGCTCTGAGGAGTTAAGTGACTGGTTCAAGGTGACACTGCTAGCAATAAATCAGCATTCAGCTCAAGCCTGTGTGCCTCTGGCCCACGACTTTACTCCTGTTCTGTTTCACTGTGGTGTGGTTACTTTTATGGGGCTTCCCTGGTGGTGTGTCAATAAAGAATCTGCTTGCAATGCAGGAGACTCAGGTTTGATCCCTAGATCAGGAGGATCCACTGGAGAAAGAAATGCAACCCACTCCAGCATTTCTGCCTGGGAAATCCCATGGAGAGAGGACACTGATGGTTACTTTTATCTGCTAGTCTATGAAAGACACGGATCATGTCTTTGCTCTGCTTCATAAATGCTTGTGCAGTGAACCTACAGCAGTTGCTCAACATGGGTTTATTGAAAGAAGAAACAAATGGATAAGCAAATGAGTGCATGAAGCTACTATTGCTCCAATCACTTGCTCAACATTCCTTGGTTTAATATCTGCAATGAACCAGGTCAATGTTCCCAGAAGCACATCCTGAGACAGAGAGTCACATGCACTTGATGTGTGGAGAAAGTGATCTCGAGAGAAAGAAGATGAAGAAAGAAAGATAGAACAACAAGATGGAGCTAAACAAAGACGTGGTCTCAACAGGAGTCTGACTTCAGCCTGATCTCACAGGGAGCTCTGGAGTGGAGACTGGACCATAGCGTGCAATTAGACAAGGAGCGGACTTTTCTGTCAGTCGTTAGCTCTGCGGCACCCACTCCAGTACTCTTGCCTGGAAAATCCCAAGGGCGGAAGAGTCTGGTAGGCTGCAGTCCATGGGGTCCCAAAGGGTCGACACGACTGAGCGACTTCACTTTCCACTTTCTCTTTCATACATTGGAAAAGGAAATGGCTTCCCACTCCAGTGTTCTTGTCTGGAGAATCCCAGGGATGGGAGAACCATCTATGGGGTTGCACAGAGTCAGACATGACTGAAGCAACTTAGCAGCAGCAGCAGCCCATGTGGGAGGGGGACATAATCTCCCAATCAGACAGTTTCTATCAGTCAAGGGTGATTCTCTGGAGAAAAGGGCAGCAGGAGCTGGGGATGAGTACTCAAGGTGAAGGGGATTGGCAGGAGCCAACAGCACCTTTGGGGGCAGTCATTATTAGTCTTATAGACATTTCCCCAGAGAAACCTCCATCAGTTTGCACTTCCAATGCTTAAAGCCCACTCTGACGTTACCATTCAGGGCCCACTCTAAGACCAATCTTCCTCAGGATGTCTCCCTGGACCACTCCACACAGGGATCTTTCCTTTTCAGAAGTCGTACAAGTGCTTTCCTGAACCAAGTGTTTATGCAGTTAATCATTGTCTTTAAAGGCCTTGAGATTGTTATATATGCATATGATTATGTCTTTATTAAACCTGAAAATTCCTCCAAGGCATAGATTGTGGCATCAAATGGCAATCCTTACCTTGATGCACTTGGTCATGTTAGATGTTGTCAGGGATGTAGTAGATGGCGTTGGTCCTGCATAATAATGAATAATGATAGACCAACTCTGTAGTGCTTTCTATTTGTCAGGCAGTGTGCTAAGCACTCAAGTATCATTTCACATAATCTCCACAAATTTCTGTCAAGTAGTCTATTATTAGGAATGCTAAGATAAGAGAAAACCTGGATACAGAGTGACTTAAGCAAGTTAGGGATTTTTTTTAATCCTGTATCTGGGAAATCTGGAGAGTATTCCTGACCTCGGTTTCAAGGCTCTCTGTGATTATTTTGGATTTTCTAAGTGCCTGTTACCCCATGCTCCCACAGTGGCTAATGCTGCTCCCACAAGCATTAGTTTGATTCAAGTCAGGAAGGATACGTTGTTGCTGGCTGCATCAGACAGAGTAAAACCCTTTCCAAGAGATGCAAGGAAACTTCTGCTTTCATGCTATGACCAAAACCGTGTTATAAGGCTATTCTTTCAGCACGAAAGGCTGCAAAAAAAATTCTCTTTCTCAGATTCTTTCTCATCCCAGTGGGATGAACTGCAATAAGAGAGAACAAGAATTTGGAATGTCTATCAGGTCAACCCAAAGACATTATCTGCTGCATGTAATTACTAAATTCATCTCCATTTCACAGAATGGGAAACTGATACAATGAAGCAATTATCCAAGAACTGGTAAGCAGTGCATCCAGCATTCATATTCAATTACAACTGTATATTTTGCACTTTTGACTACTATGCTGTATTACCTCTTTAGTTACTATATCTTAGAACTACATTTCTGTCTCAAAAATGATAACTCCAAGATAAGGATAATTTAGAGCACTACCTTAGAGCATTCGTCATTAACAATAAAAACATCTAAACCCTGGGTTAATATTTATTTCCAGTAAAGACTAACTCTGAGGAAGCTGGGTTTAGGTTCATAAGGAGAAGCTCTTATGATGTGAGTACAAAGAGGATGATGACCTCTGTTAAGCAGAGTGATGGAGCAGACATACACGTTGAATCCTCCATGCTTAATATAGAAGTCATCTAAAAAAGTCTACATTTCTTTTCTTTTTATTTGTTTTACCTAGAAAACATCACCACTATTTTTCAATCTCAGAATGCCAAGGTGTTTTATACATCATTTTGGTAGTTCAAACCTTCCTGGGTGAGACAATTCATTTAACTCTTTTTGAATCTCTGTGCAAATAAGACACAGAATAAGGTTTCTTGGCAGAAGGTGTGGTATAAATGTGGAATTCAGGAAAGGTAGGGGTCCTAGCCACCCACTTCTTAATTTACAGGTAGAACTGACTCCCAGGACACAAGCAGAGACAATACAGTTGAGATGGTGTTGGGAAGGTGCTAGACGTGACACCCGAGTGTACTGGAGTTTGCTCATACTGATGCAACAGAGTCTATTGCTACCATTTCTTCCCTACTCTGTGTTCAGTGACGTCACATTGATACTCAAAATCATGTACAGTGGAAATATCGATACTTATAGCACACATGTGACAAATAATACAAACAAGAGATTCCTCCCCCATCCCCGCTGAGAGCCAGTTTTTAAACATTGACTAGCACACCAACTCATTAAACTCTTCAGACAAGTAAAATCACGTTTCAAGACCAAAAAAAAAAAAAAAAAGAAAGAAAGAAAGAAAAGAGGAAGGGAAACTGAACAAAACAATATCAATTTGTCTAGGATTTCAGGAACTCCTCAGATGTGCAATCCCAACTGCTGACTGGACCCCATTATTGATATGAAAGTGATATCATGTTTCCATCAGTGGCCTAGGGCTCTGGGTAGGGGGTGCTTTTGGGGCGACAGGCTTGGATTCCTTTAGTCAGCATTTGTTTCTTGCTTCACACACCTGTTATTAACTATTGTAAATCCAATGGCATGTGGTTATACTTATGATAAATTCTTTAAATAAGAGGGACACATTTAAATATTATCAAGCTCTTGAAGGCAAGCTTACAGACCAGTTCGCCTTGTGTGGTGGAGTTCTGCTCTCCCATTCATTATCCCTCTGATGCAATGACTTTTCACAAGCAATCAATAGCTAACCTGATAAATGGGAGGGCTCCTTAGAAATCCATTGCTTGATTGCTGAGACTGAATGTTTTATTCATTGACAGCTGTGATTTATCATTTAGTGGTGAGGAGGAAAATGTTTGTTCTAGCTGTTCTCACCAATGTTGCCCAGCAGTGGGGCTTTCCATCTGCTTCCACAGAGCAGATTGACTTTCAGTTGGGGAATCGCAGCTATATTTAGAATGTCAGGTCACTAGCTATCTGTAAACAATCCAGATGCATTATCCTTCTCATTGTTCATAATTAAACTCCTCATCGTGGGAACTGTAGTGCAGTCTTTGATCTCATATTCAGGTTCCAAAAACTATGATGTATTTCTATCCATGTGGAAATAGCTCCTGGCACTAGGGAAATAGTCCAGTTCCCTAATGACAGTGATAGCTACCATCATTGAGGACCTACTATATGTTAGACATTAGATTAGGTCATTATTTGCATCTTCTATTTTAAAATCTTTATAGTAACTATGAATGGCTTTCATTATTGGTGCCCATCTGATTCTCTGCAGAGGTGCACGGTGACAATATCAGAGTTCAATATAAAAAGTAGAACCACTAGGAGTGATGAAGAATAAGGGATTGATTACAGGGACTTGATCCTATGTCTTTGTGAAAGCAAGTTAGCACCTTCTGTGTGGCTATTTATTCTGTATCTGATGTTTTATCTGTGATCAGCAGGGCTTCAGCAGGCAGTAGATAAGGGAAGATGGGCATGCAGTAGAAGAAAGCAAAGACAAATGGAAACAGTTGGATCCTATGGAAATGGCCTGGAAGCTGCTTTTGATGATGATGGTGTCCTACAGAAAATCCGTTGCCATTATTTATGCAGTTGTACATGAATCTGGCCCAAGTGTTCAAGGAGTTGAATGAGAAGACTTCAAAGGAGTTGGTGGAGCTGTCAGCCCACTTGTGGCCACTGGAATGGGAGCAGCCTCAGGAGGAGAGTCAGCAGGGACTGGGGAACTGGCTGCATCTTCATGTCAATGAGTGAGCCAGCAGACCTGCAGCAGCATTCAGGAGCTGCAACACATACTGTGCCTCTGAGGTGTAATTCTAGACTGGCTCCTACTGACTGCAGCTATTGGCCTGTGTGCTAGTTCTCTCTCCCATGATGGCAGATAACAAACCTTCTAACTCCCACTCTTCAAGAAAGCTCTTCTCTTATCAGGCCCCAGAAGCAATCTGGCCGTAGGCAGAAGGGACTCCAGGAATGGCTCAGGAGCACGAACTTGGGAGCCCAAACAGAGTTAAAATCTGACTTCAAGTCCTCATGATGATCTCATGCTTGTTAATTCTGAGCCCAGTTACTTCAAGTGAAAGATATGTTGGTCATCAGTACACCTCTGGCTTGTGTGAGGATTTCATGAGAAAAGGTTTAATGCAATATGTTGTAATACCCATCAACCATGCTGACTCCTTTCTCTTTCCCCTGTATCCAGAATGGCCTTGGGTCCTTATCCTGACACCATAACCTTGCCTCACTACCTATTCTTGAAGAACAAGCAGTTCTGTTCCCTTCTCACTGGTGCCTTGATTTGGAGCACAGTCCTCCTTATCCACAGGTCAGAGAATCCTGCCTGGTTGATGGAACCCTTGTTGGGGAGCTGCCTTCTTGGGACTCTTAGAGTCTTTTCATTGATCTCATCAGTGCCTTTGTTCCCTGGTGCATGGCTGAGAGCATGAGGAAGGAGAGTTTTCTGAGCCCTATGAGAACATGGCTTCCCTTGAAGAGTATTATGATGACATGGATGTGGATTCTGTTGAAGAAGAGGATGAGGAAGATCTCAGTGGCTCTGCTACAGATCCTTCAGTACTGCCCATCTCTGCTGTCCCCACAGGTCTCTGTAGATGGTCAGACACCCTCTAGGCACCTGCAGTGGGCTCTGACCCTACCACAACCCCTCTCCAGGATGGGGTCCCTTTTCAAGGTCATCATCTCAGTCTTCTCCACCCTTGGAGTTTTCCACGTCAAGCCTATATGTCACCTGTGTTTGTAAATGACAACTAATACTTGGGAATTTCTTAGTAATAAAATATTTTCTCCAAATTTTCTTTACCCATAGATTGTAGACTTTCATACAGTGAGCCCAACTTGGATATCTTACTCTTCCTTTTGTTCACTCTTCACTTCCTGAGGGCAGTTGCTCCAATCTCAGTTAACTCTGCCAGTAACCTGTTACACAAGTCATTCCAAATGTCACATTTTCTGTTCACTGACTTCCTGCAACCCTCTGAGTAATCTTTCTAATGTTCTCTGCAGTCCATCTATTTCTATTTTGCAACTGAAGAAAGACTTTGATATTGAGTTCCACAAACTGTTAGGAAAAAAAGTTACACATTGTCTAGTCATCTCCAGTTTTGTAGATGAGGGAATAAACAATGGGCTTGTCCCACTCTTGTGGTTAATGAGGTTCAATAACAGATCTTTTCTCCCATTAGTCAATTGACTCTAGTCAGAGGCAACATTCATCTGCCTCTAATCTTAAACCAGTGCACTAGAGACTAAGTCCAAGGCCTCCCTGCAAGCATGCCCCTTCTTACTTGCTTTATTCTCAGTAGATGCAAAGAGAAGCAACGCTTGAGTACCATGTACTCTCCCTTCCCAGGTTTATCTGTGATGTCCCTTGATACCTTCGATGCTTTTAAGGAATCAGGGTGAATATCTGAAATATAAGATATTTTTCCAGCATGATTCAGGCTTTCTTGCCCCTTTTCCTGTAACTCCAAATAGAGTGGTGTCCTCAAGACACAAAGACCCAGGGAGGAGCTGTGATGGGTGAATTAGCATCTGGTTCCAAATGCCCTGTGTGGGGTCTTATCCAGGACTGGTTGAATCATGTGGCTTAGACTTGTGTGGGGTTTCTTGCTTCCAGTATCCAAGTCTGCTCTCTGGTGGGCCCTAATCCCAAGAGATGACTGGTGGCTCCACAGTGCTGCAGGTGAGAGGAAGTAAACTGAAGGCACAATGGCCAGCCTTGTTCCGAGGGAAAAGACACAGAACAAGGCCGGGGAGTTGGAGGGAGAGATAGAGAAGACAGGAGGAACAGGGAAAGAAGACTTGACTTCCCTATCTGTTCCCTACATTCAGGAAGACACATCTTTCGGACTTCTCTGATAGTCCAGTGGTCAAGACTCCATGTGCTTCCACTGCAGAGGGCACAAGTTTGATTCCTTGTTGGGGAACTAAGATCCAACATGCCGCAACCTGCAGCCAAATAAATAAGCCAAATTAAAAACAGTTCTTTAATAGAAATTATTTTAAAATGAGCCAAGACAGTGGAAGATTCAAGTGTAAGTGGTCTACCAAAAATCTGAAAAGCAGAAAGAAATGAAGGGCAGAAAAGAAAGGACAATATAAAAGGATAAGAGAAGACAAAAAGAAAAAGAAAAATAAGGGAGAGAGCAGAGTAGATGGTAGAGAGGGCAGAGGGAGGGAGTGGAGGAGGGGGAAGGGAAGAGCTCCTACCAAAGCCTGACAAACTGACTGCTGGTGGTGGAGGTGTGCAGGGGGTGGACACCTCTGCAGGTGGGAACTTAGTTTCTAGTAGAAACAGGGATTAGCTGCTGGCATTGTCATTTTCCTTCTATGGCCTACTCTTTGTGAGTAACACTGTCAGCCGCCTCCTATTCTAAGATGAAGTACATCTCTGTGATCTCTATAGCCAAAAGAGGGCCTGAAAGAGAGAAGATGCTCAGGTGGGGAATTTTGCTCAACATCTAAAGTAAAAGACTAACAACCACAGACCCAGATAGGTTAACCCTTTGCAGATAAAGCCTGATTGCACTCTCTGTTTGGCATCAAACCATAGCAGGTGGGATTCAAGGTCAATAAGATATCACTTCACTCTTCTCAAGACTTTTTCTTTAATAACACTGGTGAGAGCAACTGAGAGCCACACCTGGAAAGGCCCCTCTAAAGGCTTCCTGGTAGCACAGGAGAAATGGCATGGGTTAGAAGCTGCTTTCTACATGGTTGGCCCCCATCTCAATTCTTTAGCCAGAGAGATGAGCACAAGTCAGACTAGACCTNAACTGAGAGCCACACCTGGAAAGGCCCCTCTAAAGGCTTCCTGGTAGCACAGGAGAAATGGCATGGGTTAGAAGCTGCTTTCTACATGGTTGGCCCCCATCTCAATTCTTTAGCCAGAGAGATGAGCACAAGTCAGACTAGACCTCGTCACACTGCTTGGCCCCAGCTGGATTCTTCATGTTTAGAAAAAACAAGGGATGAACTAATCTTACTCCCAAGGTCTCCTTATCTTTGGAGTAACCAGGTTCAGGCTTCAGGCTGCAGCCTCTGAGCTTTTCTTGCTCCCCAACATTCTTGCCCTTCATGTCCTTCAGGATGCCCTGAGTCCAGCCTTTTTCTTGGTATTTCACCTGGGTGTCCCTGGGTCATGGGTACTTTCTTGAAAGGTCTGCAAAGGGTCTTTATACTTCTCACCAGTTATCCCTGATCTGATAATTGTTCAAGAGCCAAACTGCATTCTCTGTGGTAACCCCACATTCTTACAAAGAGGAAGATTTTTAAAAATTTGTGTGAAGGAGACTGTCAACATTACTATTTAGTTATACTGCCAATTAAACTTCAACTATTTGTATATCACATAAGTAATAACATTGCTTATATATGCAAGAGAAGTCTGATCACTGAAATGTGCATGACAAAGAGATTATTTAAGTGAATTCCCTTAAAATGTACCAATTTAATAAATAGCAAAAATATCATTTGACGTTTATTTTTGTGGGCCACCGTTATAGACCATCACATCTTGCTGCCAGTTGTGAGACTTTCTTCAAGCACAGCTGCCCTGGATAATCTAACAAGTATATATGTCAGACATATACATCAGTTCAGTTCAGTTCAGTCACTCAGTTGTGTCTGACTATTTGCGACCCCATGAATCGCAGCACACCAAGCCTCCCTATCCATCACCAACGCCCAGAGTTCACTCAGACTCGCGTCCATCGAGTCAGTGATGCCATCCAGCCATCTCATCCTCTGTCGTCCCCTTCTCCTCCTGCCCCCAATCCCTCCCAGCATAAAAGTCTTTTCCAATGAGTCAACTCTTTGCATGAGGTGGCCAAAGTACTGGAGTTTCAGCTTTAGCATCATTCCTTCCAAAGAAATCCCAGGGTTGATCTTCAGAATGGACTGGTTGGATCTCCTTGCAGTCCAAGGGACTCTCAAGAGTCTTCTCCAACACCACAGTTCAAACGCATCAATTCTTCAATGGTCAGCCTTCTTCACAGTCCAACTCTCACATCCATATATGACCACAGGAAAAACCATAGCCTTGACTAGACAGACCTTAGTCGACAAAGTAATGTCTTTGCTTTTGAATATGTTATCATGTATAAATTTTTTCAAGCCTCACAGCAACCCCTTAGAAGAAGGTAAATCCCTTTTACAAATGAATTTCTTAATGCACAAGTCAATTAAGCAGCTTGGAGCATATGGTGACTGAGTGACAAAGCTGAGACAAAGCTACACTGTGATGTGCTCTGGAGTTCACGCTCTGCTCACTGGACTGGGCCCCTCTTTCCTATGCTATTGGTCAGTGTCTTTCCACTTACAATTAGTGTGAGTCTATGTTCTCATCTACAGAGCTTCTGGAATGCTAATCTCTGGATGGCACAGTGCTACTCTTAGGGTAATTAATTTTTCTTTCATTAGTTCATTCATACAACATAGACTAGGACAAGAAATATTTCAAAGAAACACTTCAAAGTGACATTTGGTGATTTTCAAGGAAATTCTATATTCCACCACTTAAGTTTGTATTTCTAAAATGATATGTTAATGATTGACTTTTGTTATGCTATCAATGTTTTTAGTGACCAACTTTTCCTATAATACAATGCATTCAGATTTGAGGCAAATTGGAGGGAGATCTCACATTGAATGAGAAGAACGAAAAAGATGCTCAGACTTGCAAATTCAAGATACAGAATAGAGAACATGGAATCTGAAATATCCTGTTCTGCCTGTTGTGGTTACAAACAGAATCAGTACTTAGTGGGATGGGAGGCATCCTGTGAAGGTGAGTCATGTGAGAGAAGTGTGTTATTGATGCAGTGGTCATAACATCTCTCAACTACAATGGTTTCCTCTACTAGCTTCCCAATAATTAAGTATTTCTAATTTAGTTAGTTCACAATTTGTATGCTTTCTGTACACAACATAAATTACTGCAGGCTTGAAAAGCAGAGAACCTGGAAACATACTGAGTATAAAGAGAGATTTGACAAAAATGCAGCCAAAATGGGGCTGGCTGGCCATGGGCAAGTCTAATCAACTTCTGTCACAAAAGGGCTCTTCTCCCTGACCTTGTGTGTGTTTTGCATTCCAGGCCACTATTCAGGCAGTCCTACACAATTTGTGTATAAATAAATTACATAAACAACTCTCCAGAGAACTTACTCCCTGAGCAGAAGAACTCTGTTAGCTTCAGTTTATGTGCTGGCCAAGAATTAAACCACTGCTACAGAGGACTTAAGGTTTGTAGGCTAGATGAGGTTTTCAGTAAGAAAACTGAAACACAAAGAGGAAAATGAAGATTTGCTCAAATTCTCGAAGGTGGTTGTTGATAGGGGCAGGAAAATTCAGGCCTCTTGATCAAGTTTTCTTTTCAATCCTTCTGTGACCCCCAACATCAATGTCAGGTAGCCTTCCTGGGGATAGGCTTCTTGTTTTTGATGTATTCAGTGAACACCAAGATCTGTTTTTGAAGAAGTGGCTACTCACTATTCCAGAGGCTACCCACTACTTCCCTGGGTCAGTGACTTCAGACAAGGTGAGCTTTCCTCAGAGAAATTGGTAGGTTGGAACCTCTCCCTATTTCATGAATTTGCTTAAATGAACAAATCCCTGAAACATCTCGATAAAATTACACACTCTTTCCACTAGTCAGTAGTCACTAGTGAAGTTGCTCCGTAGAATCCGACTCTTTATTTCCAGCTATTGTTAATTATTACTAAAGCAGTTTTATAACCAAAATATATCAGGACAGCTTTCAGTTCAGTTCAGTCGCTCAGTCATGTCCAACTTTTTGTGACCCCATGAACCGCAGCAGGCCAGGCTTCCCTGTCCATCACCAACTCCCAGAGTTCACCCAAACCCATGTCCATTGAGTCGGTGATGCCATCCGACAATCTCATCCTTTGTTGGCCCCTTCTCCTGCTGCCCTCAATCTTTCCCAGAATCAGAGTCTTTTCAAATGAGTCAACTCTTCCCATGAAGTGGCCAAAGTACTGGAGTTTCAGCTTCAACATCAGTCCTTCCAATGAACACCCAGGACTAATCTTCTTTAGGATGGACTGATTGGACCTCCTTGCAGTCCAAGGGACTCTCAAGAGTCTTCTCCAACACCACAGTTCAAAACCATCAATTCTTCGGCACTCAGGTTTCTTTATAGTGCAACTCCCACATCACACATGACTACTGGAAATACCATAGCCTTGACTAGACAGACCTTTGTTGACAAAGTAATATCTCTGCTTTTTAATATGCTGCCTAGGTTGGTCATATGCCAGCAAATTTGGAAAACTCAGCAGTGGCCACAGGACTGGAAAAGGTCACTTTTCATCCCAATCCCAAAGAAAGGC
>SJYV01009887.1:0-16408 GCA_006410875.1 Neotragus pygmaeus
CCCCCTTTCTCTTCCGTTCTCTGCAAGTCCTCTCCAGCGCCCTCCCGGGTCCTCTTTGCTGGCTCGACTCTGATCCGTCAGTGTATCTGCCAACACACCATGCGCGCCTGGGCCCGCCTGAGTGCACCGCTGGGTGTTGTGGAGAAGGGCCCCCGACTCACCACCTCAGGCCTCGGAGGCCACCCCCAGTGCCCCCAAGGTCTGGTGACCTGTCCCAGCTCTCAGGCCGAGCTGGTCCAGTTTTTGGTTCATGGGACCGACTGCGGAGTTGGGAAGCCAAGGAACCTCCCTGCGAGCTGGGAGGCGTACAGGGCAGTGGGTGAATCTGTGGTTCCCTGGGGTGCAGAGATAGGCGCAGAGCTGGGAAGACAAAGGCGGGGAGGGAGGACGGTGTTAGTGGTGGAGAAACCCCAGGCTCCCTCTTGTAGGGAGGAACAGAAGGTGACCCCCCCAGCTCACAGGGGCAGGGAGCCAGGGCCCGCCGTGAATGCTGGGCAGGCCCGCATCGCGCACAGGTAGTCTGTGAGCACCTGGGCAGCATCTAAGAGACTTGCAGTCCAGCTGTCGCCATGTGAAGGGAAGAGGGTTCCAGAACCACTGGAACCACACGACGTCTAGACAAGTGGTTCACCTTTGAACAGTAAGTCGCTCCCTGTAGCAGACCCCGGGTGAGGGTGAACCCCCCAGGTTATTTTGACAGTGGAGCCCTAGGCAAGTTGCTTCACATCTTCTGAGATTGATTTCCACACACACACAAAGGGGGAGGACAGCAGAGCCATCTGTTGCAAGCGTGGTGGAAGCTGTCCCACTCCACCCAGCTTCCCTGCATTTGCACCTTCTGTTCCCTCTGCTGGCCTATCCCTTCTTGTCCCAAATGTCTGCATCCTTCCTCTTCAGCTCTCAGTCTGGTCCTCAGAGCCCCCCTTTCCCCTCTGCCCCACCATCCATATTCACCCTTTTTTTCTCTCCCCTTCCTCCAAGAGCTCTTTTGTTGTTTAGCCACTCAATCTTGTCCAACTCTTTTGTGACCCCATGAACTGTATGTAGCCCCCAAGGCTCCTCTGTCCATGGGATTTCCCAGGCAAGAAAACTGAAGTGGGTTCTCATTTCCTTCTCCAAGGGATCTTCCCCACCCAGGGTTCGAACCCTAGTCTCCTGCACTGGTAGGCAAATTCTTTACTGCTGAGCTTCCAGGAAAGCCCAAGAGCTCCTTTGCACATGAGGAAAAGTCAAACAATAAAGACTCTTTTCTCAGCTTTGTGAAAATTTTGTTGTTCAGTCACTTAGTCGTGTCCACGGTACCTTGCACCTGGCGGTGTGCAGAACATGAGAGCCATTTGGATTAATAGTGACACCAGAGACCTGGTAGAATGGGAGCAGTCCAGGCCCCAGAGGAGGAGCAGCAGGTTCCTGGAAGTGTGGAGGGGAGGTCCTCAAAAGAGGACTTGGGTGGGCTTGGGTCAGGGAGAGATTTCAGGTGGGAGGTACTTTCTGGGCAGAGGTGGGCAGGCTGGAGGAAGGGCTCCACCTGGTAAAAAGAGATGCAAGCTGGGCCTTCTGCACATGGGCCACTTCTCCACTACTCCCTGCCCTTCTGTGACCATCCACTCTCCACTCCAGCTGTGAGCATGCAGTGTTCAGGGCAGGCTTCCTGGAAGAGGTGACATCTGTAACAGGGGGGATTCAGGTGAATTAGGACCCAATGGTGAGTGAGGAGAGGACTGGGCTGGACCAGCCACTAAAGGCCCTCCAGGGTTCTCTGGGGAGAGGCACAGTCAGATTTGAAGTTAGACACAATCAGATTTAAAATGGGACAGCAGCAGGNTTCAGGTGAATTAGGGCCCAATGGTGAGTGAGGAGAGGACTGGGCTGGACCAGCCACTAAAGGCCCTCCAGGGTTCTCTGGGGAGAGGCACAGTCAGATTTGAAGTTAGACACAATCAGATTTAAAATGGGACAGCAGCAGGAGCAGCTGGGGTCTGGTCTGGGAATTGTAGACAGGAGTGAAGAGAGGAACTCTGGAGGGATTTAGCAGTAAAATCGCCAGGGTATGGGGGAATCAGAGGAGGCCAGGTCCTGGGTGGTGAGAGTAGGGGGATGGAGGCATTTCTAAGTTGGTGGGGCCAATGTAGGGTGTCTGGGTTGTGGGAAGGGGGCCCCTAGGGAGACTTGGGGAGCTCCTAGCCTCCTTCCTTCCACACTTTCACACCCTCTGTACTTGAGGGTGGGACAGGAAGGTAGGAGTGGGGAGGCTCATAAACCCTGATCCAGGTAATAAACTGAGGGCTTCTTTGTCCCTTTTGTGTCCCCACCCCCTAGTCAGATGGCTGGTCTCAGTGGCCTCTTCCAGACCCTGGGGTCATCATGGCCAGGCCTAGAGGCTGGACTCTAGACCCTGGACAATTAGCCCTGTGCTAGACAGAATAAAAGGATGCCCACACATCCTAATCCCTGGGACCTGTGAATATGTGACCTTACAAGGCAAAAGGGACTTTGCATGGCTGATTAAGGATCTGGAGATGGGGGGATTATCCAACATCATCACAAGGGTCATTATTAGTATTCATTTTTTTGGTTGCACTGTATGGCATGTGGTGGTTGTGGTTAGTTGCTCAGTCGTGTCCGACTCTGCAACCCCAAGGACTATAGCTCGCCAGGATAGGATAGGGATTCTCCAGGCAACAATACTGGAGTGAGTTGCCATGCCCTTCTCACTGTGCGGCATATTGGATTGTATTTCCCTGACCAAGGATTAAACCTGCACCACCTACAGTGGAATCTCAGAGTTCCTAACTCTGAAGAACCAACATGGAATGCCCACAAGGGTCCTTATAAGAGAGGGAGAGGAGAGTTAGAGAGAAAGAAATGGGAAGATACTAACCTGTTGATTTTGAAGGTGGAGGAAGAAGGCAGGCAGCCTCTAGAAACTGGAAAAGGCCAGGAAACATATTCTCCCCTAGAACTTCCAAAAGGAATCCAGCCCTACTGACCCCCTGATTTTAGCCCAGTGAGACCCATTTTGGTTCCTACTTCCAGAACTGTCAGATAGTAAATGTGAATTGTTTTAAGGCACCAGATTTCTGATGATTTCTCACTGTAGCAGTAGGAGACTCAGACAGAGCCCCAACCTCCCATCCGGAGTGCTGCTTGTACTGTCAGCTGCCCCCTCTGATCCTGACACGATTTCAAAATCAGTACCCACAACCCAGCCAGGGTCTGAGGACCCAGCCAGGTCAGACCCACAGCCCCTGCTGTGTGTCCCCATCCCCCAGTCTTTCGGACTCTGTGCCCACTCTGGTGGTCTCAGGGGCTGCTGCTCCCTGGCCTGGTGGGGCCGGGACTGAAGTCATAGGTGTCTGTCTGTCTGTCACTGCCTCTCCGTGCCCTGGAGAGTCCAGTTCATGACTCTCACTCCAGTTCCTTACACTGGATAGGTGTCTGGTGTCCCAGGCGCTTGGCTGACTGACCTCCCTGGCCCAGCCTTTACCCTCAGTGAGGGGCTTCTCTTCCTGATGACAGAGGCCCTCGGTTCAGACAAATCTGAGTCCACATTCATGCTGTGTGACCTTGGGTGTGTGACACAGCCCCTCTGAGTCCTGTGGGATCCTCTTCTATAGGATGGAAGATAATCAGGCTAGGTGGGGAGGGGGGATCCTAGAGGGACCCCTCTCCCCCATTCCAAATGGCTTGAGTCAGGGCTGGGGGAGGAGATAGGGTGGGGAGCATGGGGGAGAGGAGAGGATTTGCACTGGCTGTTCCACTGCTGAAATACTCTTCCTGCTTCTCCGTGGGGTCCCCTTGGGTCCTTTTTTTCTTTTTACGTTATTGATGATTTTGTTTACGTATTTACTTTTTTTTGCTGTTGAGGGCAGGAGGAGAAGGGGGTGACAGAGGATCAGATGGTTTGGATGGCACCATCAACTCAATGGACATGAGTTTGAGCAAATTCCAGGGGACTGTGAAGGACAGGGAAGCCTGGCGAGCTGCAGTCCATGGGGTTGCAGAGCGTTGGACACGACTGAGACTGAACAACAAAATTTCAGCTGAGCTGGGTCTTTTCTAGTTGAGGGCAGTGAGGGCGAGGGCATGTGGGCTTCAGTAGTTGCAGTTCTCCTGGCTCTGGAGCACAGGCTCAACAGTTGTGGCATACAGGCTGAGTTGCGTGTGGGATCCTCCCCTGAACCAGGGATTGAACTCATGTCTCCTGCATTGGCAGGTGGATTCTTTACCACTGAGCCACCAGGGAAGCCCCCCCACCCCGCTGCTTACTTGATTCTTTAATCAAACCCACCTTCTGCCACCTAGAACAAAGCCTGGCATACAGCAGTGCTTCATAAACATTCATTAAGGGCAGCGGGGATGAGGAGAGGCCAGACAAGAAATGGATTTTGTCCAGGAAAGACTTAGAAAGAGGGCTTGCTGGGTATGTCTGCGTGTATGTCCATCTGAATTTCTGTGTGTTTCTCTTTGTGTCTGGAAGTGTGTCTGTCTGTCCGTCTGTGTGCATCTCTGGTTATTTGTTTGGGTGTGTCTCTAGGTGTGTGTCCATTGTGTGTCAGTCTGTCTGTGGAGGTATCTGTGTGTGTGTGTCTGAGCATGGACAGACTGAAGCCTTGCTTTCCCCTGCTCAGGGGCTCTGGATCTCACGTTCTCCCCTGCCCCCTCCACCAGAGCAGTGTCCAGCTCCTCTCTGAACCTGCTGCTTCCCCTCCCGCCCCAACCCCAGCACCCTCCTGACTCGGTGCCTGTGTCCTCACCTGAGGGTAAGGTAGGTACTCAGAGAGTGTTAATTGCTCAGTTGTGTCCAACTCTTCGCGACCCATGGACTGTAGCCTGCCAGGCTTCTCTGTCCCTGTGATTTTCCAGGCAAGAATACTGGAGTTGGTTCCCATTTCCTTCTCCAGGGGATCTTCCCAACCCAGGGATGGAACCCGGGTCTTCCATATTGCAGGCAGGCAAGATAAATGTAGTGTCTGAGCCACCAGGAAAGCCCCAGCTGCTCAGAGGGCCTGGCTTCTCTCTGGCACCGGTCTGGCCCTTTCAGCTCCCAGGGCTCCACGCTCACTGGTTTGAGTTGGGCGACCAGGTTGGTGCCAGGTGCTGTGCTGAGAGCCTCATGGAGATGAGCCTGTGCAGTCCTCTCTGTGAAGCAAGTGCATCGAAAATCCCCATTTTTTTTGCAGCAAGGGGAAACCCTTCCAGGTCCCAAAAGATGTTTTGCAAGACTGAAGACCCTTTTGACTTTACTTCCTCTCTGCCTCTCCCTCTGTATTCTGCCTCTTGACATCAATGTCTTGTTGACAGAACCCGTGCCATCTGCAATAGAAGCTCAGGGTCTTAATCATTTGGTCTGCCACAAAAGTTCCTGAATCTTGGTTTGTTTTTTTTAAAATGTAATACTTTTCAGAGTGCTTTGATATCAGTACAAAAAGAAATCTCTTTTTCTTTTTTGTTTTTTGGAAAAGAGGAGTGTTTTTGTTTATTATTATTATTATTTTGGTAATAGCTTTAGAGATATAATTTATACGCTATCCAATTCCTCAGTTTACAGTGTTCAAGTCAAGGGTTTTTCAATAATGCCACAGAGTTGGGCAGCTTTTACCACTGTGTTTAAATATATATATATATATATATATATATACTTGGCTGCACTGAATCTTAGTTAAGGCATGTGGGATCTAGTTCCCTGGCCAGGAATCGAACTCAGCACCCCCATCCCGCACCCCGTGCATTGGGAGCTTGGAGTCCCAGCTACTGGACCACCAGGGAAGTCCCTTCCACTGTGTTCTTTTTGAAGGAACCAGTCCCCTATCCATGGGCAAGAAGGGTGCTTCTAATCTGAGCAATTGTATAATGAGTAACCTGGTGCAGGGGTGAGGCTGAATCGGTTAAATAGATCACCACAAATTCTAGAAGTACAATTGCTAGTCAGGGCCTGTGTGAGGACAGAAATTTGATAGCCGTTGCCACAAGGTTCCCTGACCTCCACCATGGCAGTACTGTCAGACTTTGCTAATCTGAGAGGTTAAAAACCTTGTACTTCTTATTTGCATCATTTTGGGTGAGGCTGAGCATCTTCTCCATTTTTAAAACGTGGCTCTTGCCCCTCCCCCAAAAAGAAAGGGACCGTCCTGGCGGGTCTGCAATTAGGACACCTGCTTTCACCACCAAGGGCCTAGTTTAATCCCTGGTCAGGGGAACTAAAGTCCCACCAGCCCCACTGAGAGGACTACCCCCCTTCCCCAATAAAAAAGGTGGATTTCTATGTTCTTTTCCTGGAAAGTTTTTCTTGTTTTAGTTTTTATGTTTGTTTTTTTTTAATAGTTATAGAGGCTTTAAAAAATTTATGGTAAGATATACCTAGAAACTCTTTTTTAAATATTAAGGAGATTAACTATTTTTTGATAAGAGCTGCCATGTCCACACCCCCGTCGTATTTTTAAAAATTCATTTTATCTAAGTATAGTTGATTTATAATGTGTTAATTTCAGCTGCACAGCAATGACTCATTCATATATATACATATATACATATATATACATATACATATATGAATTTTCCAATATAGTTTATCAAAGGATAATGATATCAACCCTGAATATTCATTGGAAAGTCTGATGCTGAAGCTGAAGCTCCAATATTTCGGTCACCTGATGTGAAGAGCTGACTCATTGGAAAAGACCCTGATGCTGGGAAAGATTGAGGGCAGGAGGAGGAGACGGAGGTGACAGAGGATGAGATGGTTGGATGGCATCACCAACTCAATGGACATGAGTTTGAGCAAACTCCAGGAGATAGTGGAGGACAGAGGAGCNGGACTGAAGTCATAGGTGTCTGTCTGTCTGTCACTGCCTCTCCGTGCCCTGGAGAGTCCAGTTCATGACTCTCACTCCAGTTCCTTACACTGGATAGGTGTCTGGTGTCCCAGGCCCTTGGCTGACTGACCTCCCTGGCCCAGCCTTTACCCTCAGTGAGGGGCTTCTCTTCCTGATGACAGAGGCCCTCGGTTCAGACAAATCTGAGTCCACATTCATGCTGTGTGACCTTGGGTGTGTGACACAGCCCCTCTGAGTCCTGTGGGATCCTCTTCTATAGGATGGAAGATAATCAGGCTAGGTGGGGCGGGGGGATCCTAGAGGGACCCCTCTCCCCCATTCCAAATGGCTTGAGTCAGGGCTGGGGGAGGAGATAGGGTGGGGAGCATGGGGGAGAGGAGAGGATTTGCACTGGCTGTTCCACTGCTGAAATACTCTTCCTGCTTCTCCGTGGGGTCCCCTTGGGTCCTTTTTTTCTTTTTACGTTATTGATGATTTTGTTTACGTATTTACTTTTTTTTGCTGTTGAGGGCAGGAGGAGAAGGGGGTGACAGAGGATCAGATGGTTTGGATGGCACCATCAACTCAATGGACATGAGTTTGAGCAAATTCCAGGGGACTGTGAAGGACAGGGAAGCCTGGCGAGCTGCAGTCCATGGGGTTGCAGAGCGTTGGACACGACTGAGACTGAACAACAAAATTTCAGCTGAGCTGGGTCTTTTCTAGTTGAGGGCAGTGAGGGCGAGGGCATGTGGGCTTCAGTAGTTGCAGTTCTCCTGGCTCTGGAGCACAGGCTCAACAGTTGTGGCATACAGGCTGAGTTGCGTGTGGGATCCTCCCCTGAACCAGGGATTGAACTCATGTCTCCTGCATTGGCAGGTGGATTCTTTACCACTGAGCCACCAGGGAAGCCCCCCCACCCCGCTGCTTACTTGATTCTTTAATCAAACCCACCTTCTGCCACCTAGAACAAAGCCTGGCATACAGCAGTGCTTCATAAACATTCATTAAGGGCAGCGGGGATGAGGAGAGGCCAGACAAGAAATGGATTTTGTCCAGGAAAGACTTAGAAAGAGGGCTTGCTGAGTATGTCTGCGTGTATGTCCATCTGAATTTCTGTGTGTTTCTCTTTGTGTCTGGAAGTGTGTCTGTCTGTCCGTCTGTGTGCATCTCTGGTTATTTGTTTGGGTGTGTCTCTAGGTGTGTGTCCATTGTGTGTCAGTCTGTCTGTGGAGGTATCTGTGTGTGTGTGTCTGAGCATGGACAGACTGAAGCCTTGCTTTCCCCTGCTCAGGGGCTCTGGATCTCACGTTCTCCCCTGCCCTCTCCACCAGAGCAGTGTCCAGCTCCTCTCTGAACCTGCTGCTTCCCCTCCCGCCCCAACCCCAGCACCCTCCTGACTCGGTGCCTGTGTCCTCACCTGAGGGTAAGGTAGGTACTCAGAGAGTGTTAATTGCTCAGTTGTGTCCAACTCTTCGCGACCCATGGACTGTAGCCTGCCAGGCTTCTCTGTCCCTGTGATTTTCCAGGCAAGAATACTGGAGTTGGTTCCCATTTCCTTCTCCAGGGGATCTTCCCAACCCAGGGATGGAACCCGGGTCTTCCATATTGCAGGCAGGCAAGATAAATGTAGTGTCTGAGCCACCAGGAAAGCCCCAGCTGCTCAGAGGGCCTGGCTTCTCTCTGGCACCGGTCTGGCCCTTTCAGCTCCCAGGGCTCCACGCTCACTGGTTTGAGTTGGGCGACCAGGTTGGTGCCAGGTGCTGTGCTGAGAGCCTCATGGAGATGAGCCTGTGCAGTCCTCTCTGTGAAGCAAGTGCATCGAAAATCCCCATTTTTTTTGCAGCAAGGGGAAACCCTTCCAGGTCCCAAAAAATGTTTTGCAAGACTGAAGACCCTTTTGACTTTACTTCCTCTCTGCCTCTCCCTCTGTATTCTGCCTCTTGACATCAATGTCTTGTTGACAGAACCCGTGCCATCTGCAATAGAAGCTCAGGGTCTTAATCATTTGGTCTGCCACAAAAGTTCCTGAATCTTGGTTTGTTTTTTTTAAAATGTAATACTTTTCAGAGTGCTTTGATATCAGTACAAAAAGAAATCTCTTTTTCTTTTTTGTTTTTTGGAAAAGAGGAGTGTTTTTGTTTATTATTATTATTATTTTGGTAATAGCTTTAGAGATATAATTTATACGCTATCCAATTCCTCAGTTTACAGTGTTCAAGTCAAGGGTTTTTCAATAATGCCACAGAGTTGGGCAGCTTTTACCACTGTGTTTAAATATATATATATATATATATATATATACTTGGCTGCACTGAATCTTAGTTAAGGCATGTGGGATCTAGTTCCCTGGCCAGGAATCGAACTCAGCACCCCCATCCCGCGCCCCGTGCATTGGGAGCTTGGAGTCCCAGCTACTGGACCACCAGGGAAGTCCCTTCCACTGTGTTCTCTTTGAAGGAACCAGTCCCCTATCCATGGGCAAGAAGGGTGCTTCTAATCTGAGCAATTGTATAATGAGTAACCTGGTGCAGGGGTGAGGCTGAATCGGTTAAATAGATCACCACAAATTCTAGAAGTACAATTGCTAGTCAGGGCCTGTGTGAGGACAGAAATTTGATAGCCGTTGCCACAAGGTTCCCTGACCTCCACCATGGCAGTACTGTCAGACTTTGCTAATCTGAGAGGTTAAAAACCTTGTACTTCTTATTTGCATCATTTTGGGTGAGGCTGAGCATCTTCTCCATTTTTAAAACGTGGCTCTTGCCCCTCCCCCAAAAAGAAAGGGACCGTCCTGGCGGGTCTGCAATTAGGACACCTGCTTTCACCACCAAGGGCCTAGTTTAATCCCTGGTCAGGGGAACTAAAGTCCCACCAGCCCCACTGAGAGGACTACCCCCCTTCCCCAATAAAAAAGGTGGATTTCTATGTTCTTTTCCTGGAAAGTTTTTCTTGTTTTAGTTTTTATGTTTGTTTTTTTTTAATAGTTATAGAGGCTTTAAAAAATTTATGGTAAGATATACCTAGAAACTCTTTTTTAAATATTAAGGAGATTAACTATTTTTTGATAAGAGCTGCCATGTCCACACCCCCGTCGTATTTTTAAAAATTCATTTTATCTAAGTATAGTTGATTTATAATGTGTTAATTTCAGCTGCACAGCAATGATTCATTCATATATATACATATATGACATATATATACATATATATATACATATATATACATATACATATATGAATTTTCCAATATAGTTTATCATAGGATAATGATATCAACCCTGAATATTCATTGGAAAGTCTGATGCTGAAGCTGAAGCTCCAATATTTCGGTCACCTGATGTGAAGAGCTGACTCATTGGAAAAGACCCTGATGCTGGGAAAGATTGAGGGCAGGAGGAGGAGACGGAGGTGACAGAGGATGAGATGGTTGGATGGCATCACCAACTCAATGGACATGAGTTTGAGCAAACTCCAGGAGATAGTGGAGGACAGAGGAGCCTGCACGCTGCAATCCATGGGGTCACAAAGAGTTAGACACGACTGAGTGACTGCACAACAGGATGTTGAATACAGGTTCCTGTGCTACACAGTAGGACTTTGTGGTTCAGCCAGCCTATATTTAATAGTTTGCATCTGCAAATCCCTCATTCCCACTCAGTTCCTCTTCTACCCCACCCACCTTGGCAACCACAAGTCTGTTCTTTGTGTCTGTGAATCTGTTTTTTGTTTCATAGGTACATTCAAGTCATATTTTAGATTCCATAAATACAAGTGAAATCATATGGTATCTGTTGGGCTTCCCAGGTGGCTCAGTGGTAAAGAATCCACCTGCCGATGCAGGAGACCCAAGAGATACGGGTTCAATCCCTGGGTTCTGGTCACAAAGACTTAGTGACTCAACAACAACACTGATTTGTCCACGTCAGTTCTTAGCTGTTGCACGCCAGATCTTCGTTGTGCAGAGTCTTAGCCACCTGACCACCGGGGAAGTCCCTCATCACCTTTTTGGATGCAGTTTTGGGAAGATCCCTAGAGCTGTCCCGTCTGCCATGAGGGTAGTTTTGAAATGTGGAGAAACATTAGAATTGTCACAATATGAAAGCTGTTTACTACTAAATTGATGATAGAGGAAATAATTTGATACCCAATCCTCCAGGTTTTTTGTTTTTTTCCCAGAAATGAGCTACACCCATGGAATGTGGCTTTCTCTGGGGAGAGTGGGGAGGGCAGAGGAATCAGTCCTCTGGTTGCGGGATATTATAAACAATCCGCAAAACAATGCTAGCACAATGCAATTCCACTGCAAAATGATATGAAAAGCCTTGCAGCCTGGTGAGATTCCGTGTAGTAGAAGGAAGAGACTGTGGATGGGGATCAAAAATGCTGACAAGTCATTACCAAAGAAAGACTTGCTGGTCAATCTAAGAAAGAGTGGAGAAGGGGGCCACTGGCAAAGAAAGCATTGGCTGCTCCAGCGAGACTGACTCAAAACACCAGAACAATCAGACCCAAAGACCTGTGTGTAGTTTTTCTGAGGATGCAGTAACAAAGTATCACTAACTGGATGGCTTAAAGACAGAAACTTGTTCTCTTCCAGTTCTGCAAGTTCAAAGTCTGGAATCAAGATGTTGGCAGGGCCATGCTACCTCCGAGGGCTATAGGAAAGAATGTTCCTGCCTCTTTCGAGCTTCCAGTGGCTGCCAACAGACCTAGGCTTGCAGGAGCATCCCTCCAGTTTCTGCCTGTCCTGACTTCTCTGTGTGTTTGTTTCTCTGTGTCCAGATTTCTCTTGTTTATCTCATTTGGCTGCATCACATCTTTGGTGCAGCACGTGGGCTCTCTAGCTGTGGCTCTTGGGCTGAGTTGTGCTGTGTCGTGTGGAATCTTAGTTCCCCAAACCAGGGATCAATCCTGCAAATCCCTTGCATTGCAAGGCAGATTCTTAACCACTGGACCACCAGAGAAGTCCATACATTTCCCTTGTAAGGACACTGGTCATTGGATTTAGGGCCCACTCGATTCTTGTCTGGGAAATCCTGTGGACAGAGGAGCCAGGTGGGCTACAGTCCACAGGGTTGCAAAGAGTCAGATATGACTGAGCAACTAAACACACACTACTCCAGGGTGACCTCATCTTACCTTGATGACATCTGCAAAGACTATTTCTGAATCAGGGTTACATTGGCAGTAATGGAGGTGAGGGTTTCAGCCTATCTTTTGCTGGGAACACAATTCAATTCACAATAGCCCCCCGCCCAGGTATTTTTGTTTTATTTGTTTTCCTTGTGTGTGTCTATTTTCTCCCAAAATGACTTTTTCCAGAATGCTATTAAAATATTACACTGTTGTTGTTGTTCACCTACTAAGTCGTGTCCGACTCTTTGCGACCCCATGGGCTACAGCACACTAGGCTACGCTGTCTTCTACTATCTCCTGGAGTTTGCTCAGATTCATTGAGTTGGTGATGTTATCTAACCATCTCATCCTCTGCCTCCCTCTTCTCCTTTTGCCTTCAATTTTTTATAGCATCAGGGTCTTTTCCAATGAATTGGCTCTTCACGCAGGTAGCCCAAGTATTGGAGCTTCAGCTTCAGCATCAGTTCTTCCAACGAATATTCAAAGCTGATTTCCTTTAGGATTGACTGGTTTGATTTCGTTTGCAGTCCAAGGGACTCTCAAGAGTTTTCTTCAGCACCACAATTCAAAAGCATCAACTCTTCAGAGCTAAGCCTTCTTTATGGTCCAACTCTCACATTCTCACATGACTGCTGGAATATTACATAGTATGTGGATTAGTTGCTCAGTTGTGTCTGACTCTGCGACCCTATTGACTTTGGCCCACCAGGTCCCTCTGTCTGTGGAATTCTCCAGGCAAGAACACTGGAGAGGGTAGCCTATCCTTTCTCCAGGGGATCTTTCTGACCCAGGGATTGAACCTGAGTTTCCTGCAGATTTCCTGCAGATTCTTTGCCATCTGAGCCACCAGGAATATTGCATATAAACTATTAAATACAAATTTGTGAGGGAAATTTGTTGTTGTTCAGTCACTCAGTCACGTCTGATTCTTTGAGACCCCATGAACTGCCGCACACCAGGCTTCCCTGTCCTTTACTATCTCCCAGAGTTTGCTCAAAACTCATGTCCATTGAGTCTGTGATGCCATCCAACTGTCTCATCCTCTGTCGTCCCCTTCTCTTCTTGCCCTCAATCTTTCCCAGCATCAGGGTCTTTTCCAATAAGTCGGCTCTTTGCATCAGGGGACAAAGGATTGGAGCGCCAACTTCAGCTTCAGCATCAGTCCTTCCAATGAATATTCAGGGTTGATTTCCTTTAGGACTGACTGGTTTGATCTCCTTGCTGTCCAAGGGAGGATATTTATGAAGGGAATGCTCCTTGCCAAAAGTCCAATGAATGTGTTTCAAGAATTAGCTGTAGTTTCAGTTATAACCCACATCTTGTTCAAATGAATTCCTTGTCACAATTTGGACACTTTTTCAGAAAGTTACGGTTCCTTCTAATCAGCCCTTTTATTTCCGCCCTCTGGGGTTTTGGGGCCACTGTTAATTGGAGGGGCTTTTCTCCGGGACCTGTGAGCCGAAGCTAATAAGAAGGCCCCCTGGTAATTCCAGGTCACTGCAGCGGGTGGGTATGTGGGTGTAGGGGTGAGAATGGGATGTCCAGGACGTGGGTAGGAGGTCAGGACAACTTTCCCAAGAAGTGAATGTCCCTCAGCTGAGGAGGACGGTGGGTAGGGATGCAGGGGGCTGGGCCACAGGGGGTTCCACCGAAACAAAAGCCCAGGTTGACCCCAAGGGGCTGCTGGAGGGGGCCTTGTCCTCTCAGGTCTGGGAGCCCTGGGGCTCAGACTCGGTGGAGCCACAACCAGTTTTTACAGGGGAGCATAAAGCTCTGATTAGCAATCTGGAGGGTCACGGGGCTCAGCGTGGGCGGTGCCCGGGGAGAACAGCATGAAAGAGGCTCGTTTTCTGAGATGAGGGTGTCTGGAGGCTAGAGGAAGGAGACGGGGGTGGGAGGGAGGTCACAAGGCAGGCCTTGACTGTGCATCTAGCTCAGTATCCCTCTCTGGCCAGGCTGCCACGTGGGTGTCCCTGAGTGGGTGGGGGGCGGTGGTGGTGGTGGGCTCAGGGCCATGGCAGATTGGGAGGGAAGAGGCCAGATTGGATGGAAGAATCCAGGCCTGTGCTAAAGATTCAGTGTGTCTGAGCTGGAGGTGCTGGGTCCCTGGTGTTAGCCCAGGGGAGAGGCATGGGGTGGTAGGAGGCCCCATGGTGGCCAGCCTCTGTGGGTGGAGTGGGCAAGAGGAGGAGGATTCCCTCCCCCGCACCCCACGAAAGCTGCAAGGGGCCATCTCAGCACCCAGGCAGGGGAGGCTTACTGAGCAGCTTTGCTGGACAGTTGAGGCCGAAGGTCAAGAGTTGAAAGATCAATTTAGACCTTGAGCTTGACCTGCACACCTTCCTGGGGCAGGAGGAAAGAGAGGGGAAATGGCCTTTACTGACCATTTCTCAAAGGCAGGGTCTACCCTCCATTTCTCATCTATTAAAAATAACATCAACCAGAAACTCTTATGGGACATTAAGCAATAGACACTGTTTTAAATGAACTTATCAGATCCCTCAACAGCCCTGTGAGGTGGGCACTCTTATGCTTTTGCAAGTGAGGCAGCTGAGAAACAGAGAAGTTAGGGTACTGGCCCAAAGTCACACAGCCTGTGAATGGCTGAGCTGGGGCTGGAACCTGGGCAGTGCGTTCCTGCTCAGCCAGCAGTGAGCCAGTGCCCTTCACTGTCTGTGCAAAGCTAGTGGCTCTGAGCGGAGCCTGCCTGGCACATGGGCTGAGAGGCAGCAGACAGCGGGAGACAGGCTTGGCTGGACCTCCCAGGGGTCTGCCGGGGAGCCAGACTGGGGGTGTGACCTGATGGGTGGGGCCCTGACCTCAATTTACCTCCTGGAAACTTCTCCACCTCACCTCACTTCCCCACCTCACCTCACTTCCCCTTTTGCTACCACTGCAGGAGGGGTGGTCTTTGTGCAAAGTCAGGGAATTTCTCAGACCTTCCACCCGGACCCTGGAGTGTCCCAGAAGGGTGGGGCTTCCCTGGAGACAAAGATTCTGAGGATTGGGTCTAGGCTTTCACATGGTACTCAATGCCTTCTGTTGTATTTTACAGACTCTGTGTGTGTGTGTGTGTGTGTGTGTGCGCGCGCGTGTGTTCTTTGACTAGAAGAAAAGTAATCTCTGGGGGAATTCCCTGGTAGTCCAGTGGTTAGGACTCCACTTAGTATAGAACCACTATAATATACTCCATGGTAGTATAGAACCACTTTGCCTGTCATTCAGACTTTATATAAATGGAAGCAGACAGGTTGTTCTGCCTTCTTTCAGGCAGCAAGCTTCCACTGCAGTGGGCACAGGTGGGACTCCTGGGCAGGAAAGTAGAATCCTGCAAGCCAAGGCCTAAATAAATAAATAAATAATCTTCTCTGGTCCAAAAGCCAGCTGGCCCCAGTTATGAGAGCTGGGGGAGGCTTCTGGAGTAAGGGCATCTTGGAGGGCAAGAGTGTGTCGGGGCAGTCAGGCAGAGGACAGTGGGTACAAAGACCCAGAGGTCTGAACCGTATGTTCTGCGTTGCTCATTAACTTAATGGTGCAAGGAGCAGAGAGACTAGGTGGATAGGAGACTGCCAAAGAAGCAGCACTGGCACCAAGAAAGTCCTTAAAGTCTCGGATCCTGGGGAAAGGCAATAGGGAGCCATGGTGGAGTTCAAAGCACGGAGGAGCTTCCCTGGCTGCTGTCTGGAGGACGGGCTAGGGAGAGGGGAGAAGTGGGGGAATCACCCAGTGCACAGTTGTTAAGGCCTGCAAAGGGCAGAGGAGTGGAAGGAAGGGGGGAAATCTTCAACTTTTAGAATCTTTTATTTCAATATAACACACATGCCAAAAAAAATGCACAGGTCACAAAGGTATGTTGCAAAGTTTTCACACTGCGAACAAGCTTGTATAGCACCCTGATGGATCAACGACAGAACGTCACCAATCCTCAGATGTCTTCACTGAAGCTTCTTCTGTCAGCCACCCCCCGCTGCACACACCGCTCCCCTTCAGGGTAACCCCTAACCTGACTTTGAGTAGTATAGAACCACTTTGCCTGTCATTCAGACTTTATATAAATGGAAGCAGACAGGTTGTTCTGCCTTCTTTCAGGCAGCATTGGGTTGGCAACTTTTCTCCCCCTTGTTCTGGGTCATAATCCTCGTTCATTGTCATGGTTGTAGAGCTTCTAACTGACTGCTAACATTTGTGGCTGAATACTTCTTGGGGTGTCCCGTGCACTGTAGGATGCTGAACAGCATCTCTGGCTTCTACCCATGAAATGATGGTAGCACGTGTCCCAAGCTCTGACTGCCAAAAATGTCTCTGAAAGTGAAAGTGTTAGTCGCTCGGTCATGTCCAACTCTTTGCGACTCTATGGACGATAGCCCGCCAGGCTCTTCTGTCCATGGAATTCTCCAGGCCAGAATACTGGAGTGGGTAGCTGTTCTCTTCTCCAGGGGGTCTTCCCAACGCAGG
>SJYV01009893.1:0-21634 GCA_006410875.1 Neotragus pygmaeus
GGGCATAGACTTCGATTACTGTGATATTGAATGATTTGCCTTGGAAACGAACAGATATCATTCTGTCATTTTTGAGATTGCACCCAAGTACTGCATTTCGGATTCTTTTGTTGACTATGATGGCTACTCCATTTCTTCTAAGGGATTCTTGCCCACAATAGTAGATATAATGTCATCTGATTTAAATTCACCCATTCCAGTCTATTTTAGTTCACTGATTCCTAAAATGTTGACGTTCACTCTTGCCATCTCCTGTTTGACCACTTCCAATTTGCCTCAATTCATGTACTTAACGTTCCAGGTTCCTATGAAATATTGCTCTTTACAGTATTGGGCTTTAATTCCATCCCCAGTCACATCCACAACTGGGTATTGTTGTTGCTTTGGCTCCATCTCTTCATTCTTTCCAGAGTTATTTCTCCACTGATCTTCAGTAGCAAATTGGGCACTTACTGACCTGGGGAGTTCCTCTTTCAGTGTCATATCATTTTGCCTTTTCATACTGTTCACAGTGTTCTCAAGGCAAGAATACTGAAGTGGTTTGCCATCCCTTCTCCAGTGGACCACGTTTTGTCATAACTCTCTATCATGACCCGTCCGTCTTGGCTGGCCCTACACTATATGGCCCATACTTCCACTAATGCTATATGTTTAAGAAACCATCATTCAGTTTGTGAAAGGAAGAATGTTCCCAGTCAAATCCTCACCACACTTGGTTACACAGGCATGTTCACCTCGCAGTAAAGCTCTAAGCTGTATATCTGGATTTGCATGCTATTTTGTATACATATTATAAAAGTTACAAAAAAACTTACCAGCATCCTCCATTAAACACTTCACTGCAGAAACACTTAAATGGCAGAGCATTCCAGTTACTTGGAATAAACAGGCTCACTGGTTGAAGTAGAAATATAACCACTTGTGGACTGCTGTCACATGGATAATTAGAACCAACTTTGAATCTAAATGTATAGCGGAGAAATTATTCATTGATTAAAGGGTGGGCAGACTGGGCCACTTAACCTAGAACAGGCCAATTCAACAATTTTCAAACTTGGAGCAACTGTAACACTCTCTTAGTTTAAAGTTTCCTCAAACCTCTAAAAAGTAATACATGGTATTTGAATATATAACAAAAGTTAATAGAAATTGGGTAAATATAAATCAATTTTTGAAGTATCACAACATTCTTAACATGTGACAGTGCATGGAATCATCAAATCAGGACTGAGAATAACTGGTCTGAATCAGCAGAAAATGCCTTTGTGAGTCAGGACACCTAACCAAACCTGTGCCACAGTCAAAACCAAACCTGTGACACAGTGGTCAAAAGGTTATGTAATAGGGCGGTATTGGAAGGTGAGTACTCTATATGTACCCAGACTATAATTAACTTAATATGCTTTTAAAATACGTGTTTAACCAAGGGCCTACTATGCACTGTGGGAGACACATTTTAGGGGGATAAAATGTTATTTTTATTTGGCTAAAAGAAGATTCAGTCGACTAATATATATTGAAGGACTTACATGGCTAGGTGGCAGGATGTAATGTTTTTTTGGAAGACATATTTTATACTTGTTAGCATCTCAGGCTACTCAGGAAGGCAGGGGGGTGGACAGTATTACTAGTAATAGAGATGGAACAATTGTAGAAAAATAAAATATGATGTGTAATCAGGTGCTAAGCAGTACAGTATTAAGTGTAAATAGAGCAGCAACAGTTCAAGGAAGGAGTATATTCAATATGGTTTAGTATAGCTGCACAAGTGGAGGAAGGAGTGGGTACATAATATGGGTCTTCTAGTATGGGTGGGTAAAATTACTGAAAAAAAGGGTGTTCCATGCCAGGGCAGGTACATCTAAGCAAAGGGCAAGGCAGTGTAAATTAGCAAAAGGCAGAGCTGTGCTACTCAAAGCATAGTTCAAAGCCTTGGGTGTGCTCAGTCACTCAGTCATGTCTGAGTCTTTGGGACCCCATGGACTATATAGCCTGGAAGGCTCATCTGTCCATGGAATTTTCCAAGCAAGAATACTGGAGTAGGTTGCCATTTCCTTCTCCAGGGGATCTTCCCGACCCAGGGATTGAACTCAGGTCTCCTGTATTTCCTGCATTGGTAGGCAGAATCTTTATTACCACACCACCTGGGAAGCCCCGCAAAACCTTGTGCCAGTCCCAAAATATTACTACCAGTGTTCTCCAAGGCTAGTCCAGAAATTGATAAGCATTTTAGAACATTTTATAGCAATTTGACAGAGTAATTTGATGTTTTGTGATTCTAACAATAAATATATCTTTATTTACTTTGTATGTCTTTATTTACTATGTCTTTTAAATTTGGTTCTAATGATTTTTATTGTATTAGGTAAAAGTATCAACCCACTATGGGCTAAAAGCTAAACAAACAAACCAACAAACAAACAAAACCAGTGGGTCTCTCAGCACAACTCCTTGAGAAACACTGGTTGAGGATGACCCAAGGGGCTGGGGTATGGAGGAGAGGTAAGAGAAAACAAGGATGTATAAATGAGGTAAGGCAAGACCTTGAAACCCAAGCACATGGAGGAGTTTATGCTGAAGACAATAAGCACTGGAAAATCACCCTAGGTTCACCAATAAGGAAGTGACATGAAGAAAGCAGTTACTCTAACTCTGTAATGGCCTATATGGGCTTTCCACATGGCTCAGTGGTAAAGAATCTGCCTGCCAAAACAGGAGATGCAGGTTCAATCTGGGTTGGGAAGATCCTCTTGAATAGGAAACGTCAACCCACTCCAGTATTTTTGCTGGGAGAATCCCATGGACAGAGGAGCCTGGGAAATCTACAGTCCATGTGGTCACAAGGAGTCGGACATGCCTTAGCAAATATACAACAGCAATGGCCTATGTGGGAAAAAAATCTAAAAAAGGGGGGGGGGGTATATGTATAACTGATTCACTGTGCTATGTACCTGAAACTAACACAACATTGTAAATCAACTATACTCTAAAAAAAATTTTTTTTTAATAAAGCAGCTGTTTTGTAGGGCAGAGTCCATTAGTTGGGTTTGATTAGAAAGGAGTTCAGTCTCTGGGGAAATAAAGAGATTGGAGTAATCTGGAAATCTGGTGAAGAAGCTGAATTTGATTCTCCCCTAGCCTGGGGTGATGGACAATCACACTGTGGAACAAGGGGCTAAGTTTAGTACACCGGCTATCTGGGGGAGAAAAAGGCAAAACAGGACTCCAAGGTTTCTTACTGGAGGCCAGACACAAAGGGACCTTACTTCTCCAAAATGAAATGCTAAGCCTTGAATGAGGATGACAGGTAAAAGCAGACTAACAAGGTATGTGAGGGACCCGAAACACTTGTAAGATGAAGGGCTTTTTCTGGGGAGTAGGGGAAGGCAAGGGGTATAACCATGGGAAGCAAGAAAGGTCTAGAAGACTAACACTATAAATACTGAGACTAAGCATCTATACCTCATCAAGTCTGCATAATCTATAAACTAACCTATACAATTTCTCGGAGAAGGCAATGGCACCCCACTCCAGCACTCTTGCCTGGAAAATCCCATGGATGGAAGAGCCTGGTGGGNGAGAGGTGGGGGCGGGGTGGCTGTTCTTTGTTGTGACTCTCAAGCTGCTCATTAAGGTGGTTTCTCTTGCCCCAGGCTCTAGGCGAGAGGAGTCAGTAGCTGTGTCAGACAGCCTTAGTTGCCCTGCAGCAAGTGGGATCAAATCAGTGTCCCCTGCATCGACAGGTGGATTCTTAGCAATTAGATCACCAGGGAAGGTCCCGACCAGTTGAATTTGACAGAAGCGACCCTCTGTGACTTCTGAAGCAGGGTCATAAGGCGACGCATTGTCTGCCTTGTTCACTGGAGCCCTCTTTACTTAGAGCTCAGAGTTGCCATGTAACAGGTTCAAATTCCCTGAGACTGCCATGCTGTGAGGAAGCCCAGGCCACATGATGGTGCTTCTAATCGGTTATACTATTTTTCCCATCCTCCCAGCCCAGGGGACAGATCGGTGAATGAAAATGCCTTCGTATGATTCCGTCCCTAGCTGTTGAAACATCTTCACTTTTTTTTTTTTTAATTGGAGGATAATTGCTTTAAACATTGTGTTGGTTTCTGCAGTAAAACGATATAGATCAGTTATAGCTATGTGTATATCCCCTCCCTTTTGAGCCTCCCTCTTCCCTCACCCCTGCTGTTGGGTCTTCCCAGTTGAAGCCTCAGATATCAGGGAGTAGCGGCAAGCATTCCCTGCTGTGTTGATTATTATGAGTCCTGAACCACAGACTCTGTGAATATAAGAAAATGGGTATTTTAAGACACTAACTTGTAGGGTAATTTGTCCCATAGCAATGCTAATTATCACTGCAGCTCACTGCAATGCCTCCTAAGTATTATCTTCACACCTGAAAGTACCAAACCACTGAAAATTTAATTGATTTTTTTATTATTTGCTGTAATTATAGTCTGTAAAGTTACCACCAACACTGAATTAGCAAATACAGAACACACCACTCCTAGGGAAAAATATAGAGGTAGTCTGCTGTGAGACTCTAGTCACATTTTCATCAACTGATCAACACATAGCCTTGTTTTAGGTGTGCTTTATATTAGATAATGAAGCCTTATCTTTATATATGATGCTTCCCCCTGATGCTCAAGCGGTAAATAATCTGCCTGCAATGCAGGAGACACAGGAGACTCGGGTTTGATCCCTGCATTGGGAAGATCCCCTGGAGAAGAAAATGGCAACCCACTCCAGTATTCTTGCCTGGAAAATCCCATGAACAGAGGAGCCTGGCCGGCTATAGTCCACGGGGTCACAAAGAATTGGACATGATTGAGCATGTACGCATGCACTATCTCGTGTATACTGTTGATTCATTCACATTAAAATTATGGACAACAGCATTATAACTCACACTTGAACAAAGCTCGTCTAACACATATTGTTTTCTCTGTAAGACACCTCACAGCCCTCTTGAGCTTGGTGATATCAGAGAAACATTTTAAACAAAGAAATCACCAACAAAAAGCATAAAAACGTGCAAAGAGTGGGACACACAAGCAAGACACTTGTTTACAGCATGCAAGTGGAGACGAGAAGGCAGAGTTAGTATGATCCACTTTAGCTGGAAAAGTGGGTGGGTGTTGGTGACTCAAGTTTTTCTTCACTCTGCACACATCCGTGAATGACCATGAAACCACTAGAAAGTATTCATTTTGGTGTTACAAATAAATTTTAGGGAGTAGGCCAGTTCACAAATAAGGAATCTCCAAATAATAAGGATCAACTGTATTATTTAACAAGCTCAGGGTTTGCAGTCCTGATTGATAATTGTAGAAAGTAAGGCATTGAGCAAGTGAAGATGAGTCCCAAGAGCCTTGATTTTGTCATGTGGTCAAATGTGAGTGATGATACCTACCCTGTCGGGTTTGTGGAGGGGAGGAGGTACTCATAATAACAACTATCATTTACTGAAGAAGTGAAGTCGCTCAGTCATGTCCGACTCTTTGCGACCCCCATGGACTGTAGTCTACCAGGCTCCTCAGTCCATGGAATTTTCCAGGCAAGAGTACTGGAGTGGGTTGCCATTTCTTTCTCCAGGGGATCTTCCCAACCGAGGGATCGAACCCAGGTCTCCCGCACTGCAGGCAGACACTTTACTGTCTGAGCCACCAGGGAAGCCATCATTTATTGAAGGCTACATGCTAAACACTTTATGTATCTGATCTCACTGATTCCTCATAACACTCTTATGAGACAGATCCTATTATGAAGCCTATTTTACAGATGAGGAAACTCTGACCTAGCAAGGTGAAGGGACTTAGTCCAAGATCTTGCAAACTAGAACAGGCAAAGCTTGATCTGAAACCCATTTCTATTCACATCCAAAACCCACGTACTCAACCACCTCACTCCAGACTTCTCATGAGCCTGTGTTTACAAGATGCTGGCATGTGATATGCTCATAGCGAGCGGATGCTTTGCGGATGATCCTAAATGGGGTCTGGGGTCTTTGAGGCAGTTCTGCAAAGGGGGGAGGGGAAGCTAAGCCCCAGGGCAGAGTGGAGGCCAGATTAAGAGCCACTGAGAAATGGAGGGAGCCAATGGGGTGGGCAGGCAGGGCAGTCAGCTAGGAGGATCTTGAATCAGACCCTGTGGTCCCCTCCCACAGAGGGTTAAAGCAGCCCAGGCTCCTTCCAGCAGAGCGGAAATCACATTTTGAGAGCTGAGCAGAGCTCCAGAGGGAAGCTTTTCTTCTCCATTTGTCTGTTGCGGCTGGCCCATAAAATCTGCCGGAACTCTGTGCTGGACTGAGGAATTCCTGCTGAATGGGGATGTAGAGAAGGCAGCAGGGGGGAGCCCTTATCAGGCCAGCAGTCACCCCCATCTTCAAGGCATCACCTCTAGATCAGGTGATCCCCTTTGGAAGCCTCACAAGGTTTCTTGGATGGGGCACATACAGGGAAGAAGTGACACCTCCTGTCTCAAGTGAACTTGTGGGGTGGCGGGGAGGTAAGGAGTAAGAGCAGACAGGAAGGGGTCATAGGTCAGGCTGTGGGGGTGTGGTCCATGTCCTCCTCTTGGATGCTGGGTGGCACTGGGCAAATCTCTGCCCATTTCCTCTTCTGATCCCCAGAGAGCCTAAGCCGCTCACCTCTACCTGTGGCTTCCCAGTCAGAGCTGACAGTTTGAGGGTTGGTTGTTGTTGTTGTTGTTGTTATTTTCCATCTAGAAGGCTCCTTGCTGCATTTTCTCCCCTGAAGATAGTGCAATTATTATCACACCTATTTTACAATAAACGGAGGCTCAGAGAGCCAAGGTGTTCTGCCCAAAGTCTCCGACTAGGAATGGCAACTGGGAACTCAAACCCAGACTCCATCTCTCAGACATTCACGCTCCTGCCTCTCAGTGTGGGCATCCCTAATTCTCTCTGTCCTGAGATGCCCGCTCTCATTTCTCTTGGTTGATCCTCTCACTTTTTAAGACTCAGCTCTTCTGTTGCGTCCTCCAGGAAGCCTGCCCTGATTTGCCAAGCTGGACTGGAGCTCCTCTGGCTGCCTCTGCCCCTGAGAGGTGACTGTTTTGGTCACAGGGCTGTGAGCCCTGGGTGAGCAAGACCACTTCTGATATGGCTCTCCCCTGTGCCTCCTGCATCAGCCAACAAAAGAAACTTTCAATTTGCATGCAGATGCTGAGTGTTTGTGATGGTTTTAACACATGGCCCCATTGAGAGGTTGGGTCCACATCCTTTCTTCTTGAGTCTGGGTGGGTTTGTGACTGCTTTAAACAATAGATCATGGCAGAAGTGACTCTATGTGACTGTGGAGGCTAGGTCGTGAAAGGCAAGGCAGTTTCTGCTTGTTTACTGGAACACTCTGAGCTGTTGAGTAAGAAGTCCAAACGCTCTGAGACCTCCACACTGTGAGGAAGCCCTGGCCATGTGGGGAGGTCACATGCAGGTATTCCTGCTGGCAGTCCTGGTCTTCAAGTCGTTCCAATTCCGGGACCTCCACATGATTCCAGCCCTCATTTGTTAATTCCTATTGATCTCTGAGTCTACCCAGCTGAGGCTCAAGATACCACTTCGCAGAGACAAGCTATCCCTACCACACCAGCTCTGAATTCATAAGTATCACAAAACAGTAGTTGCTTTAAGCAGTTTGGGGGGAGTTTGTTCTGTAGCAGTGGAATAGTGCTACCAGTCTGGACAAGCCACCTTCATTTCTTGCCAGGATTACTGCAACGGTCTCCTCGCGAGCATCCTGGGTCCTTCCTTTCCCCTCTGCCATGTGCCCTTGACAAAACAGCCAGACAAGTCCTATAAAGCACAAACGAGGCCCTTCTCACCCCAGCCCTCACCCCTGCTCAAAACCCTAGCTTGGCTCCCAGCTCCCTCAAAGCAAAACCTGAACGCACACAATGACCCACCACCCCGGGTGATCTGTTTCCTCTCCTACCCTCTCACTCCTCTGTCTTAACTCTTACCCTCTCCCCTCGCTGACTCTTCTCCAGCCACACTGGCCTCTTGCCTTATACACCGGACACTCCACCTCAGGACCCTGGCACATGCTGTGGACAGTGCTCCACTGCCGGGAACACCTGGAACACTTCCTCCAGGTGTTGCCTGGTTCAGGTCTCTGTTCAGATGTCACCTTCTTGCTGAGGCCTGCCTTATTTAACACCATGACCCTCCCTCCCCACTCCCAAACCACTTGCCTTGCTCTCTTTTTTATTTTGCCATGGTCCTTATAACTACCAAACATGTTACATCTATATATTCTTTAATTAATTAATTTTTTAAACACCAAAACATTTGTACTGGGGTATAGCTGATTAACAATGTTAAGATAGTTTCGGGTGAAAAGCAAAGCGACTTAGCCATATATAAACATGTATCCATTCTCCCCCGACACCACTGACCCCCCCATGCCATCCAGGCTGGCATATAACATTGAGCAGAGTTTCATGTGCTATAAAATAGGTTCCTGTTTGTTAGCCTGTCTAAACATAGCAAACATGCTATCTATTTTACTTAGTGTGTTTTGTATTTACCATATTTTCTCCACCCCAGAATATTAACACTACAGAGCAGGGATCACTGTTTATTCATGAATGTATCTATCCCCTTTGCATAAAATAGTAGCTGCCACTTAAGAGTGGTTTGCTGAGTGAATGAATGAGCTGCCGAAGCCCAGATAGGGGGCTGTCTGGGTAGGGAGGCAGACAGGTCTCAGGAAAGCACAGAGGTAGAGGCCAGACTGAGTCAGTGCAATCAGGCAGGGGGACGTTCCATGGAAGTGACAGCTTGCTGCCCCTCTGGGGAGTCCTGAGGATGGGCAAGGCTTTGAAGATGCACACATGGGCTGTGTCCCGGGCCTCCCTCCTTCCTGGTCTGGTGTGTCTCCGGTCCTGCCAGTAAACAGGATTTCTGGGCAACTGCCTGAGAACCCTGCCCCACACCCCAGAGGCCTTGACTTGCTCCTTCCTGCGCTATAAATCGGGTCCCTTCCAGCTGTGACATCCTAGATGCTGCTGGGGGAGGTGAGGCAGGCAGATTGGTTGGAAAGAGCTGTGTATGGCCTTGAGCAGGGCACTGCTCCTCAATATTCTTGTCAGCAAAATGGGAACGAGAGGAGGAGAATGGACTTCAGGGCATGACTGTGACGTCTAATGAGATGAAGGTGTGAAAGTCCCTGCTAAACTGAGGTGCTCCAAGGACTCATGGTGGGTAGTGGCACAGGGGCCAAATCCCAGTTCCACTGCTGAGCTCAATCTCTTCACCCGTAAAATGGGGTTAAGTGAGTCATTACCTTCTAGGGTTGTTGAGAGATTCAAAATGCAGAGGAAATTCTTAGCACTCAGGAGACATGTAATAGTTGTTAGCTGTTATTGATGGTAATTATTCTAATAATGATAGAGATTGGAATGTTATCGAAAAGCCCTTTGGGAGTCCAGAAGCCTTGTTTCACACCCCAGAGAGGACCATGGACTTGACACAGTACAACTTCAGTCATGTGACTTTTGTGTCCAGCCTGGGTATGGGGTGTAGAGAGCTCATATCCAAGCCTCACTACTCCCCAGCTGTGGACATATAGACATGCTATTTAATTGCTTTAGGCCTCAGTTTCCTCATCTGAGAAAGGAGAATAATTATAGTATGTGCCTCTTACAGTGACCATGAGGATCAAGTGAGTTAAAATGTGCCCAGTACCTGCCTGGCAAGCAGCAAGCAGACCATACGGAACAGTGCTGTTCTGATCACTCCACCAATGGGTAAACTGAGGCTCAGCCAGGAGAGCATACTTGGTCCAAGACATCAGTTGCAATGTTTATTGGGGCTGAGATAGGATCAGCTTCAGTAGAGCATTAGAAACCACAACCAGTGAACTCATTGTTTGTGAACTGTCCCCTTTTATCTCAAGAATTTTTCCAGCTAAGTGGGAGTCTATGNACCTTAGTCGGCAAAGTAATGTCTCTGGTTTTGAATATGCTATCTAGGTTGGTCATAACTTTTCTTCCATTAGGACTACAGTGTTGCTCAGTGGAGCAGAGCTGAGGTTCTAGAGTTTGAGGCACTCCAAGATGCTGATTCCATGGACCTCATCAACCCTGAGGTCCTAGGAAACTTCTCTAACCTCTCTGAGCGTTCATTGTCTCACCTACACAATGGTGATAGTAAAATCACTTTGTACGGTTACTGTAAAGATGAACTGAGGATCTGTATGTAAAATGCCTGGTGCAGAATAGATGACCATAAATGGTGGATATTACTGTGGCGGCTAGCTCCCTCGGAGAGGCAAACATGCCCCCCTAAAGAGGCATCCTGCAGCTGCCACGGGCAACTGGATGAATCTCTCCAAGGCCACGGGTGCTTAGGTACTGAACATGCACGTGTTCCCCCATGTGCCCGCTCCCCCGCCACACTCCCTATCACAGTGCATGGCTCACCAGCTCCCCAGCAGATCCTGCAGTCCTCATCCACTGACTCCCTTCTCCCCCACAGCCAACCCACCATCAGGTGCTCTTGATTCTATTTCTTAAATATGTCAACTCCACTTGCTCCTCTGCATCTGCCCAACACAAGTAATAGTTTAGGGTGCCACCAGTTTGCCCCTAGATAAGTCTCCAGCTTCATCTCTCAACCCCCACCTTCCCTCTTCAATTAACTCGGCAACTACAATCATCTTTCTAAAGTGCAGACCTGATCATGCCTTTCTCTCACTTGAAGCCCTTCATGGCTCCTCAGTATAACACCCCAGTCCTTAATCTGGCTTCCAGAGCCTGACACAATCTGCCTAGAGCTCAGCTCCCTTCCTGACCCCACCTCTCACCACGCCCCGCCTTACTGTGTGTGTTCCAAGCCATAGGAGTATGACAGTTGTACAAATGAATCACGCTTGCTGTCTCTCTGTAGTGATTTCACACTTGTCCTCCCCTCTGTTTAGAATACTCCTGTGTCCCTTCTCTTCTCTGTGCTAACTCATGCTCAATTTTTAGCTTTCAACTTAGGTGTCATTTCCTCTAGGAAGCCACCCTCAATACTTGAATCCTGGGCAGGTGTCCCTACCACTACATTCAAATGTCTGCTTATTGTTCCTGCCCCAGCAGAGCTCCTGGAGGACAAAAAAACCCACCATTTTTGTCATTGAAGGATCCTGAGTGCTTCAAACATCGCCTGACACAAGACAGGCACTCAGACGTGTGTGTGTTGGATAGATGCCTGGATGCTAACCATTGGGCCAGCCCTGTGAAGCCATCTCTGGTTGAAGGAGGCAGCGAAGCCAAGCCACCAGGAGGCCTCCACCCAGCAAAGGCAGCACCTACCTAGAATGGCCACCACCTCGTCATCCTGGATCACTTCCAGGGAGCCGGAGACCACGAAGCACAGGCTGTCGACGCTCTCCCCCGCGTGGTAGATGAGGTCCCCGGGGGCGCAGTGCACCGTCTGGAACTCCATGGCCAGCGCCCGCAGGCAGCCGTCGCTGGCCAGCCGGAAGGCCGGGTGCTCCTTGAACACCTTGCGGTTCAGGTGCACGCAGATGTCCGCTCTCATGTCCTTGGGGCAGATCTGCAGGACCTGGCATGGGAAGAAAAAGCGTCAGGATCCTTGCTGTGGTCTCCAGCTCGATGCTCTCTCAGCTCCCCAGGGGCCGAAGCAACACCCACTAAGCTAGACCACACTCTTCAAGACACCAGTGGACAAGACAGCCACAGTCCCTGTGGGAGAGAGAGACAGGGGCCCCCAAATCTGTGCTAAATGCTCAGGTCAGGGGCTTGAGAGTCAAGGGGCTGGGAGTATGTGAGACCCTTTCAACGAGGAAATCTAGGAAGGCCTCCCTGAGTAGGTGACAAATACGGTGACATCTACATAATGTGTCAGAGGGAGCCCTATGAAAGAACGCTCCAGCAGAGTCGCAAAAGCTGTGAGAGGACCGGAGCAACGGCCTGTGTGAATGAGGGGAAAGCTGGGGGTGGGAGAGGGGGTTTCAGGAGGATGACAAGCTTGAGGATGTGGAGACTTACATTATGAAAAGAATTTGACTTTGGTTCTGAGTGGGATGGGGGCACATTGGGAGACTCTGAGCTGGGGAGGGATGGGGATCCTCTATATTTTGAGAGGATTGTGGCAGCTCCAGAGTGGAATTAGCAGGCCCTGACTGTCGGATGGCGGGAGTGGAGCCCAGGTGTTGGGTTAGCCCACTCCTGCAGGCCTCCGGAGAGCGGGGAGGGGACTCAGACTGGGATGTTGCCAGGGGAGCCAGGGAGAAGTAATCAAATTCCGAACATATTTTGAAGATACAGCTGACATGGTCTGCTGATGGACTGAAGGTGGATTGATTCGAAGAGAGAGATGAAGTGATGCTTATTGAGCACTTCCTTAGGCACTGCTAAGCACTTTGGAGTCATTCATTCATTTCACACTTAGCTACTGAACACCTTAGTGTATGCCAGGGATCATTCCAGGCTCTGAGGATGTAGGCAGCAAACAGAACATCCTGCCTTTGTGTGACTTACTAGTGGGAGGGGACAAATAAAAAGCAAAATGAGTAAAATTCAGCAGTAAGTGCTGAGAACAAGGGAGAAGGAAAGCAGAGGGAATGTCAGGAGAGGTGTGATTTTATATTTTCAAGTCTTATATGCACCGGCTAATTGAATCCTCACATAAACTGTCTGGTGTAAGTGCTATTGTAGTGCCATTTTACAGATGAGGAAACTGAGGCACGGGGATGATCAGTAACTTGCCCGAAGTTGCACAACCAGGAAACGGCAAAGCTGGACTCTGACTATGCAGTCTCACTCCAGAGCCCAGTTTAGATACCAAGCACTTCCTATATGATACACCTGCCCCAAACCAAAGGCTTGCACTTTGGCTCTCAAGAAACTCAAGGCAAACTGGGAACTGTAAGAGGCCATGTGGGTCTCACCTCCCAAAGAAATAAAAATTTCTCAGTCTTTCCTACAGGGAGAAACACTTCTCTGGACTAAATTTTTGCAAGATACCATTCGTGGCCCCCTTGCACAGAAAGCATGAAGTAACACAAAGGGACACCTCCAAGTGGACTTTTCCCAAGAGCAGGAGTGTTCCTAAACTCACCCTTCTCCCATCCTAGCCTGTGAACAAAACTGGGGGCATAACATCAAACGTGCTCAGTGAAGACATCTGGCGGTGCTGGTCACATCCCCACCCGTGCTGCTCCACCTCAGCACAAACCGTCTGCCCGTGCTCCTGGTGTTCACCTCCAAATCCGCAAGTCCCGCAGCCTCTTTCAAACCCAACTTCAGCCTCATCTTGTCCTGGACAGCGCTGCTCCACCCACCCACTCTGCACGGCCCTGAGCTCTGCATTGGAAAGAGCGGGCCCAACACTTGGAATCTCAGTCCTTTCCTCTCTTCACTGCTCTACACTTCAGTTTCTCTTTTTCTCTCTTTATTTTTTTAATTTATTTTTTAACTGGAGGAAAACTGCTTCACAGTGTTGAGTTAGTTTCTGCTGTGTGTGTGTGTGTGTGTGTGTGTGTGTGTGTGTGTGTNCTCAATGTGGCCTTTCATAAAGACCTAAACAGCTCTGCATCCCTGAGTCTCCTCACAGGCACAGGCAACACAATGTTACCTGAGATTTAAGAGAGTCTATTAAGATGGCCTCTGCTTGGGGACTTCCAGGAAAAATGTTTTATAATGCTTTGGAAACATCCTCATAAAAAGTTTATAATAACACTGGTTTGTTAACAGTTGGTTTGTGGTACATAAGTACTTCCAAGGATATCTTATATAAGGGGCTGTGATTTTTTTTCCCCCTTGCCATAATTATCAACCCTTGTACCTGTCAGGAGTTAATTCTAATGGATTTAATAAGCAGTATTTAATAGACTGCTTTTATATAAGTATATTACTGTTAGTAATTTTCCAAAAAGATATACAAATCTCTCCCAGAATCTGGTTGAAAGAGGTCTTACCAGATAAGATATCACCTATCTTGTGTAAGAAATGTGTTATTTACACCACCCACCAAGGAGATAAGGGTAGGGTAGACCACAAACAACCTTGGAAAGTTCAGAAGAAAGGATTATAGGGCTGTTGTTGTTCAGTTTCCCAGTCATGTCAGACTCTATGCAACCCCAGGCACTGCATTACACCAGGCCTACTTGTCTCTCACCATCTCCCGGAATTTGCCCAAGTTCATGTTCATTGCATCAGTGATACCACCTAGTCGTCTCATCCTCTGATGCCCACTTCTCCTTCTGCCCTCAATCTCTCCCAGAATGAGGGGTTTTTCCAATGAGTCAGCTGTTTGTATCAGGTGACCAAAATACTGGAGCTTTAGCTTTATGAGTCTAGAGTCTCTGAAAAGGTCAAATTTCTTGAAATTTTAACAAACAGACAATGTCAATGAACTTTTACCACTGAAATATTTTAGACACATAGGGTGGGGTGGGGGCACCTATGAAGATGAAAATATGTCATTTCAAAAATGTGTTGGGATTATAAGCTGGTTCTATTGTCAGCACTCAAGCTTTTGATCTGTGTTAACTGTTGAGTGTGTTTTCCATTTTTCCTTATTACAGAAGCTTCTGATTTTAAAGACTATCAAGTCTTTTTGAAAGAGACCTTCAAACAGCATTTTCTAAACTGAATTTTGGAATACTTGGTATATATGTTACCTCAAAAAATTTTAAGTATGATTTTTCTACAGTGTTTAAAAACTTTTCTCCCCCTCTTAGAATGCTTCTGAACCTCCTAGAAAACAGCCTTGTGTAGGAAGGCTGTCTTGCCGAAGCACAGTATTTTAAAATCAGTATTTAAAATAAAAACTAAATGAAGTAGTATACTAGAAGAGGGTAAAAGGAGTCATGTGAATTTTTTTGGAAAAAATATAATTACTATTAATGTTCGGTTCAGTTCAGTCACTCAGTCGTGTCCGACTCTTTGTGACCCCATGAATCGCAGCACACCAGGCCTCCCTGTTCATCACCATCTCTCGGAGTTCACTCAGACTCGCGTCCATCGAGTCCGTGATGCCATCCAGACATCTCATCCTCGGTCGTCCCCTTCTCCTCCTGCCCCCAATCCCTCCCAGCATCACAGTCTTTTCCAGTGAGTCAACTCTTCGCATGAGGTGGCCAAAGTACTGGAGTTTCAGCTTCAGCATCATTCCTTCCAAAGAAATCCCAGGGTTGATCTCCTTCAGAATGGACTGGTTGGATCTCCTTGCAGTCCAAGGGACTCTCAAGAGTCTTCTCCAACACCACAGTTCAAAAGCATCAATTCTTCGGCACTCAGCCTTCTTCACAGTCCAACTCTCACATCCATACNCCCTCCCAGCATCACAGTATTTTCCAGTGAGTCAACTCTCCGCATGAGGTGGCCAAAGTACTGGAGTTTCAGCTTCAGCATCATTCCTTCCAAAGAAATCCCAGGGTTGATCTCCTTCAGAATGGACTGGTTGGATCTCCTTGCAGTCCAGGGGACTCTCAAGAGTCTTCTCCAGCACCACAGTTCAAAAGCATCAATTCTTTGGGGGCTCAGCCTTCTTCACAGTCCAACTCTCACATCCATACATGACCACTGGAAAAACCATAGCCTTGACTAGACGGACCTTAGTCGGCAAAGTAATGTCTCTCCTTTTGAATATGCTATCTAGGTAGGTCCTAACTTTTCTTCCAAGGAGTAAGCATCTTCTAATTTCATGGCTGCAGTCACCACCTGCAGTGATTTTGGAGCCCCAAAATATAAAGCCTGACACTGTTTCCACTGTTTCCCCATTAAATTATATTATATCTACCAGTACACCTGGTATCTACCCCTTGCGACACCTCATGGCCCCAGCAAGGCACTCAATAAACGCAGGTCCCCTCTGTTGTTCTGCGGTGGCAGGATGCCAAGGAAGTGAGCGTGTTCTCTGGGAGTGGGGCTGGAGGACTGACCGAGGCAGGGGAAAATCAGAAGGCCAATGCTTAGGCAGAGTGCTCGTTAAGTACTTCCCCTCGTTCAGACTCATTAAAGCAAGACTCCTGGAAAAAGGCAGATTTAATTTGGATCCTCTCTCTCCAAGCGGGACACCAGGGAATGGGGAACACTTGCTTGTCATGTCGAAACTGTGCCCAGAGGTCTGAAACAAAGATTCGTTCTCCAGGTGAGTTCACCTTTCAATATTTCCCTTCCCTCAGGCTGGGCTTTGCCGGCAGAGGCATGGAAACAATGTTTTATTCATGGGCCCTGTTCCCAGAGCCACAGGAAAGCACGTGTGAGGAGGAGAGGAGACTGGAGGGGAGAAATGACAAACCCTCTCAGCCACCAGCACCCCCATCGTCCTCGCGCTGGCCCTACACCAGCAGGGGCTCCTGATCACCTCTCTCTGAGGGAAGGTATCAGCTTGAGACTCTGCCATCCTCCTGGGTTACCTGCCCTTCTGCTTGGTTTGAGGAGAGAAAATTCTTGCTGGTCTCTGAGGCCTCAGAAGAGGAGGTGCCGCCATGGAGGTTCATGGAGCCTCCCTGGGGGAAAGGGGTGGTGGGTGCAGGATGGATAAAGCACGGGTGTGGGAACAGGCTTCAGGATGAAGCAGATCTGGACTCCTGGCTTCCACCTGCTGGAGTCACGTGAACTTAAAGCTCTGCTTTCCCCAAGTCTTCTTGCTCTAACTTGCGCACAGAAGTCTTTGGGAGATGCCATGCGCTGCGGTGTCAAAGACTTGGCTGGACGCATGTGACTGGGTTCAATGCACAAGCGCTCTCATTTAGGATGGTGCCACCACAGCAGCGCAGCAGGCCGGAGGGAGGCTTTTGAAGTTCTGGACGTCAGAGTCCAAAGGGTCTTAGAGGTCAGCCTCAGCATTACAAGTCATCTAGTTGCCATGTGTCACAGACAAGGAAACTGAAGCTCAGAGGGACCCACGGTGGTGTAAGGTCCAAGGTCGTCAGCTAATTACTGTTAACGTCAGACTTGCCCAGCACTCCCACCCTTCCACTGCACACACATCCCCTAGACGCCCCGGTCATCAGTGACCATTCCAGTCTGGAATGGAGGCGGCAGGGCGAGACAGGGCCTTGGGACTGGCTCTCTCCCCAGTAATTGCCTGCCAAGGAAGAGCAGCCACACCAGGCCGGGCTGGGTTCTGCCCTGAGCTGCCACAACAATTCCTCTTCCATTTGGATCAGGACCTAGGGAAAATCCCAGAGCCCTCCAGGGAGACAGCAGGCAGGGGAAGGGAGGAGCAGAGCTGATGAGTGCTGTCTCCCAGGGGCAGCCGCCCAGCCCAGCCTTGCAGTGAGGGCAGAAGAGGGCTTCTTTCCGGACAACCAGATTCACAAAGGCATCCTGGCCCCAGGGAAAAGGAGGCTCAGGGCTGAGTGATCCAAGTTCCTTTCTGCTCCATCAGCTTCCAGGCACCCACAGAACCTCCAGGGGCCGGGTTGAGACAGCAGAACAGAAAAACAGGAGCAGTGGGGCCAGTGGTGAGCAAAGCCAGAGATGAAGTCCCTCCCAACCAATGCCTGCCCATCTGAGAGAGGAGGGCACTCCCATCTGGACGCGTCCTTCCCTCCAGTCTGTGCTTTACACTTGTTTTTTTTTTTTTTTTAAAGCAGTAGTAGGAAAAAGCACAAGCTTTGAAGTCAGACAAAACTAGGTTCAAATTCAGACTTTGCCATTCTCAACTCTGTGACTGGGGGCAATTAATAAAGTTAACTGGGCTACTGGGTCTTCATACCTAAGACCAGTTCCCTCTCCAGGGTGGTTGTGAAGCATGTGAAGCAGGAACGCAGGGCCAGAAGTGCAGTTAGGTATCTGCTCTTAATACAGCTTTAAGACGTGCTAGCTGGTATATGGTATGGTTTCGTTATCGTTATTACAGCAGATATTCAACAAAATCAAAGTATCCTCCCTTTGAAGTTTGGATCAGTTAAATTTAGTTAAATTTTTCCATTTAAACTGTCAACTCTCAAGGGACCCTCCTAATGGAGAAAGACCAGAGTGTGAAGAGCAGACTCCCAAGACACTGGATTTGGCTTTGAAGGTGTCATAAGGTATTTTTCAACAGTAATATCATTCTGTTTGCCTCATTCTAACAAGGGAAGGAATGGTGATTAAAGAGAGAAAAGCCATTCCAAAGACATAAAAAGCAGAGAAAAACTAACCTAGGATTACATGTTGGCTCAAAGAAAATATTACAAAGGAGACCATTCACAAATGATCATCCTCAAATATCTTTGTTCTTTCCAGCACCACCAAATTTTCTTCAGTTTATTGGAATGCATCTAGAACAAGGCAACTTTTGGAGCCTGTTAAGGATCTATCGCCGTTTCCATTTCACAGGAACGTCTGGAACAGAGCCTAAGGGATGCTCTGGTCAAATCAACTGCTTATTCAGTAAAAGCCCTTGGTCAGTATCTCTCAGACTTGTCCAATGAACAGGACCCTTTTTCAAAATGCAGATTCTCTATCTCTAGCCCACCTCATTCCTCCTCACAAAATTCTGATTCCAAAAGTCCAGGATGATGACTGGAAACCCGTTTTTAATGACCACATCCTAGGAGTCCCATCAGGGCCAAGACTAGAGGAAGCAATAGCCTTGGACACAAAATTTAAGGAGATGTTAAAAACTCAGTCGTCAAGACAAATCATGGGTTAGTCTCTCAGTCGTGTTCAACTCTTTGCCACCCCATGGACTGTAGTCCACCAGGCTCCTCTGTCCATGGTATTTCTGAGAAAAGAATACTGGAGTGGGTTGCCGTGCCCTTTTCTAGGGGATCTTCCCAACCCAGGGATCGAACCTGGGTCATCTGCATTACAGGCAGATTCTTAACCGTCTGAGCCACCAAGGAAGCCCCCAAACAAATCATAGTGTGGTGCAATATTCTGAAAATCAAAATTCATGCAGTGAACACTATATAAAAAATCTAAATCGGAAACTTTGAATCGAAAGTGGATTAGCAGCAGAGATATGTCATCTTAGGGCCTGAGGTGAAAGGAAAATCAGTAATACTGGTCATCTCACCCTGGGTGGCCCTGATTCTTACCAGCATATCAGCTGATAAGGAAATCCTGCTGTAGACAGTCTGCTAGTCCATCTCCTCTTCAGGAGATACTGATACAATCTGCCTTACCAGTTTGTAAAATCTCTCCTATTTGCTGGTCCTTCAGAAAGGTTGATAGGCAAGCAAAGTTCTGGAGGTGGGACATGGGGTTCCAAAACTACATCCAGGTGAGTTCAGATGCACAGCCAGGTGTGAGAACTGTCCGAGGTGAGGCTCAGGAATCCTTGGGAAGGCTGAGGGGCGAGTGGGTTACCTGAGCCCATCGCCTCCTTACCTTCTCCGTGTCGATGCCTCTGGACATGGACCAGGTGGACACAATGTAATCCATGACTCGCTCGCTCAGCCCCTTGGGCACCTGGTAGAGCTTCAGGAAGTCCCGGACGCTGTTGAGCATCTCATGGTACCTGTTGGTGTTGGCGTACATCTGTTGGAAAATGGTCGTCACGTTCCCAAAAATGGTGGCATAGAGGAGGGCTAGCAGCAAAAGGAGAAGAAAAACACACACGTGAGTGGTCCCTGAATAGGACCCAAGAAAGTCAACCTTGCCCAAAGCAGGCCAATGGCCAGAGTGGCTGCTCCAGAGCAGATGGTCCTGACCTTCTCAGGAGAAGCTCAGTCCAGGAGACTCTGGGATTAGACCCAGAAAGAGTCTCCAAATATCAGGCCACTAGGTGAGACTTGTGGGAGCCAGAGAGAGGGTGCAGGGAACTGGCATGACTGGGGCCAGAACCAGGATACAGATAGCTGTGTGGGCTGGGGACAGGACGGTTGAACTGCTTCACGTATACTTGTCACAAAAAGTTTGAGCCATGCCTGAAGCCACTAGTTGAACGTGTTCTTACATGCTCTGTACCAGCCCAAATCCAAGGATCGAAGTCACTCAGTCGTGTCCAACTCTTTGTGACCACATGGACTGTAGCCTCCCAGGCTCCTGCATCCATGGGGTTTTCCAGGCAGGAATACTGGAGTGGGTTGCCATTTCCTTCTCCAGGGTAACCCAAATACAAATCAGCAAATCATCTTTTTAAAACTGTGCTGTCTGTCAACTACACTACCTGCCGGAGACAGGATGGGGGAATGTGTCACTCAGTCCTGGCTCTCACACAGCAAACAACACAGCAAAAAGACAGACTTTAAAAATGGAATCACAAATAATTAAATAATAGCAAGGCTGCCGAGAGCACTGAAGGATGTTAGATCTTTGTTTCATTGTTGAGGTGCGTGTTAACGTTGCCAACACGCCACTGCATTGTGATGCGGCTCCTGGGGGGAAAGCNAAAATGGAATCACAAATAATTAAATAATAGCAAGGCTGCCGAGAGCACTGAAGGATGTTAGATCTTTGTTTCATTGTTGAGGTGCGTGTTAACGTTGCCAACACGCCACTGCATTGTGATGCGGCTCCTGGGGGGAAAGCATGGCTTTGATATGAACAGAATAAAGTCAGGTCCCCTCTGAGATGTAATAAGCACGTACTACATGCTACTGCTGCTCCCCCTACGTGTCCATTATGTCATCAAAAAACCCCACATTCTACATGTAACCTGTATCTGCCTTTGGATGCTAAGCTCAAGTGCTTCCTCTTCTAGGAAGCCTCCCCAACCCTCCTCCCCTCCATCTGTCCCCAGGAGGGTGACTATGAGGCTTCCCAAGCATACAGCTAACAATATGATAGTTGTATCAATCTAACAACTTATCATACAGTTACATCCAGATAAATCCATCATAAGTTGGAAATTTCTTAAGTTAAAAATGCACTTATACATCTACCGAGCATCATGAAAGTGAAAGAAAGTGAAAGTGAAGTCGCTCAGTCGTGTCCGACTCTTTGTGACCTCATGGGCCGTATCTACCAGGCTCCATGGTCCCTGGGATTCTCCAGGCAAGAATACTGGAGTGGGCTGCCATTTCCTTCTCCAGGGGATCTTCGCAACCCAGCATCATAGCTCAGCCTAATTACCTTAGACGTGCTCAGAACACATACAATTGGACAATGTAACACAAAGTCTATTTTATAATAAACTGTGAAATAACTTATGTAGTTTATTAAATATTGTACTGAAAGTGAAAAGCAAGATGGTTGTTTCCCTTTATGATCGCATGGCTGACTAGGAGCTGCAGCTCACTGCCACTTGCCTAGCATCCCAAGAGAATCACTCTGTACATCACTAGCCCAGGAAAAGATCAAAATTCAAAATTGAAAGTACAGTTTCTGAAGGCATATCAATTTTGCACCACTGTAAAGCCGAAAAATCCCAAGTCAGAGACCGTATTTCTGTCGAGCTCAAGCTGTACATACCATTTTGCAATTGCATTCTTGCTCGCCTGTGCCCTTACGGGGTAGTCCTGCAGGCTGGACTCAGCTTTTCCTTGCCATTAAACTCTGGGTGCTAGTGCTACACTGGGGCCCAACAAATGTGTTTGTCACATTAGTGAATTGCATGTGTTTTTGCTATGGCTTATTTTAAAAAAGAAGTGGCTGAAATACAGTGACAGCATATTCAAAAGCAGAGACATTACTTTGCCAACAAAAGTCTGTCTAGTCAAGGCTATGGTTTCTCCAGTGGTCATGTATGGATGTGAGAGTTGGACTG
>SJYV01009895.1:0-26965 GCA_006410875.1 Neotragus pygmaeus
GTAAATACAAGTCATGAGAAAGCCCAGAAAAAATAAACCATGTTCTCTGTTCTTATGAAGCTGACCCTCCCAAGCAGAGACAGATATGAATATGAACAATTCTAATACAAGTTACAAAATGATGATGCATCCAAAGTCATGGATAAGTGACATCGTTTGGAGGGCTCTAGATTAAGGAGGGGAACGCTCCATTCAAATCAAGAAAGATTACCCAGCTAAAGTCAACATCTGAGATGGACCATAAACAGTACTTAGAATACACCAAGGACAGTCCAGTCTAAAGAAAAAAAGATAGCAGAATCACGAAATGGAAGAATCACAAAATGGAAGAATAGGGTGAGATGAAGGGACAGTGATGGTCTGGAAGTGCTGGATGTGGGAAAATACTTCACTTTGTGCTTGTGTTTGTTCCCTTGTATGTTTGTAGGGAAGTGTTATATTTCTTGCATACGATATCCCTATCGCTTTCTCGAAAGTATGTAATTGACAAAACACTGGCCTCAGACTCAGGAAACCTTGACTTCAATTCCAGCAACTGTGCGACCGTGGATAAGTCATGTATCTTTTTCATGTGAGGTTTCCTCTTCTGTAAAATGGAGAAGATAATCACATCTGAGAGAAAAGTCCAGGGTTGCAATAAGATAATATACCTTTGAAAACATCCTGCATTATAAAGATGTTGAAAACGCTTAAGATCATTCCTCACAGGTGCTCATAAAGGGTTTCATTGCTTCATAAATCAGTACAACCAGAACTACACGTCTGTATTTAATTACCAGTTTTGCTTGACAGTTTGCACTGGAGATCAGTCTGTCACAGCAAAATTGAACCCACCATTACTCTTCTTAAAAATTTAGACACCAAATAATGACACCAATATCAACATCATCTGGAATAGTTAACTGTGTTTAATTTGAGGTTTGAGATTTCTGTTAGGGAGAGATGGTATATCACTTTTATTTAAAAAAAAAAAAAACTCCCAGCGTCTAACATGGTTGTTATCACTTTCTGCAGGAATATTACAGCTTATGAAAGTTTAGGAAAACACTATAAATTCTGAAAATTAAGGAGGAGAAAAAAGAAAGTACAGAGGGGATAATGGAATAGTTAAGAGGTGATGCTACTTCATTTCCTCTCTGAATCTGGAAGATATCTCCTGGAAAATTCACATGAAGTTCAAGAATCAAAATAAGAAGATTCACTGTTTGAAATTCATATGTAAATCTATATTTAATAAAGACTCTATTTCTTCAATCTCCAATTAAAAAGTTTGACTTTTTTCCTCCTAGAGTGGCATTTTGATATATAAAACTTGTCAGAAGCTCCCAACTGCTTAAGAAAATGTTCCATATTAGAATTTCCATATCTGAATTTCCATCATTACTAAATGCAAACCAGCTTTCTTTTGAAACTCATATTCAAATACCATTTCAATTTCATGTAATTTTAGTGCTTCCTTGTGTCCACAGTAGCAAGCAGATATTACTAAAATGAATCTTAGTAGTATTCTCTGTTTGAGTAGCCCATTGAAGAAGAACACCTAAATCTCAATGAAATAAATGGAAATGTAGTGTATATCATGCTTTCAAAAATCTACAAATACCATTTGGCACGGGCAAATAAAAGTGTCACCTCCAAAACTGACATGACTACTGATAAATGATGTAAGAAAAATCCTTGTCACTGGTCTTTCTGTGAAACCTATTGTAATGTATTTTTTAAAAAAATTCCAGGTAGAGTCTACTGTGTGGACTTCCTGGAAAGAGCAGTAGTTTGAAAGCTGGAGAACATGAGCAAGTCATTGAACTTCTCAGGACCTTATCTCCTCCTTGACAAAAAGGAGAGGCTAGCCCCAGACAGACTTTATAAAAGCAAAATAAGCAAGTGAGCAAATAAACCAAAAACATGATTCGAGTCATCATTTATTTCCCAGGCACAAGCAGTAAAGATGCAAAGGAACTCCACAGCAAATCATCTCAGAAAACAATCAGCAACAAGATCAGAAAAATAAGTCCCATTGTTGAGAAATACAGGTTCTTATATCTTCATCTTTTCTCTCCTCTGCTCCCCACCCTAGCGGGGGCGGTGGGGTGGGACAGAAGAGAATTGCTGGAGCAGGCTACGAGAGACTGCTGAAATGCCTTAGGAGAGAAATAAGCTATTTAGTTTGTCATGTTTGGTTCCAAATGGATCTCTGGTAGTCATCCTTTAATGCATCTCACTTGGCAGCCACTGAGTCAGAGGAGAACCTGTTGCTCTCTTAGATCAGATACAGCTCCTAAATTGTCTCCACAGTGAGTTCTTCCACCTCCTTAACTCTCGGAGCAGTTAACATATACTGACATTTTATGGCAGACTATTTTTAAAGTGTAAAACTTTCTTCTCAGGTCGCAAATCCTGTTTTGAGGAACAAAGTACACTGCATTTTGTTTGCATTTAGGACCCTTCTGAAACCACAGTGCATACATAGATCAAGGTTTTCCATACAGTGGTTTTGAATAAATACTTGCTTGTGAATTAGTAAATTAATATACTAGGGAGATTCTGTAATAGCTCCCAATCACCCCCACCTTCTAATATTCAAGCCCTGGTATTATCCTTTCCCCTTGATTGTGGGCCAGACTTAAGTGATCCCAATGAATAGAGTACAGAGGAATGATGGGATATCACCGGCCAAGATGAGGTCACAAAAAGATGACTTCCATCTTGCTTGTCATCTCTCACTCTTTCTCAGAGTCCTTGACCAAGGAAAAAAAAAAGGCCATATTGCAAATGGCCCTGAAAAGTGAAAAGTGAAGTAGCTCAGTCGTGCCCAACTCTTTGTAACCCCGTGGACCAGGCCTCTCCCTCCATGGAATTCTCCAGGCAAGAGTACTGGAGTGGGTTGCCAATTGCTTCTCCAGGAGATCTTCCCGACCCAGGGATCGAACCCAGGTCTCCCACATTGCAGGCAGACGGTTTAACCTCAGAGCCACCAGGGAAGCCCTGAAGAGAAACCCATATGGCAAGTAACTGATGTCTCCAGCCAACAACCACCAGGACCATGTCAACAACCATGGGAGTGAGCTTAGAAATGTATTCTCCTCCAGTCAAGCCTTGGAATGACTTGGATCCCAACCAACAATTTGATTGCAGCATTGTGAGAATTTGTGGCTCATAGAAGCTATGAGACTATAAATGTTTGTTATTTTAAGCCTCTAGGTTTGGAGGGCGAATTGTTATGCAGCAAAAGAAAACTAATGCAATTAGCAAAGCAATGAAAACCTCCAAACATCAGAAATGTAACATACAGGGATGTCTAAGCTTCTGTTAGTGAAGAAGGCAATGGCACCCCACTCCAGTACTCTTGCCTAGAGAATCCCAGGGATGGGGGAGCCTGGTGGGCTGCCATCTATGGGGTCGCACAGAGTCGGACACGACTGAAGTGACTTAGCAGCAGCAGCAGCAGCAGCAAGCTTCTGTTAAACAGAAGCTGTTGAAATCAGATGTTGATTTCCTTTGAAGGCATATTAGGAAAAAAATCCCATCACCAGTATTCCTCACTGCCACCCCATACACACATACTGTGCACACATGCTAAGTCACTTCAGTTGAAGCTGACTCTTTGTGACCCTACAAACTGTATACCCTGCCAGGCTCCTCTGTCCATGGGATTCTCCAGGCAAGAATATTGGAGTGGGTCGCCATGCCCTCCTCCAGGGCATCTTCCCGACCCAGGGATTGAACCCATGTCTCTTGCATTGGCAGGTAGGTTCTGCACCGCTAGTGGGAAGAACTAGACACCCATGAACCCTCAAGTAAAATGAACCAAGAGACTGTTTCCACACTTACAATTTTTGTTGGTCTATAACCATTTGCCTGCCATTAGAAAGCTCAGTCTAAAAATCAGATTGAGAATGGAGAGGTTGATGTATGGTCTTGACTAAAGAAGTAATTGAAGATGTGGTTCACCCATAGGACAGTCCACTGAAACCCAGATGAAGAGGCCAAACGGCTCGTGCTTCCTCTGTCCTCAAATCAGTCGACGACGGAGTATTCCCTGCTCAGGCCTCCTGCCGCTTTTTCCGTGGGGTGCCTGGAACTCTCTCCTTGGCGCTGGCTGGGGGAGGCAGATGGGGATAATGTGAAAAGTACCCCACCCTGCCTCAATGATTCAGTCTCAAGATGTAGAAATAGGAAGCTTTATATCAATTCCTCAACTTTGAGTTAAGCCTGTAAGTCCAGAGAGAGGAAAATATCAGGGTGGATAGCAGTCAACCCATGGAAAAAGAAAAGCACATATTTGGAAGGCACCATGAAGACTCAAAACCTTTAAATATATTCTGGAAAAAAGAGAAAAAAAGAGAGAGAGAGAGCATCTGGGTTTCTCATTAAGGCCAACACACAGAAGACTGGCCATTTTCTGCCAAGTTCTGCTGCCATATGCCAAAGGGTTTTGTTTTATTTTGTTTTGTTTTTTAAAGCTTCCTCAGCTCACTGCCTTATACCTCACCCATCTGGGGCACTTTCTGGTGCATCTGTGTGATACCGTGAAACCAGTAAGTCCAGGACTGAGAGAAAAACAGAACAAAGTGGAAGTGTTAGTCACGCAGTCACATGCATCTCTTTGTGACCCCATGGACTGCATTCTGCCAGGTTCCTCTGTCCATGGGGTTCTCCAGGCAAGAGTGCAGGAATGGGTCACATTTCCTTCTCCAGGGGATCTTCCCAACCCAGGGATCAAACCCAGGTCTCCTGCATCAAAGGCAGGTTCTTTACTGTCTTAGCCACAAACATCTCTACCTCAAAGCATAGCAACCATGACTTCCTGCTTTCCTAACCATGACTTCCAGCTTTCCTAACAAAGCAACAGGTTCCTCTTTCTCCAAGGTTCTACTACCCTTGGCATGGATAAAGTCCAAGAAGTAAAAGTCGCTTGTACTCGGTGCTGGCTCCCTAGAATGTGTGTGTGCTAGAAGCCAGAGGAGCTGAAGATTAGCGGTAGTTGTGGCGAGTGGGCTCAGTGGCAGCAACTCAAGGGCTTAGCTGCCCTGAGGTATGTAGGATCTTCCCAGACCAGGAATTAAACCTATGCCCCCTGACTGGTTCATGCAGTAAAGAATCTCCTGCAATGAAGGAAACCGGGGTTCAATCCCTGGGTTGGAAAGATCTCCTGGAGAAGGGAATGGCTACCTATTCCAGTATTCTTGCCTGAAGAACTCCATGGACAGAGGAGCCTGGCAGGCTACAGCCCATGGGGTCACAAAAGAGTCAGACATGATTGAGTGACTAACACAGCCCTCACTAAGCAGGCAGAGTCTTAACCACTGGACCACTTGGGAAGAATCCGTACCACTATATCTTGATTCTTTTTCCTCATACCCCTTATCTAATCCAGGCCTGTTGGCCCGACTTTCAGAGCTTATCCTAAATCCAGCCACCCTCCCCACAGCATCAACATGAGTGGGCCTCTCTTGTGGACCACTGCAAGCCTCCTACCCCTGCCACCCTCAAATACAGCACCAGTGATGGTCTGAAAACAGAAATCCCAAACCCTCTGATGATTTCCAGTTCTGCACAGCCCTTCGGGATCCGTTGCCTGTTTTGTCTCTCCAGAACAACCTCCCATTGCCTCCCCTAGGCCATAATGATGCTCCTCAGTAGGGCCTACTCATTCCCTGCTCAGGCCTCCTGCCGCTTTTCCCATGGGGTGCTCTTACCACATGGCCGTGGATGCCACACTCTCTCTTCATTTCATTTTCTGCTCAGTGTCCCTCCCTCAGAAAGGTGTCTCCTGAAGCCCTGTCTCAAACAGCCCCCGACAATGCTCACACTCCTAATCACACCTCAGTTCCTTATCTCTACCTGAAATGATACTGGATATGTACTTATTTCTAGGAAATAAGCTTCATGTTGGCACACATTTTCTCTGCCTTTTTACTTGTATATCTTCAACACGTAGAGAAGTCCCCAGTAGATCCTCAATAAATATTCTTGACTCAGAGGGGACTGAACAATTTTCCATGTGGGCTGAACAAGCCGGTGGCCCCAAGAGGACACAGTTCTGAATGAGGAGTTTGCTCCTGCTGACCTTGACGGCTCAGCTGTTACACTGTTAACCTGGAGCCCTACTGGTGGCAGCTGAAAAAGCCCTGGGTGGACCACATGCACTCCTGTGCCCAAACCCTACAGCCTGATCGCTGCCCTCACCAGAGGGGCAGGGCTCTGCCTGTCAGGCATGGTGTTCACCTAAGTGAGAAGGTGGTAGGGTGTCCTTTTGATTTTATGCCCAGTCAAGGGCACTTCATGCCAAGCCTGGCTTGGATGCTTGTGATACAGCTCTTCAAATTTACTCCTGCAGCCACTTTTCTGGGATCTAAGGCTGCTACCAAAAGAGTGAGGTCAGGGTGAATTCTGGCAGTGACTATCCGAGAGGAACCTGAAGCAGGGTTTCAACACCTGACCTTCAGCAGAGAAGACACTCAAAGCGCACCGTTCTCCCCCAAGCCCTGTCCATTCAACTCTCAGAAAGATTTTTTAAAAAAAGAAAAAGAAAAAAGTCAAGGGGCTTTCGTAAAGAATCCACCTGCCAATGCAGAAAACATGGGTTTGATCCCTGATATGGGAAGATTCCACGTGCCGAGGAGCATCTAAGTCTGTGCGCCACAGCTACTGAAGACCACGTGCCCTGGAGCCTGTGCTCCGCAATGAGAAGCCGCCCAATGAGAAGACCACACACAGCAGCTGGAGAGAAGCGCCTGCTCGCCGCAGCCAGAGAAAAGCCTGCAGGAATAAAGACCCAGCACCCAGCACAGCCAGAAATTCATAAAACTATTTTTTTATAAAGTCAACCCTCAAAACAGATACAGAGTGCTGATTGCACTCTTCCTATAAGTCACACTTGATTGTTATATCAATTTGTGGAATTAAATAAACAGGACTCTGCAGGGCAGTTTCCTAAGCCCATCTATCAGTGGCCATGTTAAGGTAAGATGATACGCACCTGGACAGCCTCAAGCCCAAGGCTTAAATGGACCAAAATGTTCTACTGATTGTGAGAAAAATTGGACATATTAATACTTCTCGAAAGTATGACATTAGAAAATGTTCCAGCCTGAGTTTCCACTTAATAATAGGCCCTTTGCTAAACTGCTAAACACGGGTGGTTATAAAGATAAGTATCATCTCTGCCCTACAGAAGGTGATCTTCTAGTAGGGGAGGGATACAGTGATATGAGTGATAAACCCAAGTACATGCTAGATTAAAAATGATATAACCAGGCAAAGCCAGGAAATACTTCACCAAGGAAATGATGGTTAAACTGAGCCTGAGAGTGAGCAGGAGGATGCCAGGTCATTTCAAGCAAAGGGAACAGCATCAGCAATGGCCTAATAGAGCCTGACTGTCAGAGAAATTTCTCTCTCCAGTCTCATCTTCCAACACATCTGCCTAGCCACTTCTGTTCCAGTCAACGTGATCTACTTTTTGTTCCACGAGTAGAAATAAGCTGCTCTTTCTCCTCTTTGCAAATGATAAAGCAGTTTCTCTACCTAAAACAGTTTCTCAATACCCAAACCTTGGATCTGAATAATACCTTTCCAACCTTTAGGTCCCAACTAAACCTGAGTCAGATGCCACTCCCATGTTCCCTGATTATAAGCCATAACTTCCCTGCTATAGAACATAACATTCTCTAAGGTGAACCCCTGCAGACTCTATATTCCCTGGAGATCACACATTCTGAGAGGACAAGACCACCTCTCTTCTGATCACCACTGCATCCCCAGCATCCAGCAAAATACCTGCTACCTGGCTGGCAATGCATGCAGAATGAATCAATTATTCAAAATTTCCAAGCATAGGATGGGGTAGGGAAAAGGCTATTGAGAAGTGGTACACATATACAGTGGAGTATTACTCAGCCATTAAAATGAATAAGTAATGCCATTTGGAGCAAAATGGATGGACACAGAGATTGTCATACTGAGGGAAGTAAGTCAGACAGAGAAGGAGGGAAATCTTGTGACATTCTTTATATGCAGAAGCTAAAAAGAAATGATAAAAATGAACATACTTATAGAAAGAGACTCATAGACTTAGAGAACAACCTTATGGTTGCTTGAGGAGGGAAGGATGAGGGGAAGGGATAGTTGGGAGAGTTTGGGATGGACGTGTACACTCTGCTATATTTAAAATGGATAACCAACGAGGACCTACTGAATAGCACAGGGAACTCTGTTCCGTGTTACGTGGCAGCCTGGATGGGGCAGGGGAGTCTGGGGGAGAATGGACACACGGGTACGCATGGCTGAGTCCCTTCACTGTTCACCTGAAACCATCACAACACTGTTAGTCAGCTATACCTCAACACAAAACAAAGTTTAAAAAAATAAAAAGTTGGATTTACAGATTAAGAATTAAAGCCTGAAGGATCACGAGCACTCTGCTGTGTTCATGTGTAACCTCTGCTCAAGAGGAAGTCATGGAAACGTTATCAATAAGGAAAGAAGAGCAAGGTGGCAGTGAGAGGGCCTGGAATAGTGGCAGGGGGCTGGAGACAAGAAGGCCGATTGCCAGAGGCACTTGAAGGAGTTGTGTCTCCAGGACCTGATGATTTAGTACATGTTTAGGTAAGGGAGTAAGAGGACGACTTACAGAATCAGTAAGAGAGAAGACCTATGGGGAATATTTTTATTTTGCTTTTACGTGAGAGAGATGAGTAACGTAAACAGTGGGATGGCCCTGGGTATTCACAACTAAAAATATGTCTATTGTTCATTACTGTGTGACTTGATATTGGCAGCTCAGTAAGCTACGGGGACATTTGCATCCCCACAGGTGGAGAATTCGAAATTTCAAAAGACTGCTTCATAATTAAAATGGGCTAGAAACAGATAGGATGCCTTTTTAAAATAACACAAAATAAGTCATCTTTAAGTTCTTTAGGAAATGGATATTAAGTGGAGGTTGAATCACCAAAACTTGACTTAGGAAAATGACAAATTAACAGCCAAAATTTTTTTTATTACTCTGCCTTCAGGTTACGAAGAACTTTACCAAAGATGAAAAACAAAAAACAAGCAAACAACATCTCTCAGGAGATGTTTATCCAAGTGGAAACACGGGAGAAACAGCCTTATAATAGAGATAGGGAAAAGACACGCTTGATAAGAGAGAAAACTTCAACGTCAAGAGAGGAAATAGACACGAGAGGACACCAGGCAATAAAAAAAAAAAAAAAAATGCTTTCATGTGTGTGGGAGATGAAGTTTTTGAAAGGACCAGAAAATCAAGAGGGCTGAGTACAGAGCGAGAATAACTTTTACAGAAGATGAGAAAAATAGGAGGGAGAAACAGAAGCAGACTGCGCTTAGAGAAAACAATGACGAAGTGGCCCCTCACATCTCACCCTGAGCTGGAAGAGGTCACAAGCAGGTTTAGAACACCATCAGAATGCCTTAATTTAGTCATCAAAGCCCTAGTTTTCTCATCTATAAAAAAGAGACACAGTTAAGGTTTGTATCGATCATCTCAGGCTGTCATAAAAAAATACCATATACTGGGTGGCTTAAGCAACAGAAATTTACTTTTTTCACACTTCCAGAGGCTCACAGTCCAAGATCTAAGGTCTGGGAGAGGCTGTTTCCAGCAGACTGTACCTCCTCACAAGGTGAACAGAGAGGAAAGAACTGTGATGTCTCTTCTTAGAAAGGCACTAGGGCACAGGAAATTAAAAGACGCTTGCTCCTTGGAAGGAGAACTATGACAAACCTAGATAGCATACTGGAAAAAAAAAAAGCACAGACATCACTTTGCCAACAAAGATCCAACTAGTCAAAGCTATAGTTTTTCCAGTATTCTTGTACAGATGTGAGAGGTGGACGATAAAGAAGGTTGAGTGAACTGATGCTTTCAAATTATGGTATGGGAAAAGACCCTTGAGAGTCCCTTGGACTGCAAGGAGATCAAACAAGTCCATCCTAAAGGAAATCAATCCTGAATATTCATTGGAAGGACTAATGCTGAAGCTCCAATACTTTGGCCACCTGATGCAAAGAGTCAACTCATTAGAAAAGACCCTGATGCTGGGAAAGATTGAAGGCAGGAAGAGAAGGAGGTGACAGAAGATGAGATGGATGTCATCACCAACAATGGACATGAGCTTGAGCAAACTCCGGTAGATAGTGAAAGACAGGGAAGCCTGGCATGCTGCAGTTCGTGGGGTTGTAAAGAGCCAGACACAACTTAGCAACTGATCAACAATGACAAGGTTGATATAAGAAATGTGTGAAATGATGCAAAGTACATCTACACTTTTTCTTTTCTAATTTTTAAGGAATTCTACAGATGGAAAAGGTACCTGTTTCCTACTGTCCCTGACAATTGACCAGCTGTCCAGCATACTAACGGGCCCTCAGGCCTGTTTAGAAGCATCACCCTGCGCAGAAGTAGACACAAAAGAAGCAGAGACATGGAGAGGTGGTAGAGGAGGAAGAGGAGAAGGTGGGGAGGGAGGGAAAGGATAAGGAAAAAGTGAGGTCCAGCAGATCCACTCTTCTTCCTGCATGCCTACTGTGTGCAGCTAAGTTGTCTGATGAAAGAAGGAACATCCAAACCACCACCTCCGGAGGTGTTCACTGCAAATTTCCATTGCAAAGGAGATTAAAATACCACTTTTAGGCACTCCAGCACTCATCTCCTGCTATTCCATTCAAAGACCGTGGTCAACAGATCAGACTAACATCTCAGGTAGTCACAAACTTGATTGGAAGGTTCTTTTGACTTACAGGGTTTCCCTGGTGGTTCAGACAGTAAAGAGTCTGCCAGCAGTGTGGGAGACCTCGGGTCAATCCCTGGGTCAGGAAGATCCCTGAAGAAGGAAATAGCAACCCACTCCACTACGCTTGCCTGGAAAATCCCATGGACAGAGGAGTCTGGCAGGCTACAGTCCATGGGGCCACAAAGAGTTGAACACGACTGAGAGATTTTACTCTTTGACTTATAACAATCTTTGAGCTTGGAAGACATGCTGATACTTTTACTCCAAGGTAACTGTACAGAATAGGAGCAAAGGGTAGGCACAGCTATGAATTTAAAGGGTTCGTGGACATAAAAAAACACTTATTTATTTATTTATGGCGACACTGAGTCCCCATTTCTGCACACAGTCTTTCTCTTGTTGCAGAGGATGGGCTCTGGAGAGTATGGGCTCATTAGTTGGGGCACATGAGCTTAGTTGTCCCAAGGCATGCAAAATTTTCCCAGATCGGGGACTGAACCCATGTCCAAGAAACTTGGACTTCCCTGGGGATCTAGGGGTAAAGAATCCACATGCCGATGCTTTGCCATTCCCTGTCATAGATTTTAAAATAAAAATACAGCTAGAAAGCCACTGTATTGAAAATCAGGAAAATGCATCCTGAGTCACTTAAATGATCGCAAACCCACTGTGATATATTTTAAAACTATCTTCGAAAAGGGGTAAGAAGTGCTATAAGTTGAAATAATGCCCCACTTGGCTCTACTATAACTAGAAAGGCCATCGTTCGTTTAATGCCTGGAATGGCAGGCATTTTACAAATACTAATTCACTCACTTCTTCCTAAAAATCCTGTTAAGGTTGCTATTATTTTAACCATTTTGCAAATACGTAAACCAAAGAGCTTGCCCAAAGGATGACAACAAATAAATGAAGGTTAGAATTCAAATCATATCTGACTCCAGGCACATCTTCTCTTTTTTATATCAGAATCATCACCCTTAAGGTGTTGGGACATGTGAGCATGACTCGAAACATGGGCCAGGCTGCTTTAACAAAATTCACGTGGATTCTTAAATCCATGTACTTATTCTTCAGTATTGTTCTTATGAGTATTTACTTTCTCAAATTTGTAAATTAAAAAAAAAAAAAACCTGAAAAATGCCTCAATACTGAAAAATTGCTCTGCCAATCTAGTCACTTGATCGTATAATGGGCTTTTTAGTTTCAATATTAGAGCAGAAGATCTGCGTTGCAATTCAATGTTGCTACTCCATAAGCATGTGATTTCAGGTAAATTGCTCATCTCCTCTTAGGATGAATTCCTGAGGGAGCATTATCACCTATGTCCCAGGGAAATTTTAAGAATTACATAAAGTGAAGTCTGAAAAGCACAGTCAACTGCCGCATCAGTGTTTATATTTAAAAGCAGGTGAAAACATGGCCAACATCTCTATTTCTGAATAAGGGAAAACAGGAGAGACTGTAAGGATTTTTACAAAGAACCTAATGCCTGAGATTTAGGACTCATTACCATGTAAACTCCAGACATAATCAAAGTTGTTTTCAAGCCTCATTGTTTCAATCTAGTTTATCTCTTTTCTCCCCCAGTTATTTTGATGGGTTTTTACAAACTATACAGACTTCAATAACTCACTCTCTAATAACATACTCTGGATAATTGTTAGCTTCATGAAATGCAATTGCCTATACTTTAAGTTATAATTAAAGGCATTACTTAAACCCTCAAGTGGCCTCTGGAAATCTGAAAATGGAAGTTGAATTCATAAATGCTAGTGAAGAATAGGAAATCACAGAACCTTAAATCAAGCAATTTCAATTCACGTGAACTCAACTGAAAGAAAAGCCACCTCTTGTTTTGGTTATCACCACCAGGCTTATAGGGACATTAACACCAGCGCTACAACTACTAAATGAGAAAACTGGACTCTTTAAAGTTCAGTACCTTTACTGATGGAGAAACCTTTGTAATTCAGCTGAACAGAGAAAATGCAGTTTTAAAAGGCCCGCTGAGTAAGGGGCAATTCTAATCACAAAGTAAGTCCAAACGTGCCTATGTGGCATGTGACTGAGTGAGAATGGTGAGGTCTGTAAATCAGACGTTCCATGATTTGATCAATCTGGGACCATTTTCCTCCTTTCTCATGATATTATTCACTGTTGTTGGAGAATGACCTGATGAACCATCTAGGAAGATCCAGAGGTTATTGCCATCCTTGACAGCTTCATCATTCTATTTTTTTTTTAAGAAATCAATCATTTGTCCACAATTTAATAACCTTGCCAGAAGAATTCTATTGCACTCACTATTTCAAAATGAAGTTAAGATCATCTCACCCTTAATTCCTGGTCCAAGTTGTATCTTTTGTTCCATCATTGCTTAAGCCTTAATTCTCTAATATGTTCATTTGAGCATGCATGCATGCACATTTATGTCTGACTCTTTGCAACCCCACAGACTGTAGACCACCAGACCCCTCTGTGCATGGGACTTCCTAAGCAATAATACTAGAGTGGGTTGCCCTTTCCTTCTCCAGGGGATCTTCCCAACCCAGGGATCAAACCCTCGTCTCCTGTGTCTCCTAGATTGGCAGGCAGATTCTTTACCACTGAGCCACTTAATACCACAAAAAAACTAAAATCAACCCTTCCTACCTACGCAGGCCATTAAAATATAAAACATAAGTCTCTAAATATAGAACTAAACTCCCCTATCAATAGTGAACAATAGCTTTAACTTTCCTATTAAGTTCTAGTTAATACACATTGTTTTTTATTCTTACTGCCCAAGTGCTATCACTAGGATGAATAAGCCATGAGCCCTCTTCTCAAAGAAGGGCTTTTCACAAAAAAAAGTAAAACTTACATGACACTTCTATTATAAAACGTACACGATGTCCAGTTCATGATCCCATCTTTCTTTGAAGACCTATGAAGTGAAGTGAAAGTCGTTCAGTCTTGTCAGACTCTTTGCAACCCAATGAGGAATTCTCCAGGCTAGAATACAGGAGTGGGTAGCCTTTCCCTTCTCTAGGGGATCTTCCCAATCTGGGGATTGAACCCCAGTCTCTTGCATTGCAGGCGGATTCTTCATCAACTGAGCCACAAGAGAAGCCCAAGAATACTGGAGAGGGTAGCCTCTCCCTTCTCCAGGGGATCTTCCCAGGAATCAAACAGGGGTATTCTGCATTGGGCGGATTGATTTTCTCTTCAATTATCTCTTGCTATATCTCTCAACTAACGTTATTATCTGGACCACTTTTTTTTTTTTCCTAATTAGAATCAGATTAATAGAGAAGAAAATGGCCTGACATCATTGAGACGAGCCTCCCATTTTATAGGTGAACTGTCCTGAAGAATACTATGCTGGGTATAAGAAAGTACTTAAAATCTATCAGATCAAACTCAATGATAAGCATTTAACTTCTAGTGCAAAATTATTTTATCCCTGGAATTATAATCCAAGAGAAGAAATCTCATGGTACAGTTCTGATTTCTAACTATTCAGAAATGAGTAGGTCGTGTATTCAGCCTGTCTGCTGAGCCTAATTGCTGGCCCCAGAAAAGTGGGAGATGAGTTCTTTGTCTAAAGGATCAGACATTAGGCTAAAAATCTGAAGGCACTTAAGGTATATACAGAACACACTGGAGACTCTGGAGAGCTCACAGTCTTTCTCTGAGGATTCATATTTATAAGGGCCCTACCACTCGCTCTACTCAGGAACTCCTTCGTTCAGAAACCAGAAAATTCAGCTGGCTCCACTCTCTACCTTTCAATGATGACCCAGGCTCCTTCTTCTCCTGAACAGAAAGGGGAGGATTTATGGACCCTGGATCCTGTGGTCTTACAGAATGCATCTGAAGACACATAGCACCATTCTCAAAAGCTCTCCAATCTATAACATCTGTAAGGCCCAAATAAAACACACTTAGCTATTTTAAACCTAAAAATAAATGGGTTAATAACCACACAGAGAAAAGAAGAATTAGGTTTTACCTTTGTTAGAGTTCTTTATTGTACTTCTATTGCAAAAGGTAACTAATACTTAGGTTATAAAAGTATAACCTAATACTTTCATATTAATTTTGTTTATATGAAAATTTGAGGTGACTATGTCCTTGAGGGTAGGCTTTGTCTTTTTCATCAGTATATTTTTAAAAGTTGGCAAACTGCTTTGGACATTATTAATGTTTGTTGATTGAATGAAAGGATGAATAAATGAATATAAGTGAAATTAAGACATATTTCTTACTGACAGACACTAATGACTAAAAAAGCGTTCCAACAAATGAACAGAGTTGACAATTAAAGTGTAACTAGGAATCTAATGAACGCTCTAATTGATCTTCCCTGCTTTAAAATGTAGCCAGGAATTTTTAACCTTGAGATACAATGCTTAGCAAATTAGTAGACTGTCCTTGTGCAAAACTCTCTTTAATCAATCTAATAGTTGTCAACCCAACTAAAGGCTTTAAGACATCTGCCAAATTAGTATTTCATTTTGTTACTCTTAATAAGAATTACCTCTTAGTAACAGATTCATATACAGAAGTATAGTTTAGCACTTTGGACTTCGGTGACAATAGTGAGAATATATTAATTTTGTAAAGTCTTCAAAGTTAATGAACCTGAGAGGGTAAAGAAAATTCTCATTCTTTCTGGATAATTCTGCCACCAAGAAACAATATAACTCTAATGTCTGAGTATGGTTTTAACAAGATTTTTAATTTATTTTTATTTATTTATTTGGCTGCATGGGGTCTTGGCTGCGACATGCAGGACCTTGAGTTGCAGCATGCAAACTCTTTGTTGCAGCATGTGGGATCTAGTTCCCTGAAGAGGGACTGAACCAGGGCCCTCCCCCTCCATGGAGAGTGCAGAATTTTAGCCACTGGACTTTATTCACAGAGAAATTCCAATGAGATTTTTTTTTTAATTGAGTATCTTTTGTTTTACAGAAGTCTCAGGATGATGGGTGCTAAACATTCTTAAACCCATTGGGAAGTTTGATACCACGTATGTGCTAAGTCACTTCACTCATGTCCGACTCTGTACAACCCTATGAACTGTAGCTGGCCAGGCTCCTCTGTCCCTGGATTCTCCAGGGAAGAATACTGGAGTGGGTTGCCATTCCTTTCTTCAGGGGACCTTGGTTGGAAGAGCACAAAATGTCTCCCTTCCTGGAATTTATGCAGGACCAGACAAGAACCTGTCCTGCTGAGCAAGCTGGAACAGGAAGTGGGGAAAATATTAAAGTTGTCTTGTGAGTCCACTGGAAGAGGCTTGCTCATTCACTACCACAAGGTTATTTTGCCACATCAAAATCCCAAGGAGTTCTGTCATCTGGTCTTCCTGACAGGTATTCCAAGAAAGAATGAGGCAAAGAGCACACAGCTGTTGGATATCCATGTGGTTCAGGGGGAAGATGAGCTAGGGATAGGTCATGAAACTTTTCCTCCCAGTTCCTCTAGTCCAGTGCCTCCTCAAGTCAGACTCAGGCAGACAAACAATAGCAGGAATTCCTTCTGCTGCCCAGAGTTCAGTAAGTTTGGTCTCTCCTTCCCTTAACCCCTTCCCCCCGTGGTTCTTCCTAATGGCTCAAAGTGTCCAGTTTGGCTTTTTAAACATTTATTTATTTATTTGGCTGCTTTGGGTCTTAGCTGTGACATGTAGGATGGGCCTGCAGGATCTTAGTTCCCTGACCAGGGATCAAACCCATGCCCTCTGCCTTGCAAGGTGGATTCTTAACCACTGGACCACCAAGAAGGTCTGACCGGTTTGGTGTTCTGACTGTAATGATAATCTGCTTTCCCTGAGACTCCTGGGCCCTCTGTCCCCGTGCCCTGCCTTGAGCCAGGGTCACGTTCTCAGTTGACTGATCTCCTACACTCTGTTGGCCTGACAACAAATTCTGTCCACCATTTGTATTTCCTCTGCCCTGCCCCACTGACCAGATTCAACCTCTTTGTAACAACACCCACCCACAACCCCGCCACACCCATGGGGAAGAGCCTGCAGCCAGGAAGACGTTCCCAGATCTGACTTCAGCCTCTACCCAGCAGCCTTTGCTAGTGAGATCCCAGCATGCCTTGTGTCTGAACCCATATGTGTGTGTGCTCAGTCTGAACCATTAGAAATCTGGGGGCGGAGAAGAGGGAAGAACTTGGAATGACTCATTTGCAACTATTTCCAGTCATTAAAAGTGGTATGACCCTTAGAGAAGAAAGGTGGGAGGTAAAAACTGGGACCTTAAAAAGCGGCCTTCTGTGACCACGTGAGACTAGGAAAGTAGCCACAAAGTGTTCTTAATGTTCCTCAGTAGTTATCATTTCAAATCAGATTCAGACCAGGAAGGTGCAAGGATAATCATGAAATATGAGGCACACTGCTGCCGAGCATCAGTTAGTTCCAAAAATGTTCGTTTATTCATTTGCAGTAACAGCCTCTNCTTTTTTTTTTTTTTTCTTGTTTTGGCTGCACCATGTAACTTGTGGGATCTTAGTTCCCTAACCAGAAATTGAACCCCTGCCCTCCGCATTAAGATCATGGAGTCCTAACCACTGGACCACCAGGGAATTCCTGAGGATGAATTCTTATTGGGGGTGCTGTGTTATGTAGGATTCTTGTGGCTGGCTCTAGACAACTGATACTCAAAAGACTACGCCAGGCAATTCACAAAGAAAACAGCTAAATGGCCAACCACCAGAGGTAAGGGCACTTCACTTCCTAAGTATTTGGGGAGAATGTAAATTAAGACTCCGATGTAATACCGCTATATACCCACCAGAATGGCTCAAGAGAAGAAGATGGGAAATGAGGAGGGTTCGAGAGGAGTGGAGCAACCAGAACGCTCCCTACTCCTGGCAGGAGTGTCAAAATGGGATGGCATTTGCTAATGCTGAGCAGATTTATTTCCTGTGACCCTCAAATCCCACTCCAGGCTCTATGTCCGAGACTTGTATACAAAAAGGTAAGTTCAAGAATATCCATAGCAACACTGTTCATAATAACCCCCATGGAAACTCCCCAAATGTCTATCAGCATTTGAATGGATTACTACTTGTGGTAGATTCACGTGACAGATAGTATACATCACTGAAATACTCAAATTGCTGCTATACACAATAACAGGATGAGTCTCATGAGCCAAACTGAGCAAAAGAAACCAGATAATAAAGAATATACACACACCATTCCATTTGTATAAAGTTCAAGAACAGGCAATGGAGAGTGGTTACCTTTAGGAGTTAGCAAAGAGAGAGGGACTATGAAGGGGGCCACTCACACGGTATTTTTCAAAGACTTTTTTTTTTTTGATGAGGACCATTTAAAAAGCCAATAGAGTATTGTAAAGTAAAATTAAATATAAAGAAATAAAAGTCTTTACTGAGTTTGATACAATTTTACTTCTGTTTTATGTTTTGACTTTTTGGCCCTGAGGCATGTGGGATCTTAGTTCCCTGACCAGGAATCGAACCTGCACCCCCTGCATTGGATGGGGAAGTCCTAACCACCGGACTGCCAGGGAAGTCCCCTGTATTTCTTGATCTAAGTGGTTTACTATTGGTTGGTTCCCTTTGAATCCTTGGAGCCATTCAAGTGATCTGTACACTTCTCTGCGAGTACATTATAGCACAATAATATCTCTACTTTAAAAGTAAATAAAATTGGCTCTCTATAAAGGATTGTGTTTGGGTCCCATCTGAGACCCATTAGGTCAGAATCTCTGGGTTCTGGTGTGTGGCCTGGGTATCACGCTTCTTCTAAGAGCTCCACTGGAGACTGGGAACCGTCACTTGGCAGAATGACCGATCACAAAGCACAAGTGGGGCCGGGGAGCACCGTCCGGGGTGGAGGAGGGGCAAGGGATGAGGACACGGGCTGAGTCCTTGGTAGATATTCTTCTCACGACTGTCACCGGGGCTTACCTGGTAGCTCGGTGGTAAAGAATCTGCCTGCCAATGCAGGAGACTGGATTTAATCCCTGATCTGGGATGATCCCCTGGAGAAGGAAATGGCAACCCACTCCAGTATTCTTGCCTGGGAAATCCCATGAACAGAGGAGCCTGGAAGGTTACAGTCCATGGGGTCCCAAAGACTCGGACTTAGCAACTGAACACACACACACACACAATCACTGTCACAGCCCTAAGAGTAACAACCGTTGGCCTATAAAGTTCCACCTGATCCCCTACCTCTACCGTTATTATTATTTTGCAGCAGCAACAACATCAGTTTGGCTTCTTGTATAAATAGCTCAAGACTGGGAATCAAGAGACTTGGGTTCATTTCCCAGCTCAGCCATGAGCATCTTCCTCTCTTGGGCCCTTGGTTTTTCCATCTGTTAAATGGCGGGATGGACTAGATCCTGCCCTCTGTCACTGGCACCATGCAGGTGGTCCCTACAGCCGCCTGGGCCAGACCCTGCTTCCCACACCTCCTTCGCTACCATGTGCCTGAGGTCCCTGCCCTGGCTTTTCCAGCCTGGAGTCCAGCTCTACCCCTGACTTGGAACAAGGCAAAGACTCAATACCTGTGGTGCTACCTTGACCGGAAGTGCTGACGCCCAGTGCCTGGCCTAATGTTTTGATGCCTCCACCTGAGGGCATCCCTCTGCTCCAGGCCAGTGGCAGGGGGAAGAGCACTGGACTAAGAGTCAGAGACCTGGGTTATAGTCTCCAAGTTGATGCTCAAGTGCTGTGTGACCTCAGCCACATCCCTGTCCCTCTCTGGGCCTCAGTTTTCCCATTGCAAAAGGAGGGTTTTGGNGGGGAAGAGCACTGGACTAAGAGTCAGAGACCTGGGTTATAGTCTCCAAGTTGATGCTCAAGTGCTGTGTGACCTCAGCCACATCCCTGTCCCTCTCTGGGCCTCAGTTTTCCCATTGCAAAAGGAGGGTTTTGGCTAGAAGGTTTCCAGGGCTCTTCCTGTTCTAAAATTTCTGCAACTCATTGAGATGTTTGGTCAGCTCTGTGCTAGTGAAGCCCAAACTCTCTGTCCCTGGGGGTCCCTGTGGCTGCGTCAACAGATTCTCCGTAAGTATGGAGCTTAGCAGGGGGAATAGAGACCCAGGTAGGAGTAGAAGGATCTCAGATCTGAGAGTCAGGAACTCTAGGTCTGGTTTCAATTCTGCAACTTACTAGCTTTGTGACCTTGGTCAAGTCACTTCCCCTTCTGGGGTTTAGCTCCTTTATCAGTAAAAATGGGAATGAGACAACCCACTTCACCACACTGTGGGAGCCATACCTACCACTGGGTAGGTGCGGGCAGCAGGGAGGAGACCACTCCAGTCCTTCACCCCCAGATAGCCATTGGCTCTGCAGCCTGATGTGGGTGGTTCAGAGGCACCTGGACAGCACCCAGCTCCAGCGAGCACCCCTTTTGACCAGATTTCTAGAAGGCGAGGGCAGCTAGGTGATGCCATCTCCTGCAGCTAATGCCAGACTCCCCAAACCCCCATCTCCCACCCCCATGGGTGANCAGAGGCACCTGGACAGCACCCAGCTCCAGCGAGCACCCCTTTTGACCAGATTTCTAGAAGGCGAGGGCAGCTAGGTGATGCCATCTCCTGCAGCTAATGCCAGACTCCCCAAACCCCCATCTCCCACCCCCATGGGTGAGACGCATCCAGCGACTTTCCTTTTTATCATTTATCTCATGGCATTGCCCTGACAACAGCCCTAGAAAGTAAAAACATTTTTTGTTGAATTAACTTACTAAATCTTCTGCATCCTCGAGCCTTCCATAAGGACTTGATGTCCCTATGTACTTGATACCCACACATGGGTGTGATGGATGAAGCAATTACGATTCAGAAAGGGGAAGGGAAAGGTTTGCATGAGGACAGGCAGCTAGAACATAGGGCTTTGGAGCCTAAGCTTCCTACCTAAAACCCAGTGCTCCTTCTGGGAATTCCAGGGACACGGATCCAGGTAAGCAGCACTCACGGGGTTCTGAGCAGGCAGGGGTAATACTGCCATCCTCCTCCAGCTTGGTACCTGCACGGTGGGCATGGTGTCAGGCTCTCAGCCCATGCAGGGGAAGTTTCCCAGATGGGGGTTGACCTTGAAGGTTCTTGAAGGAGAGGAGCTTCCCCATCTTCGCTGTGGGACCTGACATCTCTTGATTTTCCCATTGAGATCCTCAGTCTGTCTGCGGCCACACCACCCTGAACAAGCCCAATCTCATCTGATCTCAGCCTGGTTAGATCCTCAGCCTTGAGAAAGTTCCCCACCTTTAGAAGCCTCGTGTGCAAAAATGGAGACACTGGTAAAGACTGTTGTGAGGAGATGGTGGCTTGGTGCAGCGGGCCTAGCACTGGACCTGGCATTGGTGTGGAAGCCTGCGATGCCTGGTTGCTTCCCTGTCACTNAAAAAAAAAAAAAACCTTACTTTTCCCTCAGCTGCATTCTAACCAAAAGCAGATTTCTCTTGGATTATATAAGACTATGATGAGCTGGAAGGGAGCAGGGGAGGAGAACGGAGCAGTCTCCACAAGCCATTCCACATGAGGCACAAAGGCAAATGTGAAAACCCAGAGAGAAGCCCACACCCTTGTGGGAAGTCAAAATATGCTTTTACTTCAACATACCACTGCATTCCAAAGTGAGGGAAAACTATGCAGAATTAAGGCACTGTGAAACAACCACCTCCAAAGTCGTATCAGTTAAAATTTTCTGTGTCTATGTGTGTGTGGTGAGTAAATGGAACAATTAACAGACAAAATTGTACTGGCTAAATAGCCTGTAATCCCAGATCACTCATTCTTTGCATGGGAGAGGGACACAATGGAAGCATGAATGTCCAGCATAATGAAAGGTTACATATTAACTACTGAATAATGCGCATGCATGCTCAGCCATGTCTGACTCTTAGCAACACTATGGGCTGTAGCTCACCAGGCTCCTTTGTCCAGGGGCTTCTCTAGGCAAGAACACTGGAGTGGATTGCCATTTCCTCCTCCAGGGGATCTTCCCAACTCAGTGACTCCTTTGCATTGCCAGGCAGGTTCTTTATCACTAAGCCACCCGGGAAGCCCATTGACTAACGTGTTTTGTAACAGATCATGAGTTTGAAGTTTCATGCCCCTTTAAGTTCATAGTTTTCTTTCCAACATGGCTGCATGCTCTTAAAAAGTAAAGAACAGTCGTTTCTTAGTAATCTTTGCCTTCCCCCATAGCCCCTAGCACTAGCATCTCAATGAAAACAAGTTAAAGTAAACAAAGGAAAACATTCAGAGACATGTTAGTTAAGCAATAGGATATGCAGATACAGAAAATACAGATGGCTTGAGAATAGGTGAAATAGTATTTCATCCTCATGATTCCATGAACCTACAATTTTTCATATATCATTGTTTCCCATGTAGATCTAGTTTTACATTGTAGGGCAGAAAAGAACTTAATAGGTCCTCAAATTTTTCTCTAAACTTATACCAGACTACTGAAATTCTACTCTTCGTTTTTTAAAAAGTTTCTATAAATTAACTGGTTAGTACTTTTTTTGGTCCACAATATCTGTCAGGAAATACTCCATCTATCTACCTCAAATCCTTTATTTTGCATATTGAACCCTTTGACGGTAGAAGGGGAGGGTGGTGGGATTCCTAACTACATTAATAAATTCACAATAACATTCTACTTAAAATCCAAAACAGGTACAAAGGACGCACAAGAAATAATTGCTAAGTCAGTCTTTGAGTCACTTCTCATCACCATCTTCGTTCATTTTGACAACTATATTTGAGTACCTAAGGTGAAGGAAATGGCAACTCACTCCAGTATTCTTGCCTGTAGAATCCTATGGACAGAGGAGCCTGGTGGGCTACAGTTCATGGAGTCACAAGAGTCGGACAAGACTGAGCGACTAAATTGCTTAGGGTGAAGCAGACGTCGAAAATCCCATAGTTGTTCCTCATAAATCTCATTTCCATCGTTTAGGAACATATGGAGACTCTAGAATTTCTCTCTGTGAGGATGCTGGGGCTAATAATCTGGTCGGCTGGCAAAGATGTCCGTCGACTTTTGTCCTGCAGTTGCATGTGAATATTGAGCTCACTGTTTTACTTACATGGCATCTTTCTTTTAAAAATATATTTATTTATTTGGCTACCCTGGGTCTTAGTTCTAAAATCTAGGATCTTTAGCTGCAGCATGCAAACTCTTAGGTGTGGGATGTGGAAGCCAACCTGGGCCCCTGCACTGAGGGGGAGTCTGAGCCACTGAGAGTCTGAACCACCAGGGAAGTCCTGTATTGCATCCTGCATTGCCTCTTATTTGGAGGGCTTGAGGAGTTAAATTCCCCTACCCCTCCTCAAGCCAATTTGTACGGTCTTTGAGGCTTTGCACTGATTTGTACTGTACTTTGAGGATCTCGCTTTAATAAATTTTTGAACTCTTATTCTGAATCATTCCAAGCTTTCCATATTATTCTCAAATTCCAGTGTCAAAAACCATACAGAAGACTCTAATGTGGGTAAGCACATTAGATGAAGACAAACAAATTCATCACTTTATAATTGCTGGGTTTTGCTTATTTGTAAGACTCAGTAATTATACTTTTCACACAAATTCACTCTTCTTTTGATTCCTTATGACTAGATAATTTTAGCTGCCTATCACTGCAAACAATCATTTATTTTCAAAAAAAAGTATTCTGCAAATGAAAGCTGTCAATAATATAGAATGTGAGTAATACTATACCTGTACTGATTCTTTCTTTCACCTGCACTTTCTATACATACCTACCCCTCTGGTTCTTCTCTTATTTTTCTTTCTGTTAAATATGTTAATAAAATACTATTAATATTCCTGTGCCACTTTTTTTTTCTTTCATGATCTGTGTGTTTTGCTTTTACCAGATGTAAGTTTCTTAATTATAAAGACATTTCTTAGTTCATCTTTTCATCTCACTGGCCAGCAACTGACACCTAGAAAATATTAAGAATTGTTTGTTGAGTGAATGAATGAATAAGTCTAAACCTGAGCCCTGGAAGGAAGAGATAAAATAAATGTTTAAAACTTTAAGAAATAGATTCTAAAGCTGTTTTAGATAAGCCATTAGCCAGTCCTCGAGTCTAACACTTCTAGAAGGCCCACTGGGGAGGGTCAACATAACCCTATCGGGGCATAAACACAGCTGTTGTTCTCTACAGGATATGATTAGTTTTGATTTATTGCACACATCCACCTGAAAGGCTTTTCGAGCACACAGAGCTATAATCTCCAAAGTCACCTGGTGACAAGTGCGTCCCTTAGCGCCATCTCTCACCTGGATCAGCAGCTCTCATTTATCTATCAGGTGGCTCAGAACCTCTCACAGCCTCAAGGCCCCAAAACTCAGGCTTTGTCAAATCAAATGGGTAATAATTTACAATTTAGGTATCTTTTACAGAAGAGTGAGTTATTTCTCTTCTTCTTCATCTGTTTTGCTCACAAAATAAAACCCTGGAATTACAGACCACAGATAGATTTATAGTTAGTGCTTTTCTTTTTTGAGAAGGGAGGTACATGATCCTGTCATTGGTCACAAGGAAGATGAGGCCAACAATTGAAAGGGTCCAAGTAAACACATCAGCACTTCCCCTGGAAGGGCTCAAAGTACACGGACGGGTTGCAAAAGAGAAGCCACAGAAAATGCCAGAAGGAAAGAAGGACATCAGGTAAAACTCGGTTTTGAAACTGAGATAGAAATGTAAAATAGGAATGAAAGACAGAATGTCCACAAGGGAATCTATGCTCCCTTAAGAAGCTGAATGCTGAATCTTGAGATGTTAAATTCTAGTCAGGTTTTAAGCCAGATCAAGTTACTTCATATACTGTAACTTGCCTCTTCTGTGAAGTCTATGCATGGACAATAAATACTTGAACATGGGCAAAGGCTACCACAAATGAAGAGCAGCCCGATCAGAGTGATTCCCCAGTGGAAAAAGGAAATTATCCTTGTAGTTATGCTACATTATAAACATCACTTAACACAGGATCCCTGAATAAAGAATGCCTTACAATTAATACTCTCATCCATATAGAAAGGTTGGCCCCTTTCATCTTAGCAGAAAAAAAAGAAGGGAGTATTTCAAAATTTTATTTGCCCCCTGATAGAACGCTGAATTAGGAATTAAAACTCATGTTTGAATCCTGGTTCAATCCCTTAGCACTGTGTGATTTTTTTAGTGAATTACTTAAAATCTCTTGAATTTTTTTAAATGGTAAAATGGAGAGGTTAAAGACTCTTGCCCTAATAAACTCCCATATGGCTGAGATAACCAAATGAGATGTTATATTTAAATGTGCTTTGTGAACTCTAAACCGTCAGGTGAATATGACACTAATTGAACACATTTGATAACATAAATGGCTTTCACAGAAATTTTTCTACCACTCTGAGACAAAGAGCTGTGGTCAATCTTTCCTATAACAAAATAGTATATAAATAAATAGCTCTAATGATACATAAACAGCTTTTCCCTGTCTACAAACCATCTGTCCCTACTGAAAAACGGCTACTAAAATGACAGAGGTAAGCAAATTCTTCCAGGTAGTTCCTTTCTCTTGTTTCATTGAGCTTTAGGGAAATATTTTTTTTTAAGTTTTAGTCTATTCCTCCTAACAGGTTTCTGAGGTACATATGAAGGATAACTCTCCAGATGCTCGCTCTTTTCAGAAAGAATTTACTTAGAGAAAATTAGAATTTAATTTATACGGGGTGATCAATACAGACCTTTATGCATGCAATACATCTAATACACTGCAACCAGATTAATTTCTCCAGTCAGTGATTAATTGCCTGCTCTGTCCCAGGCGCTGGAGAAGGTGCCTGGAATACAGTGGCAAGCACAATGGACAGGGTCTCTGCCCTTCTAAATGTCAAATCTATAGTTTCGTCTCAGAGCTCATCTTTCTCCACTTCCGTGACATTTGATTTTGTTTCCAAATCACCTTCTTGAAACTTTCTTCTCTCTCAGCTTTGAAGACATTGTTCTTGCTTAATGTGGCCTATACCACTGGCCAGGAGCCCCAACCTGAATGTCCAACCTCTTCTCCTTCATCACCCTCCATCTAGAGGTGGAGAGGTGATGTAGTTCTGATGAAGCAGATGTGAGATGAAGTCTACACTGATGGTCCTGCAATACCTAGGAAGCATGCTTCCTCGTGCTGATTTCTTCTGCAAAAATGTAGATGGCTAACCAGAGCCATAGTTGCCAACCTGCAATCATGGGGAAAAGTCATGGCAAGTACAGCCTAGGAGACAATTTATACCAAAGCCAAAAGCACCACCAGTCACAGCTTAACGTCTCCTCAAAGGGACCTCCCCAAACCTCCCATCTAAACTAGCATCTCCTACTAAATATTTAGAGTCCGAAATGTATTACTCAGATGCAATCTCGAAAATGATAGAATGATTTTTGTTCGATTCCAAGGCAAACTATTCAATATCACGGTAATCCAAGTCTATGCCCCCACCAGTAATGCTGAAGAACCTGAGGTTGAACAGTTCTATGAAGACCTACAAGACCTTCTAGAACTAACACCCAAAAAAGATGTCCTTTTCATTATAGGGGACTGGAATGCAAAAGTTGGAAGTCAAGAAACACCTGGAGTACCATACAAATTTGGCCATGGAGTGCAGAATGAAGCAGGGCAAAGGCTAATACAGTTCTGCCAAGAGGACACACTGGTCATAGCAAACACCCTCTTCCAACAACACAAGAAAAGACTCTACATATGGACAGCACCAGATGGTCGACACAAAACTAGATTGATTATATTCTTTGCAGCNCCATACAAATTTGGCCATGGAGTGCAGAATGAAGCAGGGCAAAGGCTAATACAGTTCTGCCAAGAGGACACACTGGTCATAGCAAACACCCTCTTCCAACAACACAAGAAAAGACTCTACATATGGACAGCACCAGATGGTCGACACAAAACTAGATTGATTATATTCTTTGCAGCCAAAGATGGAGAAGCTCTATACAGTCAACAAAAACAATACTGGGAGCTGACTGTGGCTCATATATGAACTCCTTATTGTCAAATTCAGACTGAAATTGAAGAAAGTGGAGAAAACCACTAGACCTCCAATCCCAAAGAAAGGCAATGCCAGAGAATGTTCAAACTACCACACAATTGCACTGATCTCACACACTAGTAAAGTCATGCTCAAAATTCTCCAAGCCAGGCTTCAGCAATACGTGAACCATGAA
>SJYV01009897.1:0-11429 GCA_006410875.1 Neotragus pygmaeus
TGTTAGGCCCCAGAAAGGCCTATTCTCGGGAAACGTCGCTTCACAGATCACCGAGACTTGAATTCGATGCAAAAAGCAAGAGGGTTTATTGAACCGGCGCGCCGGGGTTCGACCTTCCTCGAAAGGAGCGAACCCTGACTTCAATTACAGAGCAGTTTTTATACACTAAAGCTACAAGCAGGTATAGGAGGGGCGAAGACACTCTGAACAAACTGATTGGTGGACATAGCTTGACCTTTACAGAGATAGGTCTGGAATTCATCAAGTCGAAGGAGGCTGACTGACCACCTTGCGGCGGTTAGCCAATTCTCGAAGAAATAATGCTCTAGGTAATCTTTAACAGGAGGAAACAATTACCCAGGGGGTCTCTTGTGAGGACCAGGCAACTGGGCTATAGGTTATCTGATAGGGAACAGGTTTTTTCCATGAGTCATGGCTCGCCTCTTAAATCAAAACAAAGGGTTGCTAATAATTTTTAACTTCTTCCCTTCATAATTTCATGGCAATACATTTGAAAACTTAGGTGAAAGGAATAATTGCCTAGAAAAGAAAAGGTGTGTAAAACTGACCCAACACAGAATAGAGAACATGAATAGACCAACAAATATTTTTAAGATGACTCAGTATTAACTATCTCCATTTCTCCTCCGGACACAACTGATTATCCATGTGGGAAATAACTGGATGTCTATTTCACACCATATACAAAAACCAGTTCTACGAAAATTGATTCACTTAAATGTTAAAAAGCAAAAATTTTAAACTTTCAGAAGAAAATATGGGGAAATATGAGGTAGTCAAGGATTTCTTTAAAAAGACCTAACAAGCACAGACCATAAAGGAAAACAAATATGGATACATTTGACTTCATTAAAACACAAAATTTCTATGCACTCAAGATTCCATAAATAGGGTTAACAGTGGATGTGAAGAATCATACTGAAGTGATGGAAATGTCCTAAAACTGATTTATGATGAAGGTTGTACAACTTGATAAATTTACTAAAAATCTGTTGAATTGTGCCCTCTAAGTGGGCAAATGACATATGTCAGATAAGCCTCAATAAAGTTATGCCATTAAAAAATTAAAAGATTCCATAAGTAAAGGAAACAATACATGACAGATTGGGAGAAGACTAAGGACTAGTATCCCGAATATGAAGAGCACTCTTCCAAATCAACGAGAAAACCCCAAAGAAAAATGGCTGAAGCACTTTTCTAGCTGTTGGACGAAATGCTGTTTTATTGATTCCTGGACCGTGTAATAAAACCAGTTAATCCACAAAACTTGAAAAGGTACTCAACATCACCAATAATTAGGGAAATGAATGTACAAATAAAAATGAGATATAATTTTTTATTCATAGTGTTGGCAAAAAGTAAAAGTCTTAATATCCCTTTCCCTAGTGATCCAGCGTGTGAGACTCCACATTTGCACCACAGGGGACACGAATTCTAACATGGTGGGAACCAAAATCCCACATGCCGAGGCATGGCCAAAAAGAACATAAAGCAAAGTAACTCTGATGGAAGAAGGTAAAGCAGAGTGGTTTGGCAATATCTGGTAGATTTAAACACATAGCTGCCCTTCAACCTAGCAATTTCACTCCTTGAGAAAGTCTCCCGTGTGTACAGAAAGGACACATGCAGAGAATATTCACTGTGGCTCTTCATAAGTAGAGGAGACATCCAAATAGGCATTTTTAGAAGAAAATGCATACGTAAGTTGTAATTTAATCATGTGATGGAATTTTGTATACTGAAAATGAACAGAGGGAAAACTCAGCAGTGAACACAGGACTGGAAAAGGTCAATTTTCATTCCAATCCCGAAGAAGAACAATGCCAAAGAATACTACCTTACAATTGTGCTCACTTCACATGCTAGCAAGGTGCTCAAAATCCTTCAAGCTAGGCTTCAGCAGTACATGAACTGAGAACTTCCAAATGTACAAGCTGGGTTTCAAAAAGGCAGAGGAAACAGAGATCAAATTGCCAACATTCATTGGATCATGGAGAAAGCAAGGGAGTTCCAGAAAAAAATCTACTTCTGCTTCATTGACTAAAGCCTTTGACTGTGTTCGCAACAAACTGGAAAAATTTTAAAGAGATGGAAATCCCATACCTCCTTACCTGTCTCCTGAGAAACCTGTATGTGAGTTAGGAAGCAACAGTTAGAACCTTACGTGTAACAACTGTTCAAAACTGGGAAAGGAATATGACAAGGCTGTATGTTGTCATCCTGCTTATTTAACTTCTGTGCAAAGTACAACATTTGAAATGCTGGGCTGGATGAGTCACAAGCTGGAATCAAGATTGCTAGGAGAAATATCAACAACTTCAGATATGTGGAAGATACCACTGTAAGAAAGTGCAGAGGAAGTAAAGAGCCTCTTGATGAGGGTTAAAGAGGAAAGTGAAAGAAGCTGGCTTAAAACTCAACAATCAGAAAACTTAAGATCATGGCATCCAGTCCCACCACTTCATGGCAAATAGAAGGGGGGAAAAAGGAAGTAGTGAAAGATTTTATCTTCTTGGACTCTGCTCCAAAATTACTGCAGATGGTGACTGCAGCCATGAAATGAAAAGATGCTTGCTCCTTTGAGGAAGAAAAGCTAAGACAAACCTAGACAGTGTTTTAAAAAGCAGAGTCATCCCTTTGCAGACAAAGGTCTGTACAGTCAAAGCTATAGTTTTTCCAGTAGTCATGTCTGGATCTGAGAGCTGGTCCATACAGAAAACTGAGCACTGAAGAATTGATTCTTTTGCATTGTGATGCTGGAGAAGACTTTTGAGAGTCCCTTGGACTGCAAAAAGATCAAACCAGTCAATACTAAAGGAAATCAATCCTGAATATCTATTGGAAGCACTGTTGCTGAAGCTGAAGCTCCAAATCTTTAGGCACCTAATGTGAAGAGCTGACTCATTGGAAAAGACCCTGATACTGGGAAAGATTGAAAGCAAAAGGAGAAGGGTTGGTAGAGGATGAGATGGTTAGATACCATCACCGACTCAATGGACATGAATCTGAGCAACTCTGGGAGATAGTGGAGGACAGAAGAGCCTGGTACACTGCAATCCATGGGGTCACAAAGAGTCGGACATGACTTAGCAGCAGAACAACAAATTCAACATGAAGAAATCTCTAAAAAGTGTGGATCAAAATAACAAGTTACAGAAGAACACGTACAATATGATATCCTTTCTTACATTTTGTTATGGATAGAGATTTACTTACTAGTGAAAGTGTAAAGAACTGCCCCAAATTTAGGATGGAAGTGGGGCAATGTAAGAACAACATGGTCCTACAGAGATACTTAGCTGTGTTTATAGTGTTTCTTTTCCTGCGCTGGGTCGGGGGGTATGTGTACATGCCTACATTTTTCTCTTTTTGTAATCTGAAATATTTAAGTAACAAGAATGAGGCAACTCTGTGTATCCTGGTATAGAAAAATTTCTAAGACATTTTATGAAGTTAAAAAAGTCACTTTCAGGGCTTCCCTGGTGGCTCAGTGGTAAAGGATCTGCCTGCCAATGCAGGAGACATGGGTTAGATCCCTGATCTGGGCAACTGCGACCCTACGCCGCAACTACTGAGCCTCTGCACTAGATAGAGCCTGGGAGCCGCAACGACTGAGGCCAGGGCCCACAGCTGTGGCAGCCCTTGAGCCCTGGAGCCCACGCTCTGCAATAAGAGAGGCCAGCCTGGTGAGAAGCTGGCATACCTCAGCCAGAGAGTAGCCCCCGTTTGCCACAGCTAGAGAAAACCATGTGTAGCCGTGAAGACCCAGCAGAGCCCCAAATCAATTAAGAAATAATTGTTTTAAAACAGTCACTCTTAGAAAAACGTTATAAACACGATCTCATTTACGTAAACACAAATAAGCTATGTGTGTATATTTATATACATATGTATTATATGCACCGATTAAAGAAGGGTACCCTGTTAAACAATGGACATCTCTAGAGAAAAGAGAATGGGGGTGAGGTGTCGTGAGGGGAGATTACTGTGTTTTACTCTGTTTATTAGTACTTGTATAATAATTTATAAAATGATTTTGAAGATTTCAATGAATCAGAAAATTCAGATACCAAGGAATTCCATTTCTAGGAACCTAGCCTCACACAGAAGTCATTAAAGCAGGGTTTGTAATAGAGAAAATTGAGAAACAACCTACACATCCATCAACAGGCAGTGGTTAAATTATGTATCCATGCAGTGGAATGCTGGACTTCCCAGTAACACTAGTGGTAAAGAACCCACCTGTCAATGCAGGAGATGTAAGAAGCACAGGTTTGGTCCCAGGGTCAGGAAGATCCCTTGGAGGAGGGTGTGGCAACCCACTCCAGTATTCTTGCCTGGAGAATCCCAGGGACAGAGGAGTCTGGCAGGCTACCGTCCATAGAGTCACAAAGAATTGGACTCAACTGAAATGACTTAGCACACAGGCACAATAGAATGCATTGGAAGCCTGGAATCTTGCCACTGCACCATCAGGGAAGTCTTGTCCTGCCACTTTCTTGATGGAACACTCCCAAGTACTCCCAGGCTCTCCCGATTTCCTAGAATGACCCCTCACAACTGCACCACGTGTGAGGCTCGTGCAAGACCTTGACCAAATTGCAAAATGGTAAGGAAATAAATGACTGTTCTTGTTGCAAACCTCTCAGTTTCAGGTGTTTTGTTTTGTTTCCACAGTCATTGACAACCCAGGTAGTCGGCAGCACGTCTGGTTTGTCTCCCTGTTCCCAGGCCCAGCTCCAGGGCCTGGTACAAAAATAAGAGCTCAGTGAGTACTGAAGGAGTGAATGAGCAAATGGATGGTTGGATAGATGGATAGAAAAATGGGTGATGGGTGGATAAGTGAACTGTCTTGGGCCTGGTAACCTGCAGGTGGTAGGTTGTGGCAGAATCAGGGATCCCAAGAGGAACAGCTTTGTGGAGGATGAGGCAACAGTCTCTGCTGGGAGTTTTATAAATGCAGGGTGCCTGCTAGGTCTAACTGGGACAGCGTGTTACAGGCAGTGCACTCACAGCCGGTCAAATGAGATGATAACTGCAACCTGGAGAAGTGGAAGCCTCTGCGGTGCAGGGATTCCAGAGCCACACCATACCCGCCAGAACCACGGTGCCCGAAGTGATGCCTGGAGAGCCACCATTTCACTCAGCTCCAAATGTAAGTCTCGCATGATTGCAACTGTGGGAGGAGTGTCTGGAACATGTAATTTTTACTGTTCCAGCCTCTGCGGTCCAGGAAGTCAGCTGGGAGGAGGTGGCCACAGATGCTGAGTGAGCCAATCGGCTACACCCACTTCCACTTCTACTGGCTGCTCTGCCAAAGACCTTCCCAACTGGGCGTTTGGATTCCTGCACAGTCTATATCCAGCCTGCCTCCCCCTTTCCACATGACCCACTTTGTATTGTGGCTGACTAACTTGTCCCATTCCCTGAAATATGCTTGTTCCTCAGACTAGCTGTCTCCTTTTTGTCTCTTCTTTCTTTAAGACGCTGTCTCCTATTTGCTCAGAAAAGCCTTCTCACATATAAAGAGACACTTTCTAGCATCAGCTAAGAATCTGAGTGAGTCTCTCCTTTGTCTTGGCACCAGTGGCATTGACCCAATGGGAACACAGTCTTGTGCGACCCTATGTTGTAATTGCTCCAGTGTCTGTGACCTCCATCAGGACAGGGCTCAGAATAAAAAAAAAGTACTGTACATGTGCTGTAAACTGCAAGGATAGTTACACAGCCCATTGCGTGCTGAGCTCGGACTGTCTACCAGACACATGTTTAACCCTCAAAACAGTCCTGTGAGTCAGGTCCTATTCTCGTGCCTATTTTATAGATGAGGAAACCGAGGCACAGAAAAGTTAAGCGACTCGCCCAAGGTTTGCACAGCTCATAGGGGAAGACAAAGTCAGGATTTAAAGCAGGCAGTGTGGGGACTTCACTGGTGGTCCAGTGGTTAAGAATCCACCTGCCAACCAACACAGGGGACACAGGTTTGATCCCTGGTCAGGGAACTAAGATCCCACATGCCTAGGGGCCACTAAGCCTGTAGGTGGTAGGTTGTGGCAGAATCAGGGATCCCAAGAGTAACAGCTTTGTGGAGGATGAGGTAACAGTCTCTGCTGGGAGTTCTATAAATGCAGGCAGAGCTACTGAAGCCTGTGAACCCTAGAGGCCGTGCTCTGCAACAAGAGAGGTCACTGCAAGGAGAAGCCTGAGCACCGCAACTAGAGAAAGCCCGGCACAGCGAGAAGGGCCCATGCACCATGACGAAGACCCAGCACGGCTAAAGATAAATAAATAAATTTTAAAAGGAGAATTTCTATAAATAAGTGAAGCGGGCAGGGTGGCCCCACAGCCCTACTCTCACCCTCCGTACTTTGCAACATGTCCAGCTTCTCAATCCTGTGACAACTTGTTTCCCTGATGAAAAAGCAGTGGCTCAGAGAGGGCAAGGAACTTACCCTAAGTCACCCTGGAGAGGGGCTGAGGTGGGACTGTCTGGCTCCCTGACACACCACAGCCCTCCTATAAGCCACCAGGTCCCACTGTCTGGCCCCAACTCCCTCAGGGTCTGTGATGAGTCCACCCCCAATCCAAGCAGGGTTGGGGGGCTGTGTCCTTCCCAACAGTCTCTGGGCAAAGCTAGGGGACAGCCACCCCTGAGTTAGACCACCTGGGTGTCCTAGGAGGGCAGAACAGGACTCGAAGTCCAAGTCTCTGCCCACTGCAGGGGCCAGGCAGCCAGGTCTGAGGCCACATCAGGACTCAGCTTGGGCCACCAGGGGTTCAGTGAAAGGGACACACAATACAGAGGACAGGTCCAGGGACAGCACTTATTGCCCAGGTCTAGCACAAAGAAGGGTGTGGCTTGGGCAATCGGCCTCCAGCACACTTGTGTGGAACCTGTTCCGCGTCAGAGTAGGGCTGGGTGCTGGGAACTCAGCTGTGAGCAAAAAGACACTTTGCACCCTTAGGAGCCTTCTTGCCCAGGGTAAGAATCCCAAGGCACATTCCTTTCCTCCTGCTTCTGCCTTGCTCCTGTCTTCTTCCCGTTGGAACAGATGGAGTTTCCCCCCTCCCATGGGTTTTCATTCATCCAACAAGTATATACTGAGTCATCACCATTAGCCAACCCTTGTTCTAAGTGTAGAGAATGAATTTGTGGACAAAAGAGATAAAAATCTCTGCCCTCCTGGAGCATGCATTCAATAAAAGATGGCAAACAAGGAAACACATAGCGAAGTGAGGACTTTGGGAAATCCATAGGGGAGGGGAGAGGAGGGACTTCCTTGGTGGTTCAGTGGCTAAGACTTTGAGCTCCCAACACAGGGGCCCTGGGTTTGATTCCTAGTCAGGGAGCTAAATCCCACAAGCTGCAACTAAGGTTTAGCACGTGTGTGTGTGTGTGTGTGTGTGTGTGTGTGTGTGTTGTCGCTTGAGTCATGTCCAACTCTTTACAATCTTATGGACTATAGCTTGCCAGGCTCCTCTGTCCGTGGGATTCTCCAGGCAAGAATACTGGAGTGGGTAGCCACACCCCTTTCCAAGGATCTTCCCCGCCCTGGGATCAAACCAACGCATCTTATGTCTCCTGAGGTAGCAGGTGTGTTCATTACCACCAGCACCACCTGGGAAGCCCAAGAGTTCAAATGCCACAACTAAAGATCTCATTTTAGTTTAGATCCCAAACAAAAAATATTTTTTAAAAATTTAAAAAGGTAGAGAAGGTGGAGCAGATGAGGATCCTGAGTGTTTGAAAGGTAGAGAGATAGTTCCGTCTGAGCTGGAGGTGGGTATAGATGTGAATTCAGGTAGATACAGGAGCAGGAAAAGAGAAGGGAGAAGTGGGGGAGAAACTGGGATTAATTATCTCAGAAAGAGGGAACAGGAACTTTATATTGAGCTGCAGCAGGAGTACCAGGAAGCATATGTGTCCAAAGAATTTTATGGCCCTCTGGCCCTGAGTTCAAAGTGAAACAACCTTCTGGTTATCTGAGTTGATTTCTACCCCCGCACAGGCACCGAGTTGGTCAAAGTGTTCAGCCAGGGATAGAACCTTCTGAGTGTGGCAGTTTGGGGACATGTCCATACATTCATGATACCTCTCATTTCAAGAGGTGGACCCTAGTTCTCCTCCCCTTGAATGTAAGCCATACTCAGGGACTGGCTTGTAATGAATAGAATAAAATGAAGTAGAGGGTAGGAATGGCAGGAAGACACTCAAGCAGCCCAACAGGCAAGTCCAGGTGCTGAGGAAATGAGGCCCACAGCCGTGGGAGTGACCCCTGGGAAAGGGGAATCCTCCAGCCCCAGCCAGGCCCTCAGATGACTGCAGCTCTGGCCAGCTTCACTAGAAATCTCGCGAGACTGTGAGTCAGTCCCTCCCAGCTAAGTTGCTCCTGAATTCCTGACCCACAGAACAGTGAGATAAATTACTTTTTAAAATTTTAAGCCATAGAGTCCTGGGATAATTTTTACACAACAACAGTTAACTCATACACCAGGTGTCATGGATAGATTAAGGAGCAGTTGAAGGGTGGGCTTCCTCTCAGCATATTCGAGAACCCAACTCCTATCTGATGGCCCTGCTATCCCCAAGGGGCCTTCGGAGTTCGCTGCAAATCTTCTGTATTTGGCTGGAAGTCAAGGATATAAAAAGTGAGAGAGATCGTAAGAGACGGTGGTTTTCAAAGGCCATATCTGGTAATGAATAATAAAGAGTAATGAAAAGTGGGATGAGGAAGTGACATATAAAATGGAGCCAAAAGAGGATTAGAGGGTAGGAAGGGAGAAAGGCATACAGATCAGTGGGAAGATCTCTGACCTGAAAGTCTGTATTTTAGGAAGCAAAGAGAATCCCAGGGCGACTGGAGCTTGGGGAGAGAGGCTGAGAATGGCCGAAAAGGAGTCAGACCAGGTGGGTGGGGCCTGATGTGCCACATGGCACAGGGGCCTGCCGACAGTCTCTACAGGACTTGGGGTTTATCCAGGTCAGTAGGAAGACCCTGCAGGGTTTCAGCAGGAGATAGCTGTACAGATCTGCACAGAGCACCAGCCTGGAGGAGGGAGGGGAGCTTCAGCTGGAGCAGGAAGAGTGGTCAGGAAGCTGATGCAACTGCTCAAGGAGTGATAAAGACAGTGGTGCTGGGCTGAGCAGGGTGGACAGGCTGAAGGTATGACTGGCCAGGAGGCAGTGTTTGATTAAGTGTAGGCGGGGGAAGGACCTCAGAGGCCCCAGTCGTCTTCTCTCTTTAAATATTTATTTTAATTATTTATTTATTTTTCCTGTTTTGGCTGCACGGCAGTCATGTGGGATCTTAGTTCCCTGACCAGGGATCCCACCCACACTTCCTCGAGTGGACGTGTGGAGTCTTAATCTCTGAACCACCTGCCGCAGTCTTCTCGTGGAAGGTAGACTTGTTCTTGAGGATGGGGCTTCCTGGAGACAGCAGATTTGCAGGCAGCATGTCGAGTTCACTTTGTAAGATAATGAGATATTTGACATGTACAAAGTAATTAATGTCAAATATACATAAGCAAGGTTTCCCCAGTGGCTCAGGGGTAAAGAATCCTCCTGCATTCGATCTCAGGGTTGGGAAGATGCCCTGGAAAAGGAAATGGCGACCTACTCCAGTATTCTTGCCTGGGAAGTCCCATAGACACAGGAGCCTGGCAGGCTACAGTCTGTGGGGTCCCAGAAGAGTTGGACATGACTCAGGGACTAAACAACAACAACAAATACTTAAGCAATGGAGTGAAATCAAAATAAATACCCAACTTGAGAATCAGACTATTAGCAACATCGCCAGATCCCAGTTTCTCTCTCCCATCACACCTCCCTGTCCTCCACCCCAAGATACCATATTCCAAATTATATTATTTTTAAATATTAAATGGTTTTAAACTCATTACCTTGATTTTATTTTTCTCATAAACCCAAGTGGTTATTTTATTGTAAATATGCTTGCAAAAATGTTCCAGTTAATCATTGAATGGATTTGCTTTTCAGTGCAGAATTGACTGCACTCCAGATAAAGCTGCCAGTATTTTGATCCCATCTCAACCACTGCCTCTTCTGTTTCTCTACCCATTTGTCCCCTCTGCCTCGTGGGGTACAGCACAATGAGCCTCGGCGTTCTCCGAGATGACCCACTTTTCCCCTCCTCTCATCTGTTAAAAGGGTAAATTACATTAATTTTCTTTTCCCTAACCTTGCATTTTTGGAGTGAATCCAACTTGTGCAGGGTGTCTTATCTTATCTATATATTCCTGCTGCTGCTACTAAGTTGCTTCAGTCATGTTCGACTCTGTGCGACCCCATAGACGCAGCCCACCAGGCTCCCCTGTCCCTGGGATTCTCCAGGCAAGAACACTAGTAGTTTGCCGTTTCCTTCTATATATTTCTAGGTTCAGTTTAATAATTTGCTTCGGTTTTTCACATCTGTGTTTATGAGCTTGTATTATGAGCAGGAAAGTGAAAGTGTAAGTCAGTTGCATAGTTCTGTCCGACTCTCTGTGATTCCATGGACTGTCCTGCTCCTCCGCCCATGGAATTCTCCAGGCAAGAGTACTGGAATGCACTGCCATTTCCTTCTCCAGGGGATCTTCCCAATCTGGGGATCGAACCCAGGTCTCCCACATTGCAGGCAGATTCTTTACCAGCTAAACCACAAGGGAAGCCCGGAGTATGAGCATACTTGATGCCAAAATCTAAAAAGGACTGTATAAGAAAAAAAATACTGCAGGCTCATAAACACAGATGTAAAAAACCTAAGCAAATTATTAACCAAACTAGTAATATATAAACAAGGTAACACACTGTCCCCAAGTTGGATTTACTCCAAAACTTCAAGGTGAGGAATAGGAAAATTAATTAATGTAATTTATCCTTTAACAGATTAGATGCTACATTTATGACATGTGAGTGGGAAAGGTCCCTCTTTTTATATACCCTGGAAGAATTTGTACAAGATAGAAGTGTTTGTTCTTTGAATGTCTAGTTAATCTTCCATTGAGGCCTTTCCTTTGTGATAAGATTTAAAAAAAATTTTTTTATTGATGTATAGTTGATTTACAATGTTGTGTTTGTTAGTTACAGTGTAAAGCAAAATGATTCAGTTATACATATGTACACATTCTTTTTCAAAATATTCTTTTCCATTATGGTTTAGCATAGGATATTGAATAGTCCTCTGTGCTATATAGGAGGACCTTGTTGTTTAGCCATTCTACATCTTTGTGATAAAATTTTATCTACTGATTCAATTTAATATTATAGGATTAATCAGCACTTTTTTTTGTTGTTGTTGTTGTTGTGTGAACTTTTCATTGTGGCTCAAGGACTTAGTTACCCTGAGACATACGGGATCTTACTTCCCTGACTACTTCCCTGACCAGGGATGGAACTCCCGTACCCT
>SJYV01009899.1:0-14753 GCA_006410875.1 Neotragus pygmaeus
CTCGATGGACGTGAGTCTGAGTGAACTCCGGGAGTTGATGATGGACAGGGAGGCCTGGCGTGCTGCAATACACGGGGTCCAAAGAGTCAGACAGGACTGAGTGACTGTACTGAACTGAATTTCTCTTTTGTAAGGGGCCATTGTTCTGTCTAAGTAGGCTTGTCATTCTTTCAAGTTATTTAATAATTGCATTATTTTTTAAATCAGCAGTGTCCCCTAGGAAACATGTGGAATGCATATCTGAGTTTGTCATTGTATAAGTAAATCTCTTCTTATTAGATTAAGGGGTGTATCTATCACGTAAGTTCTTAATGTTGTAGGTTGGCCTTCTGGTCCCTCACATGGATAGATCTGAACACTTTGACAAACTTCTTGTACTTTCGTTTGATAAATTTCTGTAATTTGGCAAGAGATTTTTTGTATAAGCGAAGATTTGGGCCATAAATATTTGGAAATAATAGTAATATCAGATACAGAGTCGAGGAGACCAGGAAATCTTTTACCATTAATTTTGATATTTATATTTGGCCAGGCATATTCAGACACCAATGATGTCCATAAGGATTTGAATTATATTACTTTATCTGTCTGTATATAATTGAAGGAATTAATAGAAATTTAAGGCAAAAGAAGTATTGGGCCATTTTGTCTCCTTTTTGAATTGTCATAGCATCTGAGATGACATCATAACTTGGAGTTTTCTCTTATAATTTGAATCAGTTATTTCAGGGTGAATAGTAATTCTCTTAGAAGTCAGATTAGATTAGCCAAGTAAAAGGCTGAAAGTTTGTGGAGGTATAGGTCCAAAAAATTCAGTAGATATCTAGAAGGAACTGTTTGCGGGAAAAGAAGAAAATCATTTAGGGCTGGTGTATCTGTGGCAGCACTGCCAGATGTTGAGGGTTTGAGGGAAGAGATGGAGTTTGTCCCTGGTTTTTGTTGATGGAGACTTGAGGAGTCCTCAGCTTGGAGTTTCCCCAAATAAGTTTTCCTTCAATATCATATATAGATTTACAGTCTTTAGTCCAATGCATCCCCTTACAGCAGCAAGGGCAGATTTTTGCATGTCTTCTATTAGTTTTACTTTTTATTTTTTTATTAGGACAATCTTTTTTTTTAATGGGTTTTATCTCCACATGTAAAACATCCTGTATTTCTCTTTTTAAAAGCAGCAGCCATTGTTTCAGCTAACATTTGTATTTTTTTGTGTTTCGGGCCCTAAATTGTGGCAAGCCTTCAAATAATCAATAATAGTTCCAGTTTCACGAATAGGAATGATAGCTTTTTGACATTTTTTATTTGCATTTTTATAAGCAAGTAGTTTCTCTGGCTTTTTTTTTTTTGGCTTTTTCTCTGATTACATTATGGGAAATAGCAGTTTCTAATCTAGCTAAAAAATCAGTATAAGTTTCATTAGGTCCTTGTAATATTTTTGTGTAGCTACCTGTAGGTTTCCCTTGAGGAGTAATTTGATTGCAAGCTTCAAGGGCCATTGCTTTTAATTGTTTATGCAACAAAGGAGGGCATTGTATTTGAGCTTCTATTGCATCAAATTGTTCTGTTCCAGTTAACAGTTTTAAAGTAATTTGGTTTTGGGGAGCACTGGCTCAAGCATTCTTGTTAGCATGATCTCTGGCTATATCATGAAACCACATTGTCTATTGAAGATATTTTTCTGGTTTAAGGAGAGCTTTTATTAAAATTCACCAATCATAGTGAATAAAATTTTCAATAGAAGATGCCATAGCCTTTAGGAGTTCTTTAGTAAAAGGTGAATGTGGGCCATACATAATTATAGCCTTTTTCATTTGCTGCATGTGAAAAAAGTTAATACCTTCATATTTAAGTACTATGTTTCCTTGAGCGTCAGCATTTCTTAAAACTGGAAAGGTGGACAAGAATGCTTATAAATTAACTACTTAATAATTGGAAACATTAGCTATTTCTTTTGGCACAGGACTCTGTAAAACTACTGGGNCATATTTAAGTACTATGTTTCCTTGAGCGTCAGCATTTCTTAAAACTGGAAAGGTGGAAAAAACCATTGGCTTCAGAGACTTGTGTTTGCAAAGCCAGCAATTAAAAAATCCTCTGTCATGAAAGAGAGTGAGTAGATAGCAAATTTTTTACAAATATGAGTATGTGTCAAAGAGTTATCATTTTTATAAAAAAAGGTATTGTCAGGTTTCGTGTCAAGGAGAACCTCAGGAGAGCCATCATCAGACTCATTTTGTCCTAGATTTGGAAAGACTTTTGGTTTTGTGCCTGTTGGTAGAGGAGAAGCATTTGGAGCAGCTGGAGCAGGGCTTGTNAAAAAAAGGTATTGTCAGGTTTCGTGTCAAGGAGAACCTCAGGAGAGCCATCATCAGACTCATTTTGTCCTAGATTTGGAAAGACTTTTGGTTTTGTGCCTGTTGGTAGAGGAGAAGCATTTGGAGCAGCTGGAGCAGGGCTTGTAGGAAAATTTTGAAATATTTTATGTTGTTTTAATGAGGCCTCTTGCAAAGTTTTATCATCTAATTCATATTCATGTAACAAGTGTTGTCTGTTGCCGAATATCATCAGGGCCAGAATTACCTTGAAATGGTAGAATCACAGCTTTAATGAGAGCCCATTGGGGCCAGAAATCAATTGGAATATTTTTTTTCCCCCATACAGTGGCTCATACAAGCCGGTGTCAAATTTCTAAATCAAAACTGTCTTCATCAAGGAATCAAGGATTATATACAACCACTGTTTGAAGATAAGCCTCTATGCGTTGATGTGAAACTGAAAGTCCTTGAACCTTAAATAAATGATGAAGTAAAGTAGAAAAACAGTGGGACTTTCCAGCCGTTTGTCCATAACCCCATACTTACCGACCTCAGTAGGTCCCAGTCACTCCATCCAGAATACCTGTGAATTCCAGGTCCCTGTTCAGGCGCCACTTGTTGTGGTCTTTTTACAGACTGGGGCCTGGTGGATCAGAGTTGACGAAAAGAAAGCAAAAGAGAAAGAGACTAATATTCCCTGGGTTACATGGAAAACCAATAAAGCCCAAGAATAGGGCTTGTACCAATTTCAAAGACACAGGGCGTCCTCTCAAGGAGGTCTTAAAAGCCCAGACAAAAAAGTGAGCTTGACAGGCCTCCACACCCTAAAAAACTAGCCAGGAAAAAAAAAAAAAAAAACAGGATACGGGGGACCCAAGTCTCTAGTAGAACAAGAGTGCTTTATTCATGTTTACATGAGCTTATATACTGTTACACAAAAAAGCTTTAGGTAAAAAATAAAGTTAGACAAAAAACCCACAAAAAAACAGACATATAACAACCGTTACCAAAATAATAATAATAATAATAATAATAATAACAATCATCACAAGGCCAGAAGACAATCCATATCTTGCATAAGAGAGTCATGACTAAACAGTTTTCAGTTCAGTTCAGCTCAGTCACTCAGTCGTGTCCGACTCTTTGCGACCCCATGAATCACAACACACCAGGCTTCCCTGTCCATCACCAACTCCCGGAGTTCACTCAGACTCTTACCTTAGGGTAAAAGTTAACTGAAAAAANAAAAAGAAAACTACAGGCCAATATCACTGATGATCATAGATGCAAAAATCCTTAACAAAATTCTAGCAAACAGAATCCAATAACATGAAAAAGATCATCACCAACTGTGCTTTATCCCAAGGATGCAAAGATTCTTCAGTATCCACAAACCAATCACTGTAATACATCACATTAACAAATTGAAAAATAAAACCCATATGATTATCTCAATAGATGCAGAGAAATCCTTTGACAAAATTCAACATACATTTAGGATAAGAAAAGCATCCAGAAAGCAGGAATAGAAGGAACACAGCTCAACATAATAAAAGCTATATATGACAAACACTCAGCAAACATTGTCCTCAATGGTGAAAATTTGAAAGCACTTCCCCTGAAGTCAGGAACAAGACAAGGGTGCCCAATATCACCTCTACTATTCAAAACANAGAAGGAACACAGCTCAACATAATAAAAGCTATATATGACAAACACTCAGCAAACATTGTCCTCAATGGTGAAAATTTGAAAGCACTTCCCCTGAAGTCAGGAACAAGACAAGGGTGCCCAATATCACCTCTACTATTCAAAACAGTTTTGGAAGTTTTGGCCACAGCAGTCAGAGCAGAAAAAGAAATAAAAGGAATCCAGATTGGAAAAGAAGAAGTAAAATTCTCACTGTTTGCAGATGACATGATCTTCTACATAGAAAACCCTAAAGACTCCAGCAGAAATTTACTAGAGCTAATCAATGAATGGGACTATAGTAAAGTTGCAGGATATAAAATTAACACACAGAAATCCCTTGCATTCATATACACTAACAATGAGAAAATAGAAAGAGAAATTAAGGAAACAACTCCATTCACCATTGCAACGAAAAGAATAAAATATTAGGAATATACCTACCTAAAGAAACAAAGTCGGACACGACTGAAGCGACTTAGCAGTAGCAACAGCAGCAAAGAAACAAAAGACCTATATATAGAAAACTATAATACACTGGTGACAGAAATCAAAGAGGACACTAATAGAGGGAGAAGTATACCGCATTCATGGATCAGAAAGGAACACATTTGAATCAATTCTAATGAGGTGGATGAAACTGGAGCCTATTATACAGAGTGAAGTAAGCCAGAAAGAAAAACACCAATATAGTATACTAATGCATATATATGGAAATCAGAAAGATGGTAATGATAACCCTGTATGCAAGGCAGCAAAAGAGACACAGATGTATAGAACAGTCTTTTGGACTCTATGGGAGAGGGAGAGGGAGGGATGATTTGGAAGAATGGCATTGAAACATGTATAAAATCATATATGAAATGAATCGCCAGTCCAGGTTCGAGGTATGATACTGGATACTTGGGGCGGGTGCACTGAGATGATCCAGAGGGATAGTATGGGGAGGGAGAAGGGAGAGGGTTCCATATGGGGAGCACGTGTATACCTGTGGCGGATTCAATGTTGATGTATGGCAAAACCAATACAATATTGTAAAGTAATTAACCTCCAATTAAAATAAATAAATTTATATTAAAAAAAAAGAAAATTAGTATACTACCCAAATCAATCTTTAGATTCAATGTAATCCCTATCAAGCTACCAATGGTATTTTTCAGAGAACTAGAATAAGTAATTCACAATTTCTATGGAAATACAAAAAAACCTCAAATAGCCAAAGCAATCTTGAAAAAGAAGCATGGAACTGGAGGAATCAACCTGCCTGACTTCAGTCTCTACTGCAAAGCCACCGTCATCAAGACAGTATGGTACTGGCACAAAGACAGAAATATAGATCAATGGAACAAAATAGAAAGCCCAGAGATAAATCCACATACCTATGGACACCTTTTTTTTTGACAAAGGAGGCAAGAATGTACAATGGAGAAAAGACAATCTCTTTAACAAGTGGTGCTGGGAAAACTGGTCAACCATTTGTAAAAGAATGAAATTGGAATATTTTGTAACACTATTAACAAAATTAAACTCAAAATGGATTAAAGATCTAAATGTAAGACCAGAAACTAAAAAACTCCCAGCGGAAAATGTAAGCAAAACACTCTTCGACAAAAACCACAGCAGGATCCTCTATGACCCACCTCCCAGAATACTGGAAATAAAAGCAAAAATAAATAAATGGGACCTAATTAAACTTAAAAGCTTCTGCACAACAAAGGAAACTATAAGCAAGGTGAAAAGACAGCCTTCAGAATGGGAGAAATAATAGCAAATGAAGCAAAGAACAAAGAATTAATCTCAAAAGTATACAAGCAACTCCTGCAGCTCAATTCCAGAAAAATAAACGACCCAATCAAAAAGTGGGCCAAAGAACTAAATAGACAGTTCTCCAAAGAAGACATACAGATGGCTAATAAACACATGAAAAGATGCTCAACATCACTCAGTATCAGAGAAATGCAAATCAAAACCAGAATGAGGTACCATTTCATGCCAGTCAGAATGGCTGCTATCCAAAAGTCTACAAGCAATAAATGCTAGAGAGGGTGTGGAGAAAAGAGAACCATCCTACACTGTTGGTGGGAATGCAAACTAGTACAGCCACTATGGAGAACAGTGTGGAGATTCCTTAAGAAACTGAGAATAGAACTGCCATATGACCCAGCAATCTCACTGCTGGGCATACACATCAAGGAAAGCAGAATTGAAAGAGACACGTGTACCCCAATGTTCATCGCAGCACTGTTTGTAATCGACAGGACCTGGAAGCAACCTAGATGTCCATCATCAGACGAATGGATAAGAAAGCTGTGGTACATACATACTATGGAGTATTACTCAGCCATTAAAAAGAATACACTTGAATCAGTTCTAATGAGTTGGATGAAACTGAAGCCTATTATACAGAGTGAAGTAAGCCAGAAAGAAAAACACCAATACAGTATACTAATGCATATATATGGAATTTAGAAAGATGGTAATGATAACCTTGTATGTGAGACAGCAAAAGAGACACAGATGTATTGAACAGTCTTTTGGACTCTGTGGGAGAGAGCGAGGGTGGGATGATATACAGAATGACAATAAAACATGTAAATTATCATATGTGAGATGAATCGCCAGTCCAGGTTCAATGCATGATACAGGGCGCTCGGGGCTGGTGTACTGGGATGAACCAGAGGGATTATGGTATCTGGTCTCATCACTTCATGGCAAAAAGATGGTTAAACAGTGGAAACAATGAGAAACTTTATTTTGGGGGCTACAAAATCACTGTAGCCATGAAATTAGAAGACACTTGCTCCTTGGAAGAAAAGCTATGACCAACCTAGACAGCATTTTAAGAAGCAGAGACATTACTTTACAACAAATATCTGTCTAATCAAAGTTATGGTTTTTCCAGTAGTCATGTATGGATGTGAGAGTTGGACTATAATGAAAGCTGAGCATTTCTTTCATCAGTGTTTTATAGTTTTCGATATATAGGTCTTTAGTTTCTTTTGGTAGGTATATACCTAAGTATTTTATTCTTTTCGCTGCAATGGTGAATGGAATTGTTTCCTTAATTTCTTTTTCTACTTTCTCATTATTAGTGTATAGGAATGCAAGGGATTTCTGAGTGTTGATTTTATATCCTGCAACTTTACTATGTTCATTGATTAGCTCTAGTAGTTTTCTGGTGGAGTCTTTAGGATTTTCTATGTAGAGGATCATGTCATCTGCAAACAGTGAGAGTTTTACTTCTTCTTTTCCAGTTTGGATTCCTTTTATTTCTTTTTCTGCCCTGATTGCTGTGGCCAAAACTTCCAGAACTATATTGAATAGTAGCGGTGAGAGTGGGCACCCTTGTCTCTGTCTCTTATACACATCTAGATGTGTATAAGAGACAGCATTGAGGATAATGTTTGCTGTGGNTCTGGATTCCCTTTATTTATTTATTTATTTTTCTGCTCAGATTTCTGTGGCCAAAATTTCCAAAACTATGTTGAATAGTAGTGGTGAGAGTGGGCACCCTTGTCTTGTTCTTGATTTTAGGGGAAATGCTTTCAGTTTTTTGCCATTGAGGATAATGTTTGCTGTGGGTTTGTCATATATAGCTTTTATTATGTTGAGGTATGATCCTTCTATTTCTGCTTTCTGGGGAGTTTTTATCATAAATGGATGTTGAATTTTGTCAAAGGCCTTCTCTGCATCTATTGAGATAATCATATGACTTTTATTTTTCAATTTGTTAATGTGGTGAATTACATTGATTGATTTGCAGATATTGAAGAATCTTGCATGCCTGGGATAAAGCCCACTTGGTCATGGTATATGATCTTTTTAATGTGTTGTTGGATTCTGATTGCTAGACATTTGTTAAGGATTTTTGCATCTACATTCATCAGTGATATTGGCCTGTAGTTTTCTTTTTTTGTGGTGTCTTTGTCAGACCCATCACAAGCATGGAAATTGAAACTGTAATCAGAAATCTTCCAGCAAACAAAAGCCCAGGTCCAGATGGCTTCACAGCTGTATTCTACCAAAAATTTCGAGAAGAACTAACACCTATCCTACTGAAACCCTTTCAGAAAATTGCAGAGGAAGGTAAACTTCCAAATTCAGTCTATGAGGCCACCATCACCATAATTACTTTAAAAATTGTTTGAAGCAATGACTTGGATTTACTCACAGAAACCTAGGTTCATCTTAAAAACACTCTCCTAAGGGCAATTTTTAATGGAAGAAACAGAATAAGATCAATAACAGAATATCAATTATGTAAATGTAAAGTACACGTTACAAAGCAACAACAGAATTTAGTAAGAGTATATATCAAAGTAAAAGGCTACCCAGTGAATAAATTAGAATAGCTATTTATGGTAGTGAGAGAGACAAGAAGAGAATGAAGATAATCAATTTTTTTAAAGTAAACCTTGCAGGGATCAATGATGGCCCTGTACTATGAGCTAAAAAACATGATTATATCAATCTTATGCACTATAGTCCAAAATATTACAGTCACAATCAATAAAGTTTAAGTGTAAATGTGACCAAAAAATTTTTAACTCCAGGGATAGTATAGATAATGCTTAATTAGTTCAACATGAAATGCAATTATATCAGGCCAGTGATCTTATGCCTATGGTTCAGAACACTAAGAAATTCATTGGCCAAAAATCAATGAAAAAAAGGTTCATTCCCCTCTTAAAAAAAGAGAGAAATGCTCCTTAAAATCTATTCTTTTTTAAAATAATTTTATTTGTGCATTTACTTTTTGTTGTGCTGGGTCTTTGTTGCTATGTAGGCCTTCTCTAGTTGAAGAGAGTAGGCGCGACTCTCTTGTTGCTTCATTGCAGTGTGAGCTTTTCTCTAGTTGCAGAAAATGGGGGCCACTCTCTTGTTGCAAAACCTGGGCTCTAAGGTGCAAGGGCTCAGTAATTATGGCTTCTGGGCTCTAGAGCACAGTCTCAATAGTTGTGACACATGAGTTCCCTGGCATGTCAGATCTTCCCAGACAAGGAACTGAACCCATGTCTTCTACTACTGAGCCACCAGGGAAGCCCAAAATCTGGTTCTTTTTTTCTGCATTTTTCTCCTAAATTTTAATCCCAAAATGAGAGTAAAATCCAAATCTGCACTCTTGATCTCCTTCAGTGCAAGAATATCTCCAGGTATATGCAGGAAAAAAAGGGAAACAAATTTCAAACAGTGTAACAAGAAAATTTGATCATGAATTTGCTATGAAGTAGAGGATAAAGCCAAAGAAGACATACAAGTTTATAACTTAAGGCAGTGGGGTTTATAAGAATTGAGAAGAAGAACATTAGTGGAAGAGGGAGTAGTAAGGATTAAACATCTCTACATTCAGTGCATGAATAATTTCATATGGTCATTTCTAACAGATTCCTCAAAAGCAGGCCAGGAGGTTAAGGTCAAAGGTCAAGTTAGGTAAAACATTTCTGGAAGGATTCAAAGAGTTCTCTGATGATCTAATTTTATCAAAAGATAAAAAGGCAGGATATTTTTTAAAATCCTCCCTGAATATTATTTGTCACTATTGAAGTTCCGATGAGCACAGAGCAGCAGAGAATTTAAAGCCATATTATTTAACCAGATTCTTAAAAATCACTTACCCATGTTAGACAAACACCTAAGTATAAATACCAGGAGGTTTGGCAGCTGTGGCATGTTTTATTTTCCTAAAATACATAAATATGAACTCTATTTCACATTCTGTCTTACAACATGATGTTTACATTTCTCCACAAAGAAGCAGAGTCCATACTCCCTCACTTTGAAACTGCTGGATCTTCATATAAATAACTGCTTCATGTACTAGATTATGCTGCAAGGAACACTGACTTCCCAGGCTTGGTCATAAAAGATGACATGGTTTCCACCTCTCTCTTTGTCTTCTAGGATACCTATCTTGGGAGCTCGGAGGCAACATTTAAGAAGCCTGGCTGTCCTGAAGCTAGGATATTAGAAAAACGCCGTGAATAAAATACACAGACAGAGAGATGTCAAAGGAGACCTCACTATTTCAGCCCCAAGTGTTCTCACAACCTGATACATGACAGAAAAGCCTTCAAGAGATCCTCATTCCTAGACACGATCTTACCACAGTGGCATGAGAGACTCAAGCCAAAACTGCCTAGCTTAACTCAGCCACTCCTAAATTCTTGACCAAAGAAGCCATCTAAGATTTTAAAGAATCATTTGTGTTGCTTTAAACCACTACTGCTTGGGGTGGTGTGTTACCCAGCAATAGATAACGGATACAGAAGTCTTTCAGAGAAGTTGAAGAACTTATCCAGCATGTGTCCCTGAATGGATGGTGCCCACCTACATGCAGAAAGAAAATCTGTGATTAAGCCTTAGAGCTGGTTAAGATTCTCATTTGTTTTTGTTTTGTTATTTGCTAACCTCACTTACTGCTTCCTCTGAAAATACATCTTTATTCCCAAAAGCCCACTGAAACATTTACTATTTTATCACCACTGTACATCTGAGGAAACTAAAACACAGTTAAATAACTACCAAAATTAAAAAAATATTCATTGAAGTAGCATCTTCCAGCAGTATAGTCTGATCCTAGGCATGCTTCGAACTGTCACGCTCTACTACTTTTGGCACTTTCCATGATTGAGCTCAATTATAAACTTTTGGGAATGATGACAAAACTGAAGTAGAACACTAAAATGACAAAGTTGGCTAAATAAACCTGCTTAACATAGTAACCCTAATAGTGCCGCTTTCTTTAAACTTTTTATATTTGGGTAGAGTTGATTAACAGAGAAGGCAATGGCACCCCACACCAGTACTCTTGCCTGGCAAATCCCATGGATGGAGGAGCGTGGTAGTCCATGGGGTTGCTAGGAGTCTGACACGACTGAGCAACTTGACTGTCACTTTTCACTTTCATGCATTGGAGAAGGAAATGGCAGCCCACTCCAGTGTTCTTGCCTAGAGAATCCCAGGGATGGAGGCGCCATCTCTGGGGTCACACAGAGTCAGACACAACTGAACCGACTTAGCAGCAGCAGCAGAGGTGATTAACAATGTTAATTTCAGGTATAGAGCAAAGTGATTCAGTTATACATGCATCTATTCTTTTCCAAATTTTTTTAGCTTGTTACATAATATTGAGTTGAGTTCCCTGTGTTATACAATAGGTCATTGCTGGTTATCCATTTTAAATACAGTAGTGTGCACATGTCAGTCCCAAGCAAGGCCACCTGTAATGCTCTAATCCTATAGAATAATACTCTAATCAGTGAGTATAAAATATTAATATGCAATAAATATAAACAGATTATAAATTGGAACAATACCTGACCCAGAGCAAAGATTGTTAAGGCCATTAAAGAGGCATATGTACAAACTGGAATAGGAGACAAATGACAGTTGCATTCAATCCTATTCTAACACAAAGTAACAAATACTGTTTTCAATAAATGCTAATATTGACATAAAGAATGTTATTCTACCTAAAACAAAGAACATAGAAGAAGAATCAACAACAACAAAAATTTTTTTATCTCAATTCACAGAAAACACTACATTTAAATGAATCAGTTTAGTATGAAAGTACTGGCAGGAATTCAACATAGCTCATTATGTCTCCTGAGGCATCATTACGTATGTTTGCTTTTTAAAAAATCACACTTAAACACTTTCTCTCTTACAAACTGTTAAAAAAAAATTCACTATATTACTATTTCATGATGAAGTAAGTGGTCTCAGGCTGTGTGGCTAGTTGTGGGCAAGAACAGAATGGGAAGTCCTCATCGAAAGATGCGTCATGATCATTTTAGGCGTTCTCAAGCATCTGTTCGGCGGCAACATGAAGGGTGCCGTAGCTTGATTCTCTGATTGCCACACACAATTCACCAGCAGTCCAAAACATTTCTCTAGTTCATAAAATCTAAGAGACTTTTTTTCTTCTATTTGGCATCAGTCATGTAAATATACATTCTAAATGCAGAAAGAAATGCCCAAAGAGTAATGTCCCCAAAGCTAAATTTTAAATTACATTTCCCTAAGGCTCTATAATACTGCATACAACACTACTGGTTTGAATTCTGGAATCATCTTTTAAAGATACAACAGTAGAATCAAATTCCTGGCCATATAACTCTGTGTGTGTGTGTATGTGTTAGGGCTTCCCCGGTGGTGTTAGTAGTAAAGAACCTGACCCTAGAGAGAGGCTTCCCAGGCCATGCTAGTAGTAAAGAACCGGACCCTAGGTAATAAAACAGATGTGGACATTCCCAACAATGGTAGGATTTGAAGAAAATCAGCAAAGAAGAAAGAATTGGACAGAGATTGACATAGTTCATACCAACCATCTTGCAAAATGATGAAAATCATAAACAGAACAGGATTCTCAATAAAGCCACCCATGAAATGGTCCTCTGAAATACCATGAGTGACCTCTGGAGTGGTCATCCATAGCTCTTTACTTGAACTGACAGTTTTGTGGGGAAAGTTTCCCAAATATAAGCTTCCAAGTAAAGTTCTCTTTACATTCCTATAAGAAATAAAAACAAACAAAACTTATCTCATTAATTCTTCCTTCAAACTCCCTCTTGAATGTGCAGGAAGAAGCACATTCCCCTTTCAACCTCATTGACATTTATCTTCTCATGCCTGAACTATTGCAAGCACCTTCAACGTGGCCATCTAAGCTGAGTTCCCAACCTTCAGCCTTTCCCTTACCCTAGTCTAGTTTTTCCAGTGGTCATGTATGGATGTGAGAGTTGGACTGTGAAGAAAGCTGAGCACCAAAGAATTGATGCTTTTGAACTGTGGTATTGGAGAAGACTCTTGAGAGTCCCTTGGACTGCTAGGAGATGCAACCAGTCCATTCTGAAGGAGGTCAACCCTGGGATTTCTTTGGAAGGAACGATGCTAAAGCTGAAACTCCAATACTTTGGCCACCTCATGTGAAGAGTTGACTCATTGGAAAAGACACTGATGCTGGGAGGGATTGGGGGTAGGAAGAGAAGGGGATGACAGAGGATGAGATGGCTGGATGGCATCACGGACTCGATGGACATGAGTCTGAGTGAACTCCGGGAGTTGGTGATGGACAGGGAGGCCTGGCGTGCTGCGATTCATGGGGTCGCAAAGAGTCAGACATGACTGAGTGACTGAACTGAACTGAGTCTACCTTGCATACACCATAAGGGACTTACCTTCCTAAATCACCTCATACCTCTTACCTCTCCAATATTCCAAAAATTTTAATGAGTCTTTGTGGGAAGATCAAATTCCTCAGGTGACCATCCAAGTCTCTATCTACCTTCTACTTACCATTTTATGATCACACCAATTGTTGGTAAGTAATGAAGAATGTTGGGGGAACGGGAACCCTCATAACCTACTGGCGGTAATGTAAAAATTGTACAATCACTTAGAAAAAACAGTTCTTAAAAACATTATTGCATCATATGATGCAGGAATTCCATTCCTAATTATTTACCCAAGAGAATGTGGAACTAAGGCTGGGAGTAAAACATCTACATAAAAGCATAGGTCCATATAATGAATCTTAAGTTAACACTCAGGAGTTTTATTTGTAATGGCCAAAAACTAAAAGCAATCCAAACACCCATCAAAAGCTGAATGGGTAAACAATGATACTATATCCATCCAAAGACATATTGTGTAGGTATAAAACTAAAGTTTAGAAGAAAACTGTAATATAGACGAAGCTCTGAAAAGGTGTCCTCAGTGAAACAAGCAGGATAAAAACATTTCTATCAAGTTCTAAAAGCTTCACACTACTGTATAGTGACAGAAAGCATATCAGTGGTTACCTGGGAATCCAGAAGTAGGGAGGCAAAAGGACTGGAAAGCAGGAATTACAAAGATGTTCTACGAAACTTCTGTCAGTGATGGGCATGTCCATCATCTTGATTGCAATGATGGTTTCATGGTTATGCACATATGTTCAAAACTCACCAAACTGCTCACATTCAGTGCATTGCATATTGTGTGTCAATTATACCTCAGATAAAAAAGCTGTTTAAGGGAAAATCTTATCTCTGGTCACTCACCTTCTAACACATTCCTTGAGTCAAACTGGTCAACTAATTAACAGAAGAATGCATTGCAAACCTTTTTGCATCTGTATTTTCCTGCAGTCATCCTCTCAAATTAAATACCATATATTTGACTTTTGGAACACAGCTGATCTCACACTTCCTCCACTGAGACTCCCCAGATCACTCCAGCTTGTAGATTTCTTCTTTCTCTGAATTTTTAACTTTCCAATTCATTCTAACTATCATTTGGCAAATTAAACTATAGCACAGAGGCAAACGCAAGTTTGAATTATCTTTGTCTAATGTAAAGCCTTGTGATCCTAGAAATTTACTTAATCATGCTAAGCCTCTGTTTATTTCTTAAACATTTATAATAATAGCACCCACTTGCTAAAGTTGCTGAATGTAAACTGATTGGTGTAATATATATTAAGTATCCAATTTGGGGGATTGGAATGAAAACTGAACTTCTCCAGTCCTGTGGCCACTGCTGAGTTTTCCAAATTTGCTGACATATTGAGTACAGCAATTTCACAGCATCATCTTTTAGGATTTGAAATAGCTCAACTGGAATTCCATTACCTCCACTAGCTTTGTTCACAATGATGCTTTCTAAGGCCCACTTGACTTCATATTCCAGGATGTCTGGCTCTAGGTGAGTGACCACACCATCATGATTATCTGGATTGTGAAGCTCTTTTTTATACACTTCTCCTGT
>SJYV01009900.1:0-13389 GCA_006410875.1 Neotragus pygmaeus
TCTCCAGGCCAGAATACTGGAGTGGGTAGCCTTTCCCTTCTCCAGGGGATCTTCCCAACCCAGGAACTGTACCCTTCTCTAGGGGATCTTCCCAACCCAGGGATCAAACCAAGGTCTCCCACATTGCAGGCAGATTCTTTACCAGCTGAGACAGCAGGGAAGGAAGAGAAAGGTGGTCCCACACTACAGAAGGCTTGAGCAGAGAAAGGACACTTCTGCGGCGCCACCTGCATAGCGCATGCCCGTCCTGCAGGGGTTTGGTCTCCACGCTGCTCGCAGCAGCCAACCCAGAGCTCTGGGCTCCAGACACCCAGCGTGTGAGCCACCGCTGCCCAGCCCCGGCTCGGTGCTGCGGTACTCAGTCCTCTGGCCACCTTCTGGGCTGAGGGCAGGGCCATGGCCGTGATGGATGCGGAGAGCTGGTCTGAGTCTGGGAGCCTTAGACACAGCCTTTCTTCTATGTAAAACATGAGAAGCCAAGGAAAGCCCTGGCTGGAAGGGAATGAATTACTGGGAGAGGGATTGCCCAGCCCCGAGGGGCCCACGGAGGAGTGATGTGCTCAGGGGCTGCCAGGCTGTACTTAGGCGTGTCCAGGCTGCCCTGAGTAGGCAGCCCACCTGGGCAGGTGTCAGCGAGCAGGGAGCAGAGCTCCCAGCCCTGCCCAGGGAGCAGAGCTCTCCCACTGCCTCTGGCTGGTTGGCTTCTCATTTCTCAGGTCTCCTGTCTTCACTTCATCATGGGGCACAGCCTTCTAGCACTTTCCAGACGTTAGTCCCACCGCCCACCTCGGCAGGGGGTTGCAGCCCAGGTGGAAGAGGAAGGCCAGATGGCAGGCGGTGGTGCTGACCCACTGTGACTCCTGGGCTACTGGCACCTGCTGGAGACTCTCTGAGCACCTTGGGTCCAGCTGGGGATAAACACAGAGGAGGCTGGAAAAAAATCCTAACAGCCCATAGCATGTGCCTGGGACTCCAGAGCAGACACACACAGAGACTTTCTTTCGTAAGAGAACAATATGAGGCAGTAATAGCAGTAACCACACCCACGTGAGCGCAGCGCTTTACCGTGTACAAGAAGCAGCAACAGCGCGGGTACAACCCCTCTCCTGCAGTCCCCCTGGACACACAGTGTTTAGTTCGAGATTAATAATTAGGAAGGGGAGGCAGACAGGTGCTTTTCAATGAGAGGCAGGAGTAAAGTAGCCACGTGACTCTGAGCTAATTATTTTGTTTTGCCAAGCTGCAGTTTCTTTCTCTATAATGTAGGGATAAATGCTAACTACCTGAGCACACCTAGCCCCTGGATCTTGGTGGCTAGAACTAGTCTCTAATAAAAGGAACAAGGGCTCCTAGGAGAAAAAGGGCTGATCCCAGGACTGCAGCAGGAAATTTCCAAGATAAGCCTGAAGCGNTGGGACCTAGTGCACACAAGGTTTTTTTGAGCCCTTTGAGCATCTCTGCCAGTAAGGGGTTTGATTCTAGGAGGGTGATTTCGCCCTCCTACTGTCTTACTGGTGCTACTCCTTTGCCCTTGGATGTGGGGTATCTTTTTTTGGTGGGATCCAACATTCTCCAGTCAACGGTTGTTCAGCAGCGAGTTGTAGTTTTGGAGTTCTCACAGGAGAAGATGAGCGCACGTCCTTCTACTCTGCCATCTTATGCCACCAGAGTTTTCTCTGTCATTCATTTTCTCTGTCCCTCATTTTCTCTGTCCCTCATGGGTTCTCAGTGACTCTTCTGAGAAAAATATTTCCCAATCCCATTAGAAGCTAAGTTACAGCATCAACTTCTCCACACAGGGATGATGTGCCCATCCACGTGCAAACCAAGGCAATGATGGAGGGGATTCCTTACACCTGGTTTCCATGGTCTTCTGATAGATGGCTACCCTCTGAATGCCTTAGTCATTTCAGTCGAGTCCAAGTCTGTGTGACCCTATGGAATGTAGCCTCCTAGGCCCTTTGCCCATGGGATNTGGAGGGGATTCCTTACACCTGGTTTCCATGGTCTTCTGATAGATGGCTACCCTCTGAATGCCTTAGTCATTTCAGTCGAGTCCAAGTCTGTGTGACCCTATGGAATGTAGCCTCCTAGGCCCTTTGCCCATGGGATTCTTCAAGCAAGACTACTGGAATGGGTTGCCACGCTCTTCTCCAGGGGGTCTTCCAACCCAGGAATCAAACCCACATCTGTTAAGTCTCCTGCATTGGCAGGCGGGTTCTTAACCACTAGCATTACCTGAGAAGCCTGTAGAGCACTACTTACTTTCAAAGAGCGTTCCTTTTCCTACCTATGAGGGTTGATGGTAGCTCTGGAGGAAAAGATACATAAAGAATGCTCACTTACAGCCAGAGATCCCTCTGCAGCTCAGCCATCACGGCTCCTGGTGCTGTAGTGAAAGTGTTNTCAGTTCCCTATAATGAAAAGGACATCTTTTTAGGGTGTTAGTTCTAAAAGGTCTTATAGGTCTTCATAGAACCGTTCAGCTTCAGCTTCTTCAGCTTACTGGTTGAGGCATAGACTTGGATCACTGTGATATTGAACGGTTTGCCTTGGAAACGAATAGAGATCATTCTGTCATTTTTGAGACTGCATCCAAGTACCGCATTTCAGACTCTTTTGTTGACAATGACTACTCCATTTCTTCTGAGGGATTCTTGCCCACAGTAGTAGATACAACAGTCATCTGGGTTAAATTCACCCATTCCAGTCCATTTTAGTTCACTGATTCCTAAAATGTCGATGTTCACTCTTGCCATCTCCTTTTTGACCACTTCCAATTTACAATCAGTCCATCCTAAAGGAGATCAGTCCTGGGTGTTCATTGGAAGGACTAATACTAAAGCTGAAACGCCAATACTTTGGCCACCTCATGGAAAGAGTTGATGCATTACAAAAGCCCCTAATGCTGGGAAAGATTGAAGGTGGGAGGAGAAGGGGACGATGAAGGATAAGATGGCTGGATGGCATCACCAACTTGATGGACATGAGTTTTAGTAAACTCCAGGAATTGTTGATGGACAGGGAGGCCTGGCATGCTGCAATTCATGGGGTCGCAACAAGTCGGACACCATTGAGTGACTGAACTGAACTGAGCTGAATTTACCTTGATTCGTGGACCTAACATTCCAAGCTTCTATGCAATATTACTCTTTACAATGTTGCAGGTAAGGCTTTACAAAATGCAAGTAGGGCTTTCCTAAATCTGGATAAATGATAGGAAAGAGGTGACTTCCTGAAAATCGCATGGCAAATTGGTAAAGACTGGAAATAGACATCATTTTTAGATAAGAACACAACTTCGGCTGATGGAAATAGGATTTCTGAACTTTTTTCCAAAGATCCATCAACAGACACTTTCAGCAACCAAAGAAATAATATGCAAAGCAAATATAATAAGTTATGAGTGATTAAAATGTGTGAAAGAGCAACAATGAAGCAACATTTGCCCTAATGGAAGCAACATCTGCCACACCCTCAAAAAAATANTTTCTGAACTTTTTTCCAAAGATCCATCAACAGACACTTTCAGCAACCAAAGAAATAATATGCAAAGCAAATATAATAAGTTATGAGTGATTAAAATGTGTGAAAGAGCAACAATGAAGCAACATTTGCCCTAATGGAAGCAACATCTGCCACACCCTCAAAAAAATAATACGGGTAGAACACCTACATACAGTTCTGATTCAAATCCCTTTTAAATTTGTTTACACGTGATTCTACTTTAAAAGCTAGCCGCCTCCAATGTTCGTCCAATTTAGGTGAGAGAGGACAACACAGAGCATGCAAATTAAATTTAGTATCAGCATAAATAAGTCATTAAACATAAAATACTGAGAGAAAAATCATCAAGTGATTTAAAATTTGACACACACAAATCTATTATTCAGTTTGGTGCGTATAAAAGATTGCTCTCTGTCCAGATAAAAACGAGAACAAGTTAGCAATCTACACTTTCATGTACGTTTAGACCTGTCTTTCCACTTCTCACCATCACCTTCATCTGTACAGAGAAAGAAACTTCCAATTCCGCCACCTCTCACAAAAAACCCTCACAACCACCGCGGCCTCGAAGGAGGCAGCTCTGGAGAGAGCATATTCCTCTGGAATCCTACAATTTCTCTCTGCCCAGAGGAACTCTGGGGTTCCTGGGTAACCAGGGAAGATGGCAATATGGCTTCTGGGACACTAAAAGCACCTTCTTTTCTGCAGTACCTCCGAACTTCCACGAACCCCACTGAAAGAGAGAGGCCAGTGGAGCATCTAAACCTAAAAAGAGGGTAGAGCAGAGTGGGATCCCTTCTCAGCAGTAAAGGAGAAGTTGGGAGCTGGGAAGAGAGGAAGGACAACTTTCTCCGGGGACAACTAAGGGTGGGGAGGAGTCTGAAGAATGGAGCGATCTGAAAGGCAGACGTGCCTCAAGGTGCACAGTCTTACTCACGGGTCGGCCTGTCTCAGACCGAGGCCTTGGAAGAAGACGGCTGGACCTAGGCACCCCGAGCTCTGCAAGTCAATTCAGAAGTCCCCAAAGCAGGGCCCGGGACCAAGCAAGCGCAAAGGCCAACGCGATGGGACGGGATGGGGGCGTCGGCCGACCGCCCTAGTTCCAACCAATCCGGTCACGCTCTCGTGGGCGCGCTCCTGATGACGTTAGGGGGCGTGGATAGATGCCCGCCACTCCCCATAGGCGTTTCCGGTTTCTAACGGCTCATTTCCGGGCTTCCGCAGCTTTGGAGAGTTTGGGCGCGAAATCTTTTGAGCACAGCTCCTGAAAGGATTCAAGGATCAGTTTTTGGTGAGTAGTGAAAGCGTTTCGCTCGCCGGTGGCTCCAGTTTGGGGGATAAGTTTTGCGGCCAACACGTTTGTGGCAAACTTGGCGGCTTGTGTTTGAGGAGTTTCAGGTGGTCTTCCAAAAGGAGAGTGGGAGATCCGAACAGGTTTGCCTTTCACAGCCAGGGGTAAACAAAGTACTGTTTGATTCTCAAAGAGGGAGTGAAGCCACCCATGTTTCCTCCCTCCCTTCCCCGAATCATCCTCATCTTCGTCCTGCTTCCTTACTCTTTCCCGCAGTTAGTCGTGGAGCGAAGTGCAGCGCTAGTGATGAGTGCCTTAGAGCCTTAAGGAAACTGCGGTTGGCAGCGTCGCTACCCCGAAGCATCAGTTGCAAAAAGTAAACATTGCGTGTTTGTAAGTTTTGGCAGAAGTCGTGTTCACCTATTGTACCCACATAGAGATTTAGATTGGTGGTTTCCACGAGTTTCAACCAGCTGACGAAGAAAAACAAGACAACCTAGAATGCTTCCCTGTTTCCTACAGGGTAAAGAATACATTCTTTACTGCAGTATGTAGTCTGGTCGCAAACACAGTTCGAGTCTTTCTTTTGCCCGTTGCGTCTGCACATGTCAAAGCTTCTGAATTTTCCCTTAACAGACTGACTTCTTTTGAGCTGTCCCACCAATGGGCCTTTTTTCCTCTCAGATACTTTACTTCCCTTTCTTCTGGCTAAATATTTCAAAATGTAATTCATATACTACTTTTTCCTCTGAGTACCCTATATCCCCCCATGCACACACCAGTTTGAGATATGCACTCGTCTAACATTTGTTGCACTGTGTATAATTGACTATACATGGAAACTGTTTTCATCATATCTGTCTCTGCCTAATAACATTTGTGGTTGCTATTCGTTCACCAAGTCGTGACCGTCCGATTCTTTGATACTCGATGGACTGCAGCACCCCAGGCTCCCCTGTCCTGCACTGTCTCCTGGAGTTTGCTCAGATTCGTATCTGTTGAGTCAGTGATGCTATCCAACCGTCTCATCCTCTGCCTCCTTCTTTTGCCTTCAGTCTTGCCCAGCATCAGGGTCTTTTCCAGTGAATCAGCTTTTCACATCAGGTGGCCAAAGTACTGAAGCTTTAGTTTCAGCATCAGTCCTTCTAATGAATATTAGGGTTGATTTTCTTTAGCATTGACTGGTTTGATCACCTTGCAGTTCAAGGGACTCTCAAAAGTCTTCTCCAACACCACAGTTCAAAAGCATCAGTTCTTCAGTGCTCAACCTTTTTTATGGTCTAACTCTCACATCCATATATGACTACTGGAAAAACCATAGCTTGACTGTACGGACCTTTGTCAGCAAAGTGATGTCTCTGCTTTTTAATAGGCTTTGTATGTTTATCATAGCTTTTCTTCCAAGGAGCAAGCATCTTTTAATGCCGTGGCTGGAGACATCATACTCAGTGATTTTGGAGCCCAAGAAAAATAAAATCTATCACTGCTTCCATTTTTTTCCCCTCTGCCATAAAGTGATGGGACTGGAAGCCATGATCTTAGTTTTTTGTATGTTGAGTTTCAAACCAACTTTTTCACTCTCCTCTTTTATCCTCATCAGGAAGCTCTTTAGTTTCTTTGCTCTATGGCTTGTTGCTTCAAGTATGTATCAATGAAAATAGAGCTTTTCAGATGGTCTGTGGTAAAGGACCAATTTTTTTGTTATTGTTGCTTTCATTTTTAATCAGTCACCACAACTGCTACTTTTGTAAAATACAATAAAGAAAAAATTACTAGTCAAATCCATGAAATATACAAGGAAGAACCCCAGTGTAAGCCATAAATTTGGGGTGATATGATGTGTCACTGTAAGTTCATGGATTGTAGAAAATGCACTGCTCTGGTAAGGGATGTTGATAGTAGGGAAGGTGGGGTGGATATATTCAAATTTTATATTCACATTCTGCTTAATTTCTCTAAAACTTATCTTTAAAAGTCTCTTTTTAAAAGAATTACCAGAAAACTTAAACTTAAAAAGAAATAAAGCCAGTTATTTTTTGACCAGACCTAACATTCTTAAAATTGCTGTCAAGTTGCTATAAAAGTTTCTAAATGAATATTTTTACTTTCTGTACTTAAAAAGACTGTAGCACTGAATTACATGTCATTGAATAAAGAATATCAAGAAAAATGATTAACAAAACCAAACTGTAAATAAGTGCCAAATGAGAGAGACCATAAGAGCCCACAGACTTTTAGAGAGCAATGAGGAAAAGTGGTTAGGAAGGTTTTCAGAAGCAGATGGCTCACAGTCTGAGGAGGGTGGGCACAGACAGGAGAGTGAAGCTCAGGTAGAACTAGTGCATTATTCACAGTGTGTTCAGAAAATCAAGTCTAGCTGGAGAGGGAGATTCATTTGAGGAGTCGTGGGAGAGAAGTATGGAAAGCTTGGCAAGGCTAGATTGTTGAGAACTGCAAATGTCATGGTAAAGAGTTTGGGTATTATGAGGTGGGTATTATTTAAGGGTTTTTCTTTTTTAATTTAAAAAACATCACTTATTTTCTTCCTGAATTTAGAATTGGAAACAGCTAGTAGGGTTGATTGATGACTTTTCCATGCAGTATCAGCTGTAGCCTGTTGGCTCACGTACATGCACGAGGCTAGCAAGTTGATACTAGCTATTGGCTGTAAATTCAGCTGGGGCTTTTGGCTAGGTCCTCAGTTCCTCTCCATGTTGACTTTCATCATAGAGTGTTAGCTGGGTTTCAAGAGCAAATATTCCAAGCAAGANCCTGGTCTCCTGCATTCCAGGCAGATACTTTAACCTCTGAGCCACCAGGCAAGTCCAAGTACACAGCTAGTACGCTAATTTTCATTCCAATCCCAAAGAAGGCCAATGCCAAAGATGTTCAAACTATCATACAATTGAGCTCATTTCACATGCTAGCAGGGTTATGCTCAAAGGTCTTCAAGCTAGGTTTCAGCAGTACGTGAACAACTTTCAAATGTAAAAACTCAGTTTAGAAGAGGCAGGAACCAGAGATCAAACTGCCAACATGGAGAAAGCAAGGGAATTCAGAAAAACATTTAGTTCTGTTTCACTGACTATAAGAAACCCTTTGCCTGTGTGGATCACAGCAAACTGTGGAAAATTCTTAAAGAGATGAGAATACCAGATCACCTTACCTGTCTCCTGAGAAACTGACATGTGGGTCAAGAAGAAACAGTTAGATCCAGATGCAGAACAACTCACTGGTTCAAAATTGAGAAAGGAGTATGACAAGGCTGTATATTTTCACCCAGCTTATTTAACTTACATGCAGAGTACATCATACAAAATGCCGGGCTGAATGAATCACCAGCTAGAATCACGACTGCCAGGAGAAATATCAACAACTTCATATATGCAGATGATACCACTCTAATGGCAGAAAGTGAAGAGGAAATAAGGAGCCTCTTGATAAGGGCGAAACAGGATAGTGAAAAAGCTGGCTTGAAACTCAACATTAAAAAAACTAAGATCATGGCATCTGGTCCCATCACTTCCTGGCAAACATTTGGGGAAAAAGTTGAATCAGTGACAGATTTTATTTTCTTGGGCTCCAAAAATCACTGCAGATGATGACTACAGCCATGAAATTAAAAGACACTTGCTTCTTATAAGGAAAACTATGACAAACCTATACAGTATATTAAAAAGCAAAGACATCACTTTGCTGACAAAGGTCTGTATAGTCAAAGCAATGGTATTTCCAGTAGTCATGTACAGATGTAAGAGTTGGACCATAAAGAAGGCTGAGTACCCAAGAATTGATACTTTTGACCTGCGGTGCTAGAGAGGACTCCCGAGAGTTCCTTGGACTGCAAGGAGATCAAACCAGTCAATCCTAAAGGAAATCAACTGTAAATACTCATTGGAAGGACTGATGCTGAAGCTCTAATAGTTTGGCCACCTGATGGGAAGCGCCAACTCGTTGGAAAAGACCCTGATGCTAGGAAAGATTGAAGGCAAAAGGAGAAGAGGGAGGCAGAGGATGAGATGGTTAGACAGCACCACTGACTCAATGGGCATGTGCTGTGCCTGTGCTCAGTCACTTCAGTCATGTCAGACTCTGTGACCCCATGGACTGTGGCCTGCCAGGCTCCTCTGTCCATGGGATTCTCCAGGCAAGAACACTGGAGTAGGTTGTCATGAGACGGTTAGACAGCATCATCGAATAAATGGACATGAATTTGAACAAACTCTGGGAGATGGTGGAGGACAAAGGAGCCTGCTCTGCTGCAGTGCATGGGGTCACAAAGAGTCGGACACAACGTAGTGACTATAAAACAACAACAAGCTAATTCAAACCCAAGCAGTCTAACTCCACAATCAGCATCTTTAAGCAGTACACTATAACCATCCAGGGCTTCCCTTGTGGCTCAGCTGGTAAAGAAACCATCTGCCATGCAGGAGACCTGAGTTCAATCTCTGGGTTGGGAAGATCCCTTGGAGAAGGGAAAGGCTACCCTCTCCAGTATTCTGGCCTGGAGAATTCCATGGACTGTATAGTCCATGGGGTCACAAAGAGTCAGACACGACTGAGCAACTTTCGCTTCACTTTACTTCACTTCTGTATCCATCCTATAGCTTNGCCTGGAGAATTCCATGGACTGTATAGTCCATGGGGTCACAAAGAGTCAGACACGACTGAGCAACTTTCGCTTCACTTTACTTCACTTCTGTATCCATCCTATAGCTTAAAAGATTCCACCTGGCAAAGGCAAGTCCCCTGAATCCACCTAAAGGTTGTGGGTTATGAAGCATCTAATTTCTTTAATGTGCTTTTAGGTTAATTTGCAGTATAACAAGGCTAGGGACTATTGTACTAAGCTATCAGTTCCCCAAAGTGGCACACTGGCAAACTTTGAGAAAAAAATCAAAGTCTGGAAGTTAAAGTATCAAACTCCAATTCACTGATTAACTAGAATTTACTTATTATCTTACTCTCTCCCTTTCCTACCCCAAAGAAATCATAAAGAAAAAAAAATCTAGAATTGCTGAAGAAAAAAAAAAAAAAGAGCTGCTGGTCTGTTTATGAGACACTAAACAAAGATCATTAATGTTTAGACTGATGTTTAGCATGATTACTCTCAGGCAGAGTTAGGCCTTTACCAAAAAAATGTTCAAGGTAGAATTTAGAGTTGAAGGAGTATTTCTACCCCTGGCAAGTTTTTCATTTTACAGATGAAAAAAACATGCTGTTTTTAAAAAAGCATTCTCCTTAACTCAATTCAATTCACATTTGTAGTATTTGGCCAACAAATATTTGAGATTTACAACAGTGAGTGCAAGTGAATCACACAACATCACAGTGTACTGGAGCTGAAAGGTACTCTGAATCTCTAAATTTCATAGATGAGGAAAGTGAAGTGAAGAAATTTAGTGATTTGCCCAAGATCACATAAATTGTTTAATGATACAAGAAAAGAAACTACCCAAGACAAAAGTCAAGTTTCTTATTTCTCAAGACAATAGTATTTTCACTACATCAAAAGCTATGTTTTCATTCATAAACTTCTTATAATTCACAGAAATCAATGTATTAGCTTCAAACCCCAGGAATCATACCTATCCCTAGTTCTGATTTTTTTTTTTTTAATTAACTCTCTGTCTCTGGGCAAATAGCTGTAAAATAAAAATAAACCCTACCTTTCTTAGGTCACAGGAATAATTCAGGATTCAAAAAAATTATAAAGGAAAGACATATTAAAATAATTTTGTAAAAATATGAAATTATGTAAAATTAAAATATAGTTGACATTTTTTTCCAGAGGCAAATGGGTACTGGTTGTTAAATCCAAATAATCTGAACGGAAAAGCTTTAAAAAACATTGCTTTAGATCACTTAAACTCATTACCATGTCTAGTTCATTTCCCATACTAAATTAATACCATCTTACTAAGTGATGGCTAGCAAATAGAAGGTAACCCTGATTTTCCATAGAGTATTAAAGAATGAATAAGTGATTCCTAAAATTCCTTCTACTTTAAACAGCTTCGATTTTACAGTACAACACAATAGTTTCCCAAATAAAAGTCTTACAGCCAACAATAAAGGTGTGGTGCACGCGTGCTCAGTTGTGTCTGACTCTCTGTGACCCCATGGACTGTAAGCAGTCAGGGTCCTCTGTCCACGGAATCTTCCAAGCAAGAATACTGGAGCGGTTTGCTACTTCCTTCTCCAGTGGATCTTCCCAACCCAGGGATCGAACCCGAGTCTCCTGTGTCTCCTGCATTGGCAGGCAGATTCTTTACCACTGAATCACCTGGGAAGGCTCTTTTGGTCAATAACTCTATGCCAAACAAAACGTGAAGTTTAACTGTAATAATGTACAAATGATGGATTCTTAGTTGTGACAAATGTACCACAGTTATGTAATGCTGTCAACAGGAGAAATGGACAAGGGATATACCAGAACTTTCTATAGTACCTTTGCAACTTTTCTATAAACATAAACCTATTGTTTAAAAAGTATCTTAAAAAATAAAAAGTAAATCTCAAAAAATAAAATAAAATAAAAAGTAAATCTCTGTATCTTACCATGGACGCCTGGATTCTTAACCAATGGACCACCAGGGAAGTCCCAATTCCAAGTTAATATTAGAGCCTGCTTTGCTAACTGGAGCTTAGTGTTAAAATGTTAGTTTAGTTTAGCACTTCGAAATAATGTTTGAGTGATTAAAATTAACTAAGTCCCACAAAAATTAGAGTTTCCCAATACTTTCTACTGAATTTATATTCAGATGATTACATCTCTAACTATGAATCCCTTGAATCACTGTTGGAATTCTAATGGTTTGGTATAGATAACTAGTGTTTTGCAGTTGGTTGCTTTTTTAAAGAAATTGTTGGATCTGAGCAGGGGGGAGAAGGAAATGGCAACCCACTCCAGTGTTCTTGCCTGGAGAATCCCAGGGGGTGGGGGGCGGGGGCAGAGCCTGGTGGGTTGCCGTCTATGGGGTCGCACAGAGTCGGACACGACTGAAGCGACTCAGCAGCAGCAGCAGCAAGGGAAAGGGCTAGACATAAGAAAAGGAAACAAAGACACTTCAGCCATTAGCTCCCCAATCTAATACTATAATGGGTAGCTTCACAGCACTCTAAAATCTCTAAAGACTCATTTTTATTCTAGAGCAACTAATTACACATTCTTTTCAGTTTTTCTAAAATTTTACACATTTTAATTATATTAATATAAAAGTAATATCCAATGAAACTTCCTTAGTGGCACACTGATGAATATTTTTATAGTATTATAACAAAAAATTAATGTTTAGAGCAAGATATTTCTTAGTTCTCCTTTTAAATAATCATACCACACCTGTTATAAAGAACTGTTTGCTTTGGGGAGCTATAAACATCTTTTAAAACTTATCAGAGGTTTGATATTTTACCTTTTCTTTACTGAAATGTTAAAGAAGGGATTTTTTTTTTTTTTTTTTTTTTTGAAACTGGTCCTGAAACTGTGGCTTTTATTTTAGTTGACTGGGAAGAATACACTGTAGGACAAATAAGGGAGCCCTATCTGACGAAGGTCAATGATGGCTCAGTCAGGTGAATAATGATTTATTTCATCAACTAGTGTACATCACAGAGAAGGCAATGGCACCCCACTCCAGTACTCTTGCCTGGAAAATCCCATGGGCAGAGGAGCCTGGTAGGCTGCAGTCCATGCGGTCACCAAGAGTCGGACACGAGTGAGCGATTTCACTTTCATGCATTGGAGAAGGAAATGGCAATCCACTGCAGTGTTCTTGCCTGGAGAATCCCAGGGACGGCGGAGCTTGGTGGGCTGCTGTCTATGGGGTCGCACAGAGTCAGACATGACTAATGCGACTTAGCAGCAGCAGCAGCAGTGTACATCAACTAAATTTTGAGTAGTACTGAAAATATGGTTGATTTTGTTGTTTCTGAGAATCTTAAATTAAGAAAAATTATAACATAAATTTTCAAAATTCTCAATGTCATAACAAAAAGAATATATATTCTCAACAATTTTCATAGTGGGGAGATTGGAAACTGCTTATATATGAAAGTGAAAGTCGCTCAGTCGTGTCTGACTCTGCAGCCCCATGGACTATACAGTCCATGGAATTCTCCAGGTGAGAAACTGGAGTGGATAGCCTTTCCCTTCTTCAGCGGATCTTCCCAGCCCAGGGATCGAACCCAGGTCTCCCACACTGCAGGCGGGTTCTTTACCAGCTGAGCCACAAGAGACACCCAATATGTGAAAAGAAACCACTAAATGAGCCTACCATTGCTAGTCTTCCCTATTCAGCCACCCATAATAAAAAGAGATCCACAAAAATTATTTTGTGCAACGTTTAGGAAGTTTCAGAGTTGGTAACTACAGGGTAAGCTACATGAATCTCTATGTTCCAGATCTATAAAATCAATCTATAAAGACTTATATAAATTCCAGAATCTATAAAGTTTATCTTTCAGATAGAAGGAAAAAAACCTTTAGTATTTTTTTCCCTACCTTAGTCACGCCCTTTTAAGTTACTAAATTCTTGTGATTTATCATGTGGATTAAAAAAATTATTAACACTATCAGGAGACACAGA
>SJYV01009901.1:0-42867 GCA_006410875.1 Neotragus pygmaeus
TTAAAAAAAAAAAAGAGAGATCATGTGGTTCATGGTTTTGGTGAGGTCTGAAGAGTTAAGTGGAATTGTCATCGTCAGCTGATGACTGCAGAGCCGTGATGAGAATTTGCGTCTCCAGGTTTTATAACACAGGACAGTGCTCTTTCCTCAGCATCATGCAGTTTTGTCTTGATATTTAATCACATACTGCTTTTTGGTAGCATTTTATTATCTCATTGCATGAGTCTTGCTTTCCAGTTTGGTAGAAACTTCTTGAAAATTAGGCTTATGCTTGCATATCTTGCAAATGGGTAGCCCAATCTGAGCTATTATGTGTGTGTTCTCTCTCTTCATCATCTTTTCTACCCCCGCTTTCTTTATTCTTTCTTGATCTCTCTGTGTATGGTACCCTACTTTCAAGTTTTTACTTAGTAGATGATTTATTTTTTTATTAAAGACTTTATTTGTAAGAGTAGTTTTAGTTTCACAGTAAAATCGAGGCAGTAAATACTAAGTAAATCAGAAGAGAAAGACAAATACCATATGATATTGCTTATGTGGAATCTAAAATATGATACAAATGGACATATTTATGAAACAGAAAAAGACCTATAGACATAGAAAACAAGCGTAGTGGTTACTGAAGGGAGGAGAGGGGAGGGGAGGGGCAAATTAGGAGTTTTGTATGAGCAGACACAAACCACTATATATAAAATAGACAAGGTCCTACTTATAGTACAGGGAAGTATTTTCAATATCCTGCAATAAATAATAATGTAAAAGAATATACATGCGTATATATATGTATGTGTATATATATAAACTAAATCTGTACAGCAGAAACAGGCACAACATTGTAAATCAACTATATTCAATAAAAAATGGAGGTAGAAATTTCCCATTGACCTCCCCCTACCCATGCCTAGCCTTGCCCATTATACCCCCACTACAGCAGTACACCTGTTACAATTGGTGAACTTATATTGACACATTATAATCACCAAAAGTCCATAGTTTACAGTAGGACATCAGGATTCACTCTTGATGAGATGTCTCTTTTTCAGAGCTTTTATCATGAAGTTTTTGTATACCCAATATAAAGTCTGCTAAGGAATTTTCTGCATCCTTACAAGTGTTGGCTTCTGTGCTAAGTTGCTCAGTCGTGTCCAACTCTTTGCAGCCCCATGGACTGTAGCCCACCAGGCTCCTCTGTCTATGGGATTCTTCATCAGAATACTGGAGTGGATTGCCATACTGTTCCTCCAGGGAATCTTCCCGACCCAGGGATCGAACCTGCATCTCCTGTGTCTCCTTCATTGCAGGTGGATTCTTTACCCACTGAGCCTGGGGGAAGCCCTTATAAGTGTTTAGTTTTAACCAAATGTTAGATCATAATAACATATTGCATGATTTTCTGACTCTGCCACCTGAATTCTTATGAGTGAGACCTATCACCCTTCTTACTTTTGCTTTCCTTGGTGGTAGAAAAGCAAGTCATATGGATGAGACAAGTTCTCACATCTCCTACTTCAAGATAAATCTCTTTGAGAGGCCAGTGTAACAAAGCTTTTTGCATGTTTTTAGGATCTACCTTGTCTTTTTCCTAATCCATTACATCTCACTAGTTTAGGGGTTTTTTGGTGTGTGCATGTTGCAAAATTGTGACAAGCAGTACTCACTGTATTCATTAGACAAGGTACATCTTTATATATCCATGTGCAGGAGTTTAGTCACTCTTCTTACAGTCTCACCACAAATACAAAACTAAGTCTGTAAGACAGAACATGTGTATCTGTGTGTGTGTGTGTATATGTGTGTGTGTGTGTGTGGTGGGGGTTGGATGGGGAAGTAGCTACTGTTAAGACAGTGGTGTGTAAACCACATGACTGAGTCATAAAATGCACTACATGAAGAGAGAAGAGGTTTGAAAGTGAGGAAGTCTTACAGTGAATTGCTCTTTCACAAGGGAGCAGTCCCTCTGGAACATCAAGTTAGTAATCTAAACTATACTTTACTATTAAAACTACTCAGGCTTAAAATAAGTTGTCTTAGTCATTAATTAAATCATAAAACCACTGAATAAACTAACTGACATCTTTGTAAAATGGGGATTTAATTATAAACTTGAATCTTGGCAATGCTGTTTGAATGAAACTTAAAACTGTGACTGTAAATGTGTATACTCAATAAAATGTAACCTTTCCACTTATTAGCAGCACTTCCCTCACTTAAGGGATTTCCTTTTCTTAAGCTGTTGGCACATTTGACCCACTCTCCAATTTATGGGGCCTTGGGAGACATATGTACTTCTTTAAATATGGAGACGATATTCAGAAGCCTTCAAATAACTTACGACTTAAAAACTTATGTTCAGTGAGAATTTCAATTTGGGGAAATAGATGTTAAATAGCAGCATGATATTCCTTTTCAACTGAAATTTAGTTTTTTTCATTTATTATGAGACTATAATGTTTATTAACTTTAGCAAAAGTGAATTAAAGAGAACTCTTGCTTGCCTGCTACCATAGCCCTTCCTTCACTGCACTCTCTGCTGAGAAATGTGCTAGCTTAGAAGAAGTACTTTCACACTGAGATGCATTCTCATCCCTTGGATATCTTCTTTTAATTTAGAAAAATTATTTTTGGCTGCATAGAGTCTTTCTTGCTGCTTGTGGGCTTTCTCTAGTCATCGCGAGGGGGGCTACTACTCTCTCTAGTTGAGGTGTGTGGGCCGCTTATTGCAGCAGCTTCTTTTGTGGCAGAGCACCGGCTTGAGGTGTGTGGGCCTCTCAAGCTGTGGCTCAGGAACTGAAGAGCAGGGGCTCATTAGTTGTGGCGCATTAACTTCGATTCCCTGCAGCACATGGTAGCTCAATGGACCAAGGATCAAACCTGTGTTCCCTGCTTTGGCAGGTGGACAGGTAACCATTGGACCACGTGGGAAGTCCTTGGATATTTTCTTTTACAGAAAATTCTAAAGTTCCATAATGCATCCTGTCCTAGGGAACTGTTCAAATTAGTGAAACTAGAATAAGTTTGCTATTGCTACTGCTGCTGCTGCTAAGTTGCTTCAGTCGTGTCCGACTCTGTGCGACCCCATAGACGGCAGCCCACCAGGCTCCACCGTCCCTGGGATTCTCCAGGCAAGAACACTGGAGTGGGTTGCCATTTCCTTCTCCGATGCATGAAAGTGAAAAGTGAAAGTGAAGTCGCTCAGTCGTGTCCAACTCTTAGTGACCCCATGGACTGCAGCCTACTAGGCTCCTCTGTCCATGGGATTTTCCAGGCAAGAGTACTGGAGTGGGATGCCATTTCCTTCTCCAAGTTTGCTATTAGTACTCCCCAAAGAATATAATCGCTCTTGCACAATACTCACATAGATTACCTGCCAGATGAATGATGGGGTAGGATGTTTTCCTCAGTGGTCATCCAGGCTTCCGGGTTCCCAGAGTTTCTTTCATCTTCAACAAATATTTCTGAGGATACACTATGGGGCCATCATCCCTATCAAGTTGAAGAGAAATGTACATTGATTGTGTGGTAAATGTTCATGGACTAGTCTTGGGAGTAGTGCATATCATTTCCGCTTCCCTTCCCTTGGTTAAAACTCCATCACATGGCTAACCTTGAGTACAAGGAAGGCAGGGAAGCATGGTCTGGCTCTGTGTCCAAGAAGAAGAGGTGCTCCTCGATTTGGTGAGCAACTGGCTATTTCCACCCCACCCATTCAAGCTTATTCAATTCCCACTTGCACAAGAAAGGAGTATCTTATTCTCAGATCTTAGGAAACCTTTGATCTTCCAAGGGGACATCTAGTTAGGCAGTTTCCTAGGATTTAATTCAAAAGGTAGACATGCATTTTCTCAATGAAATTGAGTCTATTGCTATCAAACACATGTATTTTCAAATAGATATAATTTGCAACAGAAAATTTATAAAATTTATAACTGTACTTTCTGTGTTTGGAAAAAGTCAAGCACTTGTATCCTTGTCTTCTATCGTATTCTTTATTGACAATGTTAGATCTAGGTAAAAAAGTCAAGGTCTATAAAACTGACTTGAACTGTTAGGTCTCAAAACTTGCCATAGTTCCTAATGAGATTTTTGGGCTTCCCATATGGCTTAAGTGGTAAAGAATCCACCACCTGCCAATATAGGAGCTGCAGGAGATTGAGGTTTGATCCCTGGCTTGGGAAGATTCCCTCGGAGAAGGAAATGGCAACCCACTTCAGTATTCTCGACAGAATAAAACCACGGACAGAGGAGCCTTTCCGGCTACATCCCATGGGGTCACAAAGGGTTGTACATGACTGAGCATACATGGACCATACTGAAAAACTGGGAGGAAGAGTTAATTTGCTTCTGGGATGCAAAGGGACGACATGTTAATGGAATTGGAGGTTTCAGAAGACTTCATACCAAGTTCAGGCTTACCTTATTCAAATCAAAATGGGTGGCTTTCCAAATAGAAGTTTATGCCAAATTCATTTCCTCTCTACCTTTTATTGTCAGTTGATTTTACTGATTTGCAAGAAAAAAAAGGCAGGGGTGGTGGTGTTGGGGAATACTGAAGCTTAAAAAATGTTGGTTCTAGCAGGACAGGTCATCTACTGCTCCTGTGATGGCTCCAACCAGTGAGCACTCTGCATAGCAGTTCTTTTCTATTGTTAGCAAAGGCAGCTGCTTCAGGTGGACTTTTATTCCTCATATTGGTGTAAATTCTCAGGTATTCCCCAGTGGTAAGATTCTCAGTGTATAAGTCTTCAAGAGGCCCTCGTGTTCTTTGCAGAGCTTGCTTCTGGTAGCTATCCTTGTGTACAACTCTTTTAAGACAGTGTATTCATCGAGGAGACCAGCCATCCCAATTTGCTTGGAGCTGCAAGTTCTCCCGAGGTGTGGCAACTTCAGTCCTAAAACTGGGAAATCCCAGGCCTTCCTTGGTGGCTCAGTGGTAAAGAATTTGCCTGCCAAAGCAGGAGACACAGGTTCATCCCTGGTCTGGAAAGATCCCACGTGCTGCAGGGCAACTGAAGCCGGGGCGCCCCAACTACTGAGCCAGAGCTCTGGAGCCTGGGAGCCGGAATTACTGAGGCCACGAGCCAGAGGTACTGAGGCCATCACCCTTTGCCTGTGCGCTGCAACAAGAGAAGCCACCGCAATGAGAAGCCGGCCTATGCAACTAGAGAACGGCGCCCACTCAGGGCAGCTAGAGAAAAGACTCCTCGTAGCAATGAAGACCAGCACAGCCCCAGATAGGAAATAGATAACAAAATGGAAATCCCGGGCGGATGGGTGAGGCGGTCCAGTTAGAACCCGATGGTCTCCTAGGACAGCCAGTTAACAGCAGCAGCACAGACTGCACTTCACCGCCTCTCGGGGTTCCTTTTGCTTCCTTGGAGGCAGGAAGTCTCGGCTCACCTGGTCTTGACTCAGCAGAAAGTAGTTCTTAAATATGGTCCCAGACCGCCTCTAACAGAATGGGAACGGTACTGCAAATCCCTAAGTCCTACTTCAATCCCCAAATCTCCAAATCCCCAAATCTCAAATCCCCAAATCTCAGCAGATGAGGCCTGGAATCCCTCTTTTCTAAAAAGTGCCCGTAAGATTTAGATGTACTAAGATTTGGGCTCTCTTTCCTTATGGAGTCTATTTATAGAGTAGCTCAAGACTGCCCCCTTTCCTGCCCAGTTTAGGTAAAGACAGTGTTCAGCAAAAGCCTTTCACTTCTTTTTTAGCGTACATATCTTTATTTAGGAAATATAAGCATTTATGCCAATAAAGATCGGCTTCCCTGGAGGCTCAGATAGTAAAGAATCTGCTTGCAATGTGGAAGACTCGGGACTATGTGGCAGGCACGAACACTTTGACTTTCATGTTAATAAAGAACCAAGTTATAGTTATACACAGGGGGCTTGCCAAACTCCTTCCCCTAGCAGGAATCTTAGCGGTAGAACTGGAATTCCAATGATCTTTGTCTCTGCACTCCTCTCCCTTCCCACCCTCAGGGCAATCTTGAGACTTCCAGGCTTCCCTTAGGCAGCCTTTCTCTTGTACAGTCCTAACAGCCATTATTAAAATGCACTTTACTGCTGCCATATCTTCACTATTGTCAATTTTTATTGAGGGAGTTGCATTTTTTTCCCAACCCCTGGTTGTTTTCTCTCATTTCTTCTGTCTCACAGTAGTCACCCCAGTAAGACCATTCCCTCCCTCCCTGGAATCTGAGCACAAGTATGTACAACTCTTTTGACATACAGCAGGCCTCGTCCTGCTCCTTCATTCCCTCTAAGCCAGGGAATAGTTTTTTTTTTTTTTTTTTAAGAGAGGAGAGAAAAGGAATGCTAACCATTATCTCAGTCTCTAGGTTTCAATTTCTCTCCTTAGTTGCCAGGTATCAGCTAGGACTTTCCTAGACAACAGGCTCTCCTCGAATTAGTCTCTTGTTTTGTGTAAAGCCTGGGTAAAGTTGGGGCTTCCCTACTGCACCCAAGTGGTGCAGTAGGAAAAAATCCACCTGCCATTCCAGGAGGCGCAAGAGCCAAATTCGATCCCTGGGTCGGGAAGATCCCCTGGAGAAGGAAATGGCAACCTACTCCAGTGTTCTTGCCTGAAAAATTCCATGGGCAGAGGAGCCTGGCAGTCTGCAAACCATGGGGTCTCAAACAGTCAGGCAGGACTGAGCACAGCACCTATGTAGAAAAATTTAGTAGCCTGTTGTGGTCATACTAGAGCTCTCCACTAGATGGCACTCTTAGGCTAGTTTTGTTTTTCGTTTCCCAGGAGGCGGTGGATTGATTTTCACCTTGCAGCAAAAACAGAGTCATGATTTATATTTTGTGATTTATTTGGCTGATTACAAGGACTAAGACATTTCACCTTGTTTTGGAAATTGAGCTGTGCATTGTAATATTGAATCTGAGATAATCTGAGATAATTACACAGTTATATATTGGAGGGGGCACATTAAAATGTAGGCCAACAGTAATAAGCTGGTGAATGCTTCCATTGGGCTCCCCAGCTCTTTGCTGCAGCAGACCAAAGAGACAGAAAGAGCAGAGTGACTCTTGCCATAAAGATGGAACTTGTTTCCTTTTTTTTTATTTCTGGCCATTTTATGGGATTCTGAATTCCCATCACCCCTAAAACCAGACAACTTGATAGTGTATGTATCTTCAACAAGAAATGGTAACTCTAAAATATAGGCTTGAGCACTCAAATGTGTCCTCCATGATCATGCCCTCCATGTTGACAGTACAATTAATAGCAATTTATGGAAGCAAAATTCTTTTCATCTAGTTTATTAATTTGCTGAATAAATTTTAAAAATCATTTACTGGAATCAAGATAAATGAGCACTGAAGCTAAATATATACAGAGTTATAATCTGTAAAATTTATGGAGGCCAGAAGTCAGCAGAAATGGAGGAAGTACAAGGAAAAAAGAAATTCCCTAAACTTTAGTTGTCTTGAATGAGTTTTTGCAGAGCTATGAAAAAATATGAGAAATGTTTTACTGTTATGGTTTAAACCTTTAAAATGTCAGATTTAAAGCAAATGAGAGAATGTAGATAGTAAAACTAGAAAGAACCTTTCTAGTTTATCCAAGAGAAGGCTGTAATTTTTGCTGAGTGCAAAATTAGTATTGATGTTTCTTTTCTCCTGGAAACTTTGCCAGTAACTGCCAGTAATTGCTCATTCCTTATAATTTGGGTCTTAAAGGCTGGACTACTTATAAAAATGATTAATAGTGGAGACAGTTCTCCAATTTTCTTTTCAGTTTTAGAGATAACATTAAAAATAAAAAGTATAAATATTAATGAGCATCACATTTACATGTAAGCCATAGTGTAAATAAAACTTTTAGAGAAACATGAACAATTACAAACATTTGATATCTTTCTCCATATTCATTTTAAAAGTGTCTTCTAATGTGCCTCCATTTTTTACATTTCAATCCTAAATTAAATGCTAAATTTAATAAGGCTGGTTGAATATTTATTTTTAATCTAAAAACTTTTAGGGCTTTGTACTTATGTCTAGAATGGTCACATTAAACTTTAAGGTATATGTGTGTGTAGTCCTCATTTTATTAATTTTCCATAGCCATCTGCTTAGAAGTAGAGAAGGGAGGGTAGGAAGTAGAAAGGAAGGATGGAAGGAAATAACAGTAAAAAGAGAAGCATGAAAGGAAGAAAGGAGAAAGGGGGGAGGGAGAAGAAAGGACATGTTGATCTCTGTTATTTTCACATCCTCCTTCTCTCTCATCTCTTGGTATGTGAGTGTAGAAAGAGATCTTTGGGTCAAATTGCACATGTCAATTAACTGTCAGCTTACTTATCTAACACAGTAGCAGGCTCTTCAACATGAGGTCTATTTATGTAACATGATTCACGAGAGTGTTGCTTGAAGTGAAGTGAAGTGAAGTGAAGTGAAGTGAAGTGAATTCGCTCAATCGTGTCTGACTCTTTGCGACCCCATGGACTATAGCCTACCGGGTTCCTCCGTCCATGGGATTTTCCAGGCAAGAATACTGGAGTGGATTGTCATTTCCTTCTCCAGGGGACCTTCCCGACCCAGGGCTTGAACCCAGGTCTCCGGCATTGTAGGCAGACGCTTTACCATCTGAGCCACAAGGTGTTGCATAGGTGAATCATAAGCATAATTAAACCATAAACACATAACTGCTGTTGATTCATTGTTCAGTCGCTAAATTGTGTCTGACTCTTTGAGACCCCCTGGAATGCAGCTCACCAGGCTCCTCTGTCCTCCACGGAGGAAACTATCTGTGTCCTCCAGTATCTCCCAGAATTTGCTCAAATTCATTTCCCTTGAGTCGGTGATGCTATCTGACCATTTCCTCCTCTGCCACCTTCTCCCATTGCCCTCAATCTTTCCCAGCAATTTTTCACTGAGTCGGCTCTTCACATCATGTGGGCAAACTTCAGCTTCAGCATCAGTCCTTCCAATGAATATTCAGGGTTGATTTCCTTTAGGATTGACTGGTTTGATCTCCTTGCATAAAATATACTTTGGATTATATAGGGAATTCTCTTGGAGAAAGAGATTGATTGAAAGGATAACCATGCTTCTCTGTAACCCTAGTATCGCTGTGGAAGAAACTGCTGTCTAGGAGCACTGTAGTAGATATTCCTGAATTCTTGAGGAGTAGCCAAATTACATTGTTGGACAGCTTCTAAATATTTTTCTCTTCAGCTCAATTTTTCAAAAGAAAGTTTTCACATTAAGAAGAGCATGAACCAACAGAAATTCTGAACCCTTTCAGAGTTGATTCCTTTGAAACATAACAAATATCCTAAAAACAATTCATACGTAATATATTTCATTAACAAACATAATTTGAAGATCATTGTTGTTCAGTTGCTCACTTGTATTCAACTTTCTGTGACCCCATGGACTGCAGCACACCAGGCTTCTCTGTTCTTCACTATCTCCTGCAGTTTGCTCAAACTCATGTCCCTTGAGTTGTTGATGCAATCCAGCCATCTCATCCTCCGTCGTCCCCTTCTCCTCTTGCCCTCAATCTTTCCCAGCATCAGGGTCTTTTCCAGTAAGTTGGCTCCTCACATCAGGTGGCCAAAGTATTGGAAGACAGCTACTGTAAAGGGTAGCCCGCTCCAGGCTTCTCATCATCACGGCTCTCAAGTCCAAACTTGCTGCCCTGTGGTATCACAGGTTGGCCCCTTTCAACAAGCTCCTGGGCCAAAGCAAGTCTTTCGTGAACATTATTTGTACTTCCTCAGAGCTGTATATGTACTACTTAAATATTAGTAGGCTTCCTAAAGTAAAAATTCCTTAGAGAATGGAATGGAGGTTATTGCTAGACCCCAAAACATCACCAATAGAGAGATGGGTTGTTATAGTAGCTTAGAGTAAGATAAATGTTTTCAAATCTCAACTTTGAAAGTCACTGAATGTTTGATACAGTGCTAAGTCACTCTGAAGTTTCCTGTGTGTACTTCATGGGGCTGTCTTGAGGATTAAACAAAACCTAACTAGTGGACTCTAACCTTCTTCATTCATTCTGTTCTCTTATAAAATATCCCAGGAACAGAAATAGAAAAACAACAACAACAAAAAAAAACTGAGGACGTGATGATGGGAAACAGAACTAAAAGGAAAAGTCAATTTTCTCAGGAGAGAAGAGAGGAAGAGTATCAAATTAAATCCCCCTCTAGGGGATCTTCCCAACCCAGGATTGAACCCAGGTCTCCCATATTGCAGGGGGTAAAGGATTCCTTACCGTCTGAGCCACTAGGGAAGCTGAGAATACTAGAGTAGGTAGCCTATCCGTTCTCCAGGGAAATTTCTCCTGACCCAGGAATCGAACCAGGGTCTCCTGCATCGCAAGCGGATTCTTTACCAACTGAGCTACCAGGGAAAGCTTATCAAATTGAAAAAGAGGTGAAAAATTGAAGACCTAACTCCACTTTCAGAATTAAGATTTTTTAAATTTATTGAGGCAAGCAGTATCTAGAACCATTGATTATACGAAGGGGACAAGAGAAAGGTCATTGTTCTCATTACTACTTAAATTTGATGTATATTGCCCCTCCCTTTTTAAATGTGCCCAAGTCACTGGGGTCTGACTCTTCATAACGCCATGAACTGTAGCCCACTAGGCCACTCTGTCTATGGAGTTTTCCAGGCAAGAATACTGGAGTGGGTTGCGATTTCCTACTCTAGGTCCCTTTTAATACAATGGGCCCCAAAAGACTAATGATATGTGAGAATACGTTTTTGTTAGACTGGCATTACTGTGGATGTGGAAACATTTTACAATATCTAGTTAATCTTAAATTTCACAATTTATAACTTACACCGATGCTAAAAAAAAAAGGTTATTTTCTAAAAAAAGAAGATTAAAATCTCATGATATTATAAAAATAAACATATTGAAATTTTGACTTGCATTTAGAAAAAAATTACATAAATCAAAAATTAATTCTATCTTAACAATAATAGTTAATCCTACTCCCAAATACAGTTTGGGCTTACTAGGAAGGTAACCCTTGATGATTCATTAACTCATTTATCTAAAAATTTTCTTAAATTTCTACTTTCAGTTAGGTTCTGTGATAAGTGCTGGGGATCCAGTGATGAGTAAGATTATTATAACTTTCTACAAGGGGGTAGTATTCAGTGCCAAGTACACTATGTTTAGAATCAGATATGAATGGATTTTTACATGTGATTTACTCACATAGGCATACTTTCTACTGGAAAGTATTGGAAAATACTTTTCCAATTTTGCCTTTTGCATTTTGTACCATTCATATGAGGACTAACCATAAAGTTCCTTTAGTTACTGCTGCTGCTAAGCTGCTAAGTCACTTCAGTCGTGTCCAACTCTGTGCTATCCCAGAGATGGCAGCCCACCAGGCTCCCCTGTCCCTGGGATTCTCCAGGCAAGAACACTGGAGTGGGTTGCCATTTCCTTCTCCAATGCATGAAAGTGAAAAGTGAAAGTGAGGTCGCTCAGTCGTGTCAGACTCTTAGCGACCCCATGGACTGCAGCCTACCAGGCTCCTCCATCCATGGGATTTTCCAGGCAAGAGTACTGGAATGGGGTGCCATTGCCTTCTCCCTTTTAGTTACTAAAATTCACTAAAAATGAAAAAACCTCAACTCAGAAATGAAAATAGTTTGAGGTGGTTTATACAAAGGACTTTTTTTTTTTTTTTTCTCTTTGTGTTATAATGAGCTTTGCAAATATCACTTTTTGTTTGGACTTGTTTGGAATAATTCTTTTAATTCCCTTATGAATTATTAATTTGCTTAAAAAGCTATAATGATTGCTCAGTGTCCATTGAATAATGTTAAAAATGGTTAACTATGCACTAGCATTATAATGAGTCCTTTATGAAGCCTAAAAAAAAAGATTCTTTAAAAAGATCCTGAAACAATAGTTAAGTTATAGAAGTGAAAATTTATATAACTGAATAAAGAAAAACTGATAGGTTTAAGAACAGATTAAATACAGAAAAGAGAATTAGTGAATGAGAATATGTAATTTGAATATGAATCAGTGAAGCTGTGTATGTTTAAAATATACACAATAAAATATAAGCACCTCAATAAACCTATAAGAACAAGAGAATAAAGAAAAAAATGACATAAAGATATTGAGAAACTTGTTGACAAGCATATAATGAAAGAAATGTTAAAGGGTATCCAGACAGAATGAGATATACCTCAGGTAAAGGGAATACATTATAAAATATTTTTGAAGAAATAAATTTTAAATTTGAAAATTTTAGTGGAAAATACTTATAAATACATGAATATCAAGTATCTCAAATATAAAGTAAATGATAACTAGCAGCTCAGAGAAAAGCTGTTTAAAATGAAAATATAGAAAAAATGTTGTAAGGAATCAGGAAAAAAAACCATTTCATACATGAAAACAAATTTATGAATGATGGCTAAGTTTTAACTAGACAAAATAAAGAGAAAAATATAATGGAATTTTAAATTTAAGAGCTTAAAGAAATGAAAGAAAACTATAAATCTATTATTGGGACTATATATTAAACATGAAGAAAAATATCACATTGAAAATATTAAGTAAAAATATTTTTCAAAAATCTAGTCTATAAAGGCATTCTCAACATAATGTTGAGAGATTTCATTTCCAGCAGACCTTCATTTTAAAAATTGCTTAAAGAAAATGTTTAAGTTGAAAGAATTTCTTTACAAAAATATTGATGGTTGATAACAAAAGTTATGGCAGTGTTATAGGCGGTTATAGTATACATAAAAATAAATATAAAACAAAACTGATGGCTTTAAGAATAAAAATATTAATTCTTCAAAGTAAAAATAAAGACAATTCAGTAAGGAGTTATACAAAACAGTGGGCCTTCCCTAATAGATCAGTTGGTAAAGAATCCGCCTACAATACGGTAGACTCCGGTTCCACTTTCAGGCTAGGAAGATATCCCGGAGAAGGGAATGGCTCCCTACTGCAGTAGAATTGCCTGGAGAACTTCATGGACAGAGGAGCCTGGCAGGCTACAGTAGAGGGAGTTGCTAAGGGTGGGACATGACTGAGAGACTTTCACNAAAACTCAACATTCAGAAAACTAAGATTATGGCATCTGGTCCCATCACTTCATGGCAAATAGATAGGGACACAGTGGAAACTGAGAGACTTTACTTTTTGGGGCTTGAAAATCACTGAAGGTGGTGACTGCAGCCATGAAATTAAAAGACACTTGCTCCTTAGGAGAAAAGTTATGGCCTATCTAGATAGCATATTAAAAAGTAGAGACATTACTTTGCCAACAAAGTATCCATACATGATGCTTTGGATGTGAGATGTATGGATGTGAGAGTTGGACTATAAAGAAAGCTGATCACTGAGGAATTGATGCTTTTGAACTGTGGTTTTGGAGAAGACTCTTGAGAGTCTCTTCGACTACAAGGAGATCTAGCCAGTCAATCATAAAGGAAATGAGTCCTGAATATTCATTGGAAGTACTGATGTTGAAGCTGAAACTGTAATACTTTGGCCACCTGATTGGAAAAGCCCCTGATGCTGGGAAAGATTGGAGGCAGGAGGAGAAGGGGATGACAGAGGGTGAGGTGGTTGGATGGTATCACTAACTCTATGGACATGAGTGTGAGTAAGCTCTGGGACTTGGTGATGTATTGAAAGCCTGGTATGCTGCAGTCTATGTGGTCACAAAGAGTCGGACATGTCTGAGAGACTGAACTGAACTGAATTGAACTGAGACTTTCTATGTCCCATCTTTCCATTGATATTTCATTCAATAAAATGCCATTGTTTTAGGACATATCATTGTATGCAGAGTTAGGAAAGAGAAAGTGCTGCTAGTTAAACTATGCCAATCTGAATTTTTTAAAGCCTGCTGCAATTTTAGGAGAAATGTTCCTCTTTAATGTGGAAAAATCCGAATCCTGGTTTCTTTCTCTCTCATGAGTGATACAAGGGCTGAGTATATTTGTGTAGTTCACAAACCCAGCATCTTCTCTGGAGTATTCTATGAAAGAAGTAGCTATGCAGAATTTGAGTTTGTGTATCTGAGAAACAGCAACTGCATAGAAAACAAAATATCCCACGCTCAAAGAAATTTGGGAAATTATAAATGAAACAGCATTAAATTCTATTACAGGATATCATAATATCTTTATTTTCATAGGATGTATGATGGTATTAGAGCTCATAGAAAATATGAATGCATTTGGAATATATTTAAACCAAGTCCAAATTTATGTCAATTTCTTCTCTAGTTTTTAGGTTTCTAAGAGCTACAACAAAGGTAAGATAGAAGTAAAGTGCACTCTCTCTCTTCCTTGGTGGTATGTCTGTGCCTCGTGCAACTTTCTTACCCTATTAACATGATTTTGGGCAATAAGGAGAACTCAAAGATACCTCTTTGTTCTTGAGCAACACTTACAAATATTTCCCAATCTCTTGTTCCCTGGGAATCAATTTCCATTAGAGTATACTCCTCTTCCTTGCTCAGCTTCTTAGTCATTCCTTTTCACAGGGAAGCATGTGTTTTCTCCACAGATGGGAGGCTGGGTGGTGTTCCAAGTTCTGGACTGAGTGTCAGCAAGCCAGTCCAGATTTTATCTGTAATAAGCATCCAGTTTCATCTCCAACTCTCTTGTACTCTTTGTTAGTTCTTAATTCTGGCATAAAAGTCTTATTGCTTAAACTCCAAAGCCCTACAGTTTTTTTTTTTTTTTTTAACCTCTTTACATTGAAAGTGCCTGGAAGAGTCAGACCCAAGCAGATAACTCTTTATGATATATCCTCTAACCTTACATGAGCATCTCCCAGTCTTCAAAGAATATCTTAAAATAAAACACATCATAATTTAAGAGGCATTATAGAAGCCCATGAATCCAAAATCCCATACAAAAACTCTTAAAATAGCATTAATGTGTTAGTCACTCAGTCATGTTTGACTCTTTGCAATTCCGTTGACTACAGCCTTCCAGGCTCCTCTGTCCATGGGATTTCCCAGGCAAGAATGCGAGAGTGGGTAGCCTTTGCTTTCTCAGGGCAACTTCCCAATCCAGGGACTGAACCTAGGTCTCCTGTATTACAGGCAGATTCTTTACCATCTGAGCTACCAGGAAAGCTTAACTCTACACAAGTTTTCCTAGAATGATCCATTCATTCCTGCTGAGGCCTCAAAAAACACCTTTTTTTTCTTGCTCTTTTTATTTTGCACTATATAAAACAACAGCAACAACTGTAACATATTGCTCCTCTTCACATTTGTATGAATTCTAGGAAATTATTGCCTTTTCTCTGAAGAAATAACCCACAGACCAAAAAAAAGGTAGTACCACATTGTGAAATCTGCAAACCCTGGAAGTCAACAGTTGGACAATACCCCCGGGGCAGGGGAGAAAACGATTGTTGCAAGAGATGAGATAAGCTGGGGAAATGATCATCTCAATGCCACTGACCTAGACAGTAGGTACCTTCCCCCACCGCCCGCCCCTCCTCCCCGGTACCCACTGCTACCACCTCAAAGGGATGATTTTTGGTCTGTGATATGAACTCTTTTCAAATGATTATGTGTTGCTTTGAGGAGAGATGTAATGAGAAATGCTCTGAATAAGGATCAGAAATCAGGAAAAGAATCCACAGTGAAAAGAAAGCCCAGAAGTGTCAAGGTGTTGCTCTTCAACCAGTGCTTTCATTAGGCCCCAAAGAGAATCTCAGAAACATCTGAGACGTTATAGTCAGCATACACTGCACATCCCTCCACCCTGCAGGGACGCTTTCTGACTAGATGCCAGATCCAGAGATAGCTAGAGTTGAACATTCTCCAGTTGTTTTATCTGTGATGTCTGATACTGCTCAAGCCACTTCCTCTCTGAGAAAATGGCAATGATAGGGAATAGGATAGGTGTAACCCATTCATTTCTTCACCTTTCTTCCTGGAAAGCCAACATTTTTAGAAAGAATGAGGATCCTCTCTCCAATCTTTCCATTTCTCTCCAAAGCTTTGCAAGGTTGTTGGTCCAGAAGAATTTTGAAAGCTCAAAGAAAGCTCCTCTTATTGTGATCTTAAAGAATTCTTAGGGACAGTTGTATTATAGCTCACTTTTACTTGCTGAAATTTTTAATTCTTTCCCTTCAATTCTGTGTGTGTAATATCTATGAAGGGTGAGAATAGTAGATGAAAAATATTTCAGCCTTTCTTAATCTACATAAAAGTCTAAAATAACTTTTCTCTTTTGCTTCCTCTTCTTTTTTGTCTTTTGAGAGGGAGATTTCTGGCAAATATTGGGTTGGGAAACTTCAGTCATTGTCACAAAATCTAATTGTAAATCCAGTGATTACTTTCAAAGGTGATCGCAAAATAATAATATAACCCCCTAGAAAACGTTCAGTCTTGACTGAGTCTTCCTCATGCCGTGCTGTACTTTGAAGAGAATTCTTTATCAGGTTATTGACATTCTCAGTATTGGAAAATTACTAAAGAGGAAACATTATAAGCCGTTGACATTTTCTTTTGGGATTTTTGCCCAGGATTTAGGAAAATGAATGAGGCATGTGAGAAAACATTAATAGGTAATGTTGGCATATTGTAGAAATTTAACCATGTGCTATTTCTTAAAACTGTACAACAAATTTTGAAAAGTGGAGACTTCAAAAGATAAAGGTCACTGTAGCATAAGGAACAGTAAGAACATGTTACAGATTCCAAGCAGACTAAGAAGCCAGAATGGAAAGAATAATTTTCCTGTCATGAGGGAAAAATGGGCCATTTTTGGTCAATCAGCTCTGCCTCTGTGTCCTTGTTTGGCCTTAGAAGGGGATTAGAATCCCTCTCCTTTTTTCTTATATGGGACCTGAGGAGAATTGGAATGTCTGGGGCATATGTTTCCTTGAGAATGTAACCTATAATAATTTATCCTAGGGCCAGATTCTTGTTGAAACACAGGAAAGAGATGTTTTGCCAGTAATTTCTGAGCCATTGATTATGTTCTGCAATCTGCTCTGCTTCTGTAAGATAACTTTCGAGGATGATAGAATATATTTCTATGCACCTTGCGTCACCTCCATTGTCACACTTGTTTTTGAGCTCAAAGAAAGAAAAGTAGACTCTGTAAATAAAATATAGAACATCTTTTTTATTTCTAAACTATGAAAGCCCTGAGAAGTCAATGTTCCATGTTTGAGAGATTTAAAATCAAAGCTGGTAAATCTGAAATTTTTAAATATCCACACATAAATGCATTGATAAAATTTCAGTAACTGATCAATTGGATACCTAAATAGAACTGATAAAGTATTGAGACTCTCTATAATTCATATAAATGTGTTCATAAATCAATGATTTGCACAGCTTCTCTGTCCAAGTCATTCATATTTCCTGAGTTATTTTCCCTGGTGTTGCAATTTCTCCAGTTCTTAGTCACAGAAAAGCTCAAACCAGGAGTTCCTAGCCTTTCTTTGGAAGTTTGTTATTGTTTAGTTACTAAATTGTGTCCAACTCTTTTGCCACCTCGTGGCCTATAGCCCACCAGGCTCCTCTGTCCGTGGGAGGTAATTCTTCCCAGGTAAGAATTCTAGAGTGGGTTGCCATTTCCTACTCAGGGTATCTTCCCAACACAGGGATCAAACCTGCATCTCTTTTGTTTCCTGCATTGGCATGTTGTTTCTTTACCACCAAGCCACCTGGGAAGTCCACTTCTTTGGAAATAGCCATGTTTAAAATTTGTATGAAGCTCTGGATGTTTTCCTTTGATCCCTCAATGCACACACAAGTACAAACACAGTGTTTAGACTATTTCAGAATATTCACTGGTCCCCTGAAAGCGTGACCATATAACTGGTTTTCCCAGGACAGTCCCAGTTTATTCCTGTTTCCAGTGTCCCAAATGTCTTTAGGAGTTTCCTTCTTAGGACAGTAAATCACATGGAATCCCTACCTAAAAAGCACAATTAGGTTAAAAATGTGAGAATAAATAAAAATGAAATCAAGGCTGGTAAATGTAGCATCTCAAATTAGCCTATGTAAACATTACTTGTTCAGATTGATGAAAGATTCTGTTAGGAAAACTTTGGTTCCTCAGGAAACGGTCATCTTATTTATAGCATCATTTCATTTAGAATACAAACACCCAGACATTCTTTGTAGGATTGTCTGTGTAAGGAAATTCATTTTTTTCTTTCACTGTTCACATGAATTGCTGCTCTTGACAGTTTAAAAAATCTGGACTACAAATCAAGCTGCCATTACGTAAAGAAATCTCTTTAAACAAAAACTCTTCCATTTCTCACTTGTAATAACCAAAATACAAATGACTGAAGACTCACTGAAGAGCTCCAGTCACTGCAATTCAATGTGGCTATCAAGGGAATATCTGAACATAAATTTTATAAAGAGCTTTAAACCAAGAGAAACGTTTTTTTTTTTTTTTTCTACAAAAGTCTTCAAAACATCCCCAAGGAGACAAATTATTGGACATGAGTCTATTATCACTTTCAGAATATGACATAAGAGCAAATTTTATTTTTTTAGAGTTTACAAAATGATTCTTTTTCCAAGCTCCCTTCACAGTTTATTCTCCTGTAAGCCTAAGTATATTCTGTATATTGTTTGGTTTATATAACTAGCCATTAGATGGCATGAACTATAAATCACAGTATGAAATAGCTTTTTTTTGGCCAAACAGAAGGGGAAAAAAAAAGAGACAATAGCTGCCTTTATTTCATTTTACTCCAGATTGGTGAAAATTTTATGCAATGAAGTTTCCAAATCTAAATGGACATTGTCAAACAAAGATTGCACTGAAAAACCATAGGATAAAACTGATGAAAAGCACAATTTATTATTAGGAGATTTCCATTCCTAAATGCTAAGTCTTTAAAAAAATTATAAACTGTGCAAATATATAGATAAATAATAACTATCGCTTAAGAAGATGTTTACATTGTAGTGGCTAAGTGGACATGGAGGCAAAATTATAAAAATCCCCCAGTTGAGTATGGGTGTGTGCAACAAAACACCCCTGGACTCTATAGACAGTGGATACAAGATGAAAAACCATCAATTTAGAAAACAGACAGTGAGATACTCTCTTTTGTTATTGTTAAGTTGCCAAGTTGTATCCAGCTGTTCGTCATTCCATGGACTGTGGCATGCCAGTTTCCCCTGTCCAGTATCTCCTAGAGTTTGCTGAAATTCATGTTCATTGAGTCAGTGATGCTATCTAACCATCTCATCCTCTGCTACCGCCTTCTCCCTTTGCCTTCTATCTTTCCCAACATCTATGTCTTTTCCAATGAGTCTATTCTTTACATCAGGTAGCCAAAGTATTGGAGCTTCAGCATCAGTCCTTCCAATGAATATTCAGGACTGATTTCCTTTAGGATGGACTGGTTGGATCTCCTCGCAGTTCAAACGACCTTCAAGAGTTTTCTCCAATGTCACAGTTCAAAAGCATCAGTTCTTCACCACTCAGCCTTCTTTATGGTCCAACTCTCATGTCCATACATGACTACTGGAAAAACCATAGCTCTGACTATACGGACCTTTGTCAGCAAAGTGATGTCTCTTCTTTTTAATACACTGTCTAGATTTGTCATAACTTTACTTCCAAGGAGCAAGCGCCTTTTAATTTCTTGGCTACAGTAACCATCCACAGTGATTTTGGAGCCCCCCCAAAATAAAATCTGTCACTGCTTCCACTTTTTCACCTTCTATTTGCCATGAAGTCATGGGACTGGATGCCACGATCTTAGTTTTTTGAATGTTGAGCTGTAAACCAGCTTTTTCACTCTCCTCTTTCACCTTCATCAAAAGGCTCTTTAATTCCTCTTCACTCTCTGCCATTAGAGTGTTGTCATTTGCATATCTGAGGCTGTTATTTTTCCTGGCAATGTTCAGTTCAGCTTGTAATTCACCCTGCCCAGCATTTCACATGATGTACTCTGCATAGAAGTTAAATAAGCAGGGTGACAAAACACAGCCTTGTTGATCTCCTTTCCCAGTTTCGATGCAGTCGGTTGTTCTGTGTCTGGTTCTAACTGTTGCTTCTTGAGACAAGTAAGGCAGTCTGGTACTCCCATCTCTTTAAGAATTTTCCAGTTAGTTGTTAGCCACATAGTCAAAAGCAAAGCGTGGCTTATACCTTCACTGGGTTAATTGAGGCCCTTCACCACAACAAGAGTGGAGATCCATAGTGGGGAGATACCCTCTATTTAAAATCAACTAATTAAATGGACAGTGTTAGGAATCAGACTTCTCCTTCTCACCTGCCTACCTCACCCATGGACAGAAATGAACTCAGGGTACAGAGAATTTGAGTTTCGTCTATAGTAATTTAAGTCATAGAAAGTACAAGAAATATACAGTGGCACCTGAAGCACATCATTTTTAGGGGAAAAGCTTCTTTACATGTAGTATAAAATAAATGTCTTCATTTGTAGAGCTCATGACTTGACTTATATATTTTGCTAGGAATGATTTTTATTATAGTTTTCAGTGATCATTTATTAATAAAAACATACCATTAGGCAATTTGGTGTGCCTAACAAGTGCTGTGACTAACACTATGATTACATTCAAATTAAACATAAACACTAGGAGATACTCATCTAAAATGACTTAATCATAATTTAATTACTATATACCAAAACATACCCATTACATAATTCAGACTATATTGACTAAATAATAGATTACAAATATAGTGTGATCTTATAAGACTGGATAATAAATTCATTTATTCAATGTTCAAGAAAATATTTTAGGAAAGATTCTTAGGGAAGTTGTTGTGAAGAAAAGAAATCCATTGTTTTTTCAAGTTTAGATTATTTTCCAGACTCATTTTCCTAGTTTGATGATGAATCAGTTCAAAACCAATTGCACAGTTGACTTTCCAAATTCAAATAGAAACTCATGGCAATGTATCCTGACTGTCACATGTTTAACAGTTACATATCTAATATTTTCTTCTATGACATAAAGTTAAGAAGGAATGGATCAAAATATTTTTACTTCTCAATACTTTAAACAAAGAACTTTATGGTGGGAAGAGCTCATCTGCCATGGGGGAAAAATCTACCCCCAATTTTCAAGATACCATCTCAGTTCTTCTCAAGACAGTAAATGGTTTGAAACTCATTTTCCTAGTTAGAACAATCAAGCTGTGGGATAACAGAACTCTTGTGTTAGAATGGAATTCCCAGGTGGCTCAGTGGTAAAGAATCTGCCTGACAATGAGGGAGACACAAGAGACGAAGGTTTGATCCCTGCATTGGGAAGATTCCCTAGGGAGGATTTGGTAACCTACTCTAGTATTCTTGCTTGGGAAATCCCATGGCCAGAGGAGCATACTACTTCCCCCTGTCCATGGGGTTGCAAAGAGTTGGACATGACTGAGCAACAGAGCCCACACGAACATGTTAGAATACAGGTTTAAATGTATTTAATACTGGACTGTTTTAACACATATGATTTTTTAATTGGGATTCCCTGGCGATTCAGCAGTAAAGAATCTGCCTGCCAATGAAGGAGATGTGGGTAGGGAAGACCTCCCAGGAGAAGAAATGGCAACCCACTCCAGTATTCTTGCTGGGAAATCTCATGGACAGAGGAACCTGGTGGGCTATAGTCCATGGGGTCACAAAGAGTCAGACATGACTTAGAGACTAAACAACAACAACATTGTGATTTCAGTAAGAAACACTTTTGAACTAAGCTCATTCTTCCCAAATAATTCCACAAACACTGCTTACGCACAGTACTTGAGATTAAAGTCAGGTCCAGGCACGAACTTAAGAGACCCTGTGATCTTTCATAGTGGAGATTCTCCTTAAGTTGAAGCTTACTTTATGAAGGTCACAGTACATGGAAATTTAAGAACAAAGGGAACTCCAGCTTGCAAAGTCAGAGACATTGATCCATACTGGTCTTTGTATACAATCTAAAATTTTTTATCTTCAAGTGTAAGTTACTCCAAAATCTGGTACCCCAATTATCCACTGCAGATGGTGACTGCAGCCATGAAATTAAAAGACAGTTACTCCTTGGAAGAAAAGTTATGACCCACCTAGACAGCATATTAAAAAACAGAGACATTACTTTGTCAACAAAGGTCTGTCTAGTCAAGGCTACGGTTTTTCCAGTAGTCATGTATGGACGTGAGAGTTGCACTATAAAGAAAGATGAGCACTGAACAATTAATGCTTTTGAACTGTGGTGTTGGAGAAGTGAAGACTCTTGAGACTCCCTTGGGCTTCAAGGAGATCCAACCAGTCCATTCTAAAGGAAACCAGTCCTGAATATTCATTGGAAGGACTGATGCTGAAGCTGAAACTCCAGTACTTTGCCCACCTGATGTGAAGAACTGACTCATTTGAAAAGACCCTGATGCTGGGAAAGATTAAAGGCAGGAGGTGAAGAAAAGGACAGAGGATGAGATGGTTGGATGGCATTATTGACTCAGTGGACATGAGTTTGAGTAAACTCTGGGAGTTGGTTGATGGACAGGGAAGCCTAATATTGATATTTCTTTGTTATTTATCAATCTACCCATTCTAGACTATAAGCTTTTTAAAAAATAGACTGTATGTGACATTGTTTCACTCATAACATCTGATGTGTCTACCAGCTAACAGATAATTAAAACATTTGTTAATGCATGTGTCAGTGCATTCATACATTGTTGTAGCACACATTTATGCAGTGCTTATACTGTTCTAGGGACTTCCTTGATAGCTCAGATGGTAAAGAATCTGCCTACAACGTGGGAGACCCAGGTTCAATCCCTGTGTAGGGAAAATCCCTTGGAGAAGGAAATGGCAACTCACTCCAGTATTCTTGCCTGGTAAAATCCCATGGACAGAGGAGCCTGGCAGGTTGTAATCTATGGGGTCACAAAGAGTTGGACATGACTGAGCAACTAACAGTATACTGTTCTAAATATTTCACAAATATTAGTTCATCAGACCTTCATCACATCCTATGAGCTAGCTTCTCTTGTTGCAAACTGCAAGTAATGTTTTATAGGTGAGAAAAGAGAGGCAGAGATAGGTAAGTCAATTTGACCAAGGATATATGGCTAGTTATCTATCATGAGTGCTGCACTTAAAAAAAAATTATTTTTGTTTTAAAATTTACTTTGTTGAAATATAGTTGACTTACAACATTGTGTTAATTTCTGCTGTATAGCACAGTGATTCAGTTATGTATATACACACATTAATTATCATATTCTTTTCATTATAGTTTATCACAGGATATTGAATATAGTTCCCTGTGCTACACAGTAGGACCGTGTTGTTAATCCATCCTGTGTATAATAGTTTGCATCTGCTAACCCCAAATTTCCAATGCATCCTTCTCCTGCCCGTGCCATTTGGCAATCACAAGTCTGTTCTCTATGTCTGTGGGTCTGCTTCTGTTTCATAGATAAGTTCATTTGTGTCATATTTTAGATTCCACATATAAGTGATATGGTATTTTAAACTTGAAACTCAGCATTCAAAAAACTAGGATCATGGTATCAAGTCCCATTGCTGCTACTGCTACTGCTGCTGCTGCTAAATCACTTCAGTCGTGTCCGACTCTGTGCGACCCCATAGATGGCAGCCCACCAGGCTCCCCCATCCCTGAAATTCTCCAGGCAAGAACACTGGAGTGGGTTACCATTTCCTTCTCCAATGCATGAAAGTGAAAACTGAAAGTGAAGTCACTCAGTCTTGTCCGACTCTTCGCGACCCCATGGACTGCAGCCCACCAGGCTCCTCTGTCCATGGGATTTTCCAGGCAAGCGTACTGGAGTGGGATGCCATTGCCTTCTCCGTCCAGTCCCATTGTTTCATGGCAAATAGAAAGGGAAAAAATGGAAACAGTGACAGATTTTATTTTCTTGAGCTCCAAAACCAATGCAGACAGTGAGTGCAACTATGAAATTAAAAGATGCTTGCTCCCTAGAAAGNATGCCATTGCCTTCTCCATCCAGTTCCATTGCTTCATGGCAAATAGAAAGGGAAAAAATGGAAACAGTGACAGATTTTATTTTCTTGAGCTCCAAAACCAATGCAGACAGTGAGTGCAACTATGAAATTAAAAGATGCTTGCTCCCTAGAAAGAAAGCTATGACAAACATAAACAATGTATTAGACAGCAGAGGCATCACCTTGCCAACAAAGGTTCATATAGTCAAAGCTGTGGTTTTTCTAGTAGTCATGTACGGATGTGAGAGGTGGGCCATAAAGAAGGCTAAGCGCTGAACAGTTGATGCTTTCTAATTGTGATGCTGAGAGTCCCTTGGACTGTAGGTGAATCACTTCAATCCTAAAGGAAATAAACATAGAATATTCATTGGAAGGACTGTTGGTGAAGCTGAAGTTTCAGTAGTTTGGCCACCTGATGCGAAGAGCTTACTCATTGGAAAAGACCCTGATGCTGGGAAAGATTGAGGGCAGGAGGAGAAGAGGGCAGTAGAGGATGAGATGGTTACATAGCATCATTGCCTCAGTGGACATGAATTTGAGCAAACTCTAGCAGATAGTGGAGGACAGAGAAGCCTGGTATGCAACCGCCCATGGGGTCACAGAAAGTCAGACATGACTTAGTGATTGAGCAACAACAGTGGCATTTTGTCTTTCTCCTTCTGACTTACTTCACTTCATTTGGTAATCTCTGGGTCCATCCACTTTGCTGCAAGTGGCATTATTTCATTCTCTTTTGGGTTTCCCTTGTAGCTCAGCTGGTAAAGAATCTGCCTGAAATTCAGGAGACCTCAGTTTAGTTCCTCGGTTGGGAAGATCCAGAGAGCAGAGATAGGCTACCCATTCCAGTATTCTAGGGCTTCCCTGTGGCTCAACTGGTAAAGAATTCGCTTGCAGTGAAAGAGACCTGGGTTCAATCCGTGGGTTGGGAAGATCCCCTGGAGAAGGAAAAAGCTGTGTATTCAAGTATTCTGGCCTGGAGCATTCCATGGACTGTATAGTCACTGGGGTCTCAAAGAGACAAGACTGAGTGGCTTTCACATTCTCTTTTATAGCTGAGTTGGATGCTGCTCTTAAAGGTGAACTAAGATTAAAAACCTAGACTATAAAATCAAACATAGTAATCTACTGAAATGGGTAAACTAGGAAGACTGTAATAGCTTTAGGTAATTCCGTAATCTTACCTGGTAAAGCCTTTATCCTGTCCTGGTAATTTCCCTTTATGCTGGTTCAATATCTCCAACCTGTATTATATGCTTGGCTTTCCTTGACTGGTGCAGGTAATGTGCTCTCTGAAAATTGTTCTTTCTGTATTACTGTGTATGCTTTTCCCTCAAACTGCTCCTTAAAGAATAGAATCTTGGTTACATGTACCCAGATTTTAGAGCCTATATTACAATTTTATTTCAGTTTCTGTTCCTAATTACTATTGCTCAAATTTGTTTATAGTATAATTGCAGGAAATGTGGTCTTTTTTCAGATGTAAATATGGCTTTCATGATAATTAGACTAGTGGATATTTTAGATCTTTGCAGTTCTAAATAGGGGGAAGGAAGTCTTCCATACAGATCTTCCACACTGTTCAAAATTTCTTTTCCAATGTGGTCGTTTCCTAATTATTGTGCCAGTGTCCCCATTTTAAAGGAATTATTTCCAAGGAACCCAGTGTTCAGCTCAGTTGAAAGTTGAAACAATTACCCATCCATTAACATGCATGTTTATTATTCCTCTCCCATATGCTGTATATCTATTTTGTGATTACATTTTTTATGTACATGGACTCACTTTTCAAACAGCAATGATCATTGATTTATTATTGGCAAAATTGGTGTCTAGAGGTTGTATGTAATTTAGAGAGGGGTTCCTTGGTGAGTTGTAATTGCACATTAATCACTTTCTCTACACTAATAACACATGATACAGAAATTTAATTGCTTTCAAAGGAATGCTAATATAGAATAACAAGATATTTTAATGAATATTTAAAAATCATTAAGACCAAAGGTTAGAAGGTGTTGAACATATATAAGAACATTACCCATTTTTGTAATTTGTAATTAATTTTGAATCTATAGAAGCTTGAATGTACTATTGTCACTGCTTAAATAGTCCTTGTATTTGTTTTCTAATTCTGGATAATAAATTTTCACAAATTTATAAATTTAAAACAACACTCATTTATTAGTGCATAATTTTTCTATATCAAAATTACAAGAAGATGGGGCTAGGTTCTCTGCTCACCTAGTTATGAGGCTGAAATCAAGTATTATTCAGGGCCGATTTCTAATTAGGAGGAGCTGGGGAAGAATCTTCTAGAAGCACATCTAGACAGTTGGCAGAGTCTAGCTCTGTGCAGTTTATAGTCTTTGATCCTGAAGTTTTTCCTCCTAAAGAATTTCTAGAGGCCATCCTCAGGTCCTGTCCATATGACCACCTCTTTCTTCAAGTTAACACTGGGATTTCAAACCTCTCACTTACACTTCTGTAATTACCCAGTGGAAACTTTTTGGTTTTATATTAAAATTGTTTTTATTGACCGTATAACTGACTTATAACATTATAATAGTTTTGTGTGCACAATACAGTGATTCACAGTTTTTAGGTTATGTTCCACTTACAGTTATTCTGAAATACTGGCTATTATCCTTGTGCTGTACATTATATCATGTACCTTATTTATGTTATACATGGTTGTTTGTAAAATCTCCCTATTCATGGTGCCTTTGGGTCTCATTCATTTTCATCCTTGAATTAATGAAGTTTAACCAAGAAAGCAACCATTCCTGTTTTTCATTTCTTGACCTATGCAATGTCTGACTTTTTGTGACGCTATGGACTATAGCTCACAAGGCTTCTCCGCCCACTGGATCCTCCAGGCAAGAATACTGGAGAGGGGTGCCATTGCCTTCTCCAGGAGACCTTCCCAACCCATGGATTGAACCCACATTTCTTATGTCTCCTGCATTGGCAGCCAGGTTCTTTACCACTTGTGCTACCTGGGAAGCATGGCCTTGCCCAAAAGAACAAGACCCAGTTTTCCAACACAACCAGTCCCTCTGATCAGGAAGCTTGCACAACCCTCTATCCTCATCCATTAGAGGGCAGACAGAATGAAAACCACAATCACAGAAAACTAACCCCATGAACAGTATGAAAAGGCAGAAAGATATGACACTGAAAGATGAAACCCCACCCTCACCCCCTGGCCAGGTCAGTAGGTGTCCAATATGGAGAAGAGTAGAGAAATAACTCCAGAAGGAATGACAAGCCTGAGCCAAAGTGGAAATGATGCCCAGCTGTGGTTGTGTCCAGTGGCGAAAGTAAAGTCTGATGCTATAAAGAACACTATTGCACAGGAATGTCAGGTCCATGACTAAGGTAAATTGGACGTGGTCACACAAGAGAAGGCAATAGTGAACACTGACAGTTTAGGAATCAGTGAACTCAACTGGACCAGAACGGGCAAATTTGATTCGGGTGACTATTATATCTTCTACTGTGGCCAAGAATCCCTTAGAAGAAATGGAGTAGCTCTCATGACCAACAAAAGAGTCCAAAATGCAGTGCTTGGGTGAAATCTCAAAAATGTCAGAATGATCTTGGTTCATTTCCAAGGCAAACCATCCAATATCACAGTAATCCAAGTCTCTGCCCAACCACTAATGCCAAAGAAGCTGAAGTTCAATGGTTCTATGAAGACCTATAAGAATTAACATCAAAAAAAGATGTCCTTTTCATCATAGTGGACTGAAATACAAAAGTAAGAAGTCAAGAGATACTGGGAGTAATAGGAAAGTTTGGCCTTGGAGTACAGAATGAAGCAGGGCAAAGGCTAACAGAGTTTTGCCAAGAACATGCACTGATCATGGCAAACCAACAACACAAGAGATGACTCTACACATGGACATCACCAGATGGTCAACACCGAAATCAGAATTATATTCTTTGCAGCCAAAGATGGAGAAGCTCTATATAGTCAGCAAAAACAAGACCAGGAGCTGACTGTGGCTCAGATCATGAACTCCTTATTGCCAAATTCAGACATAAATTGAAAACAGTAGGGAAAACCACTAGGCCATTCAGGTATGACCTAAATCAAATCCTGTTTGATTATACAGTGGAAGTGACAAATAGACTCAAGAGATTAGATCTGATAAACAGAGTGCCGGAAAAACTATGGACAGAGGTTCATAACAGCGTTTAGGNAACAGTAGGGAAAACCACTAGGCCATTCAGGTATGACCTAAATCAAATCCTGTTTGATTATACAGTGGAAGTGACAAATAGACTCAAGAGATTAGATCTGATAAACAGAGTGCCGGAAAAACTATGGACAGAGGTTCATAACAGCGTTTAGGGGGGAGTGATCAAGACCAACCCAAAGAAAAAGAAATGCTAGAAGGCAAAATTGTTGTCAGAGGAGGCCTCACAAATAGATGAGAAAAGAAAAGTGTAACGCAAAGGGGAAAAGGAAAGATGTACCCATCTGAATGTAGAGTTCCAAAGAATAATGAGGAGAGATAATGAAGCCTTTCTCAGTGAACAATATAAAGAAATAGAGGAAAACAATAGAATGGGAAAGACTTTCTTCAAAAAAGTTAGAGATACCAAGGGAACATTTCATGAAGAAATAGGCACAGTAAAGGACAGAAGTGGTATGGACCTAACAGAAGCAGAAGATATTAAGAAGAGGTAGCCAGAATACACAGAAGAACTATACAAAAAAGATCTTAATGACCCGTATAACTATAATGGTGTGATCACTCACCTAGAGCCAGACATCCTGGAGTGTGAAGTNACATTAATTTTTTTAGGTCTAATTCCATTTGACTAAGCCTATATCATGAGTGACTAAAATATTCTTTGTTGAAAATTTGGCTAAATGAACAGTGGAGAAAATTGTGTTGATAATGGCTGTCAGCCAAGTAAAGCCCATTGTTTGAGCAGCAACATTAATTTGCAACATTTTTTTCACCAGAATGGAAATACTTACTGATTCAGTGACAGAATAAGAAATAGAATGTAAAGTTTTAATTTGAGGCTCTATTAAACAATACTTATGGTTGTGAACACAAAGATAAATGGTATGAAGAGAACACTGGTATCCAGATGTGTAAAACAGACAGCAGTTGGGGTAGTAAGTGCCCTAAAAAAATAAAGGCTATTCCATTTTGGAAATGAAATGTTCAATATGTTATATAATCCTATATTTTAATTGAAAATACCTAAAAATATTACCCACAAAATAAGCCTTTTTCACAAAGGGAGAAATTAAACAGGTTTGTAGTGATGTTCTTGAAATCTTTGCAGAATTTCTAGGCATGATATATTAGATCCTAATGGGACCATACTTTAAAAAGAAAGGAGTCCACAGTTTCNCCTAAAAATATTACCCACAAAATAAGCCTTTTTCACAAAGGGAGAAATTAAACAGGTTTGTAGTGATGTTCTTGAAATCTTTGCAGAATTTCTAGGCATGATATATTAGATCCTAATGGGACCATACTTTAAAAAGAAAGGAGTCCACAGTTTCATGTTTATGCTAGTATCTTCCTTTATCTGATATGGGATAACATTGGATAATGTCAAACCCTACTTATTACCAATGAATAAATTTTTGTAATTTATTTCATTAATTTTGTATTTTTATAAGCCTATTAGAATTAAAATGTTGTGAAAATATAGATTTTGGTTAGTTTTATGACTTATAATTTTGCTATGGTTGCCTTTTTATAACTGTACTCAATTCTCGTTTTCTGATTCAACTGTTACAAAACTCTGGGAGATACAAGATATTTTATACAATGGTGATATGTGTGTTCACAAAATGAGTATCATGAAAAAGTAATATTAGCCATCAAAGAAGTAAAATTTGCCATGACAAATAGCTTTCTTTCCTTTTTTAAAAAAACTTTATTATGCAAACAAAATCCAAAAAATTACTCTGTTTATAACTCTTTAACTTCATGTAGTCATTTTTCCATTTCAAATGCATATGCAACGTATAGGGATTTAACCAAGGTATGTTGACATTTTTGTTCTTTTATAGTATTTAATATAAAATAAAAAATAGTTTTTATGTATATACAAAGTTTTTGAGATTTACTTCATAGCAATTTAGTTGGTCTGGGATAACAAAAAGTTTACTGACCATATGTCTAGTACTAGAAATTTAATTTCTACTTGTGTGCCATATAATGACAATCAATATCCTTAATATATACATTTTTGCATCTTCTAAATTATTTCCCTAATAGAAATCCTTTTGATTGAAATAACTAGATCAAACACAAGAGCTATATAATTTTCCATTTGGCCAAATGCCTGCACATAATTTATAGTGCCACTCAAGCAGCAGAGGAGTTTTTGTTTTAGTGCAATTCCACAAGAATCCTTTTAAATTATTAATTTAGTAGGTCTAAATGCTCAAATTTTGTTTAATTTGTGATTTTTTAAAAATTTCTAAGATGAATAGATAAGTTTTCTCAATGTTTGTTTAGTATTTGTACACTTAGAGTGTGGAGAGAGAGGTTGTGGAGTTTGGAAGGAAAAAGCACTTAGTTTCTGTTGAAATTAGTAACAGATACATCATTGCTTTACTACAACTTTATTATAAAACTAATTTCAAATTAAATGTTGACTCTTCACTCAAATGTTTAACTGAAGATAATAGCAGATGTAGGTAAGATGATTTGTGGGAAGAAAAATATTTGACTTCTTTAAAATTAATTGGCAATCAATAATAAATATATTCAGGCTACTCATTGAATCATGACTAAGCCAAAAGATTATTTCTGTATGCTCATTCTCTGAATACTGACTTTTTAATTAATGCTTTGAGTGAAGTCGCTCAGTCATGCCTGACTCTTTGTGACCCCATGGACTGTAGCCCACCAGGCTCCTCCATCCATGGGATTCTCTAGGCAAGAATACTGGAGTGGGTTGCCATTTCCTTCTCCAGGGGATCTTCCTGACCCAGGGATCGAACCCAGGTCTCCCACATTGCAGGCAGATGCTTTAACCTCTGAGGAAATAAAGTCATTGAAGTGTAAGTGTATATTAGATGATAGAATTATATTTTTCTTGAGATACTCTGTTTATGTTTATTATAAGGCATATGGTACTTAATGTTAAAATGCTCTTTACTTCAGTCAAATTATTAAGCCATCAGTTCTTTTTTGAAATTTGACTTACATTTTCACTTATATGTTGATGAGTAAGAAAAAGAAACAAAACTAAAGATATTTACTTCTTTGAATTGCCAGTGATATATAAAGTGTAAAGGTATGCATGATTGTGACTCAATGGGAAACCGATAAACTGACTGTGTACCTAGTTGAATTTATTATGTGATCAAAGGAGACAAAATGACATCCATTAAATTATATACATAATCTTAACTTTTGGTGAAAAACCATTGCCTTCAGAAATATAAATTTTAACATTTTGAAGAATATGCTGCTGCTGCTGCTGCTGCTGCTAAGTCACTTCAGTCGTGTCCGACTCTGTGTGACCCCACAGACGGCAACCCACTGGACTCTGCCATCCCTGGGATTCTCCAGGCAAGAACATAATTTTCTGCTTCTATTTCATTTTATTTAATAAAATGTTTTCCCCAAAATTCAATTGCAAGCCGTTTAATATTCCAGAGGCTTTTAAGTTGATAAAAGTAATTATTTGCATAATGATTATACCTGAGAGAATCATGAATGTTTCTTTTTTTCTTTTTCCCTTGTTGTGGGTCAGCAGTGGATCAAAAGCAAATTGCAATAATTGTTTAATTATTAAAGCTCAAAAAATTTCAGAGACGAAAAACCTTTTCACCTTTTTGTAACCATTGTTCTTTTAGCACAGAACAATGGGAAAATCTGGCCGAAAATAGATTTTCTGTAATAAATCGTAGCATTGCCAATGGTGACACAGGCAGGCATTATGCACTTACTATCGTGGTACAAAATATGGTACACAATATTACATGGGATATTATTATCAAAAAATGCTTAGCCTGAGTCTGATCAAGTCTTGGGTATTATTTTCAGATTATGAGAAATAAAGAAGATAGAAGAAAAATTAAGAAAATTCCTTTGTTAGATACTGAATGTCATTGTATATAGCAAAACATGTATCATTAAATTTGATTTGTTATTGTTTTACCCTTTTCTCATCCATTGCCAAGTATAATGCTTTATAAATTATCACCATACTAAAAATTGATGACTTCAATTTTCATGGAATTTAAGGTTTGCCTATGTCATCCCATTTGAAGCATATCACAACCTTGGGAAACAGAGAAAGCTGTGCTCAGTATAAAGATGAATCTGACTCTGGAAGAATATCAGTGCTCTACTCCTAAAATACACTTGCACTTGTTAAACATAGCAACATTCCTGAGGAATTGCTCAAGTAGATGGGGATGGGGACGTGTTGCAGTGCTAGAGGGTTCAGTGTTCTAAGGGAAAGATCAGTAGAACTGTTTAATTGGCATCAGTTATATGAAAGTAATATTAGAAATTTTTGAATCACTTACTTGGTTTGAACATCATCTTTAAGAATTCATTCATTCATTCACGTGTCTCAACTATATACCAGACAGTTATTGAGGTATAGAGGAAGTAGTAAATAAAATGCTCCTATCCTTACGGAGCTAACATTTTGGTGTGGAGGAAAGAACCTTAAACTACTTTTTAAAAGTACATGGAGAATTTCTCAAAAACTAAATACATTTTATCAGTTGTGTCTGACTCTTTGCAACTTCAAGAACTGTAGCCCACCAGACTCCTTTCTCGAAGGGATTTCCCAGGCAAGAATACTGGAGTGGGTTGCCATTACCTTCTCCAGGGGATCTTCCCAACCCAGGGATTAAACTTGGGTCTCCTGCATTGCAGGCAGATTCTTTACCATCAGAGCTACCACAGGAGCTCTAAATACATTTTATATAGAAAAATAAAGCTAGGTGGCTAAGTGAGGGAATCAATAAAGGGGAATGCAGAGCAGAGCTGTATCATTCAGGTGACTATAGAAATCTTCACTATAAGGGACTTGAACTGTGTCTGAAATAAATGAGAAGTTGAACTATGAAGATATCTAGAGAGACACCTGCTCAGATAGAGGGAAGAGAAATGGCAGAGAATTGATGCAGACATGAGCTTGCCAAGCTAGAGAAAAAGCAAGAAGAACTTATGGCTGGAGTAGAATGAATGAACTAAAGGGTAAACAGAAGGAGGCAGAATTAGAGAAGCAGCTGGTAGCCAGATCATCATCATGAACTTTGGAAGCCAGTGTAAACACTTTGAGTGAGATGGGAAACCAGTGGAAGGTTTTGTCAAAAGAGTGATGTGATCTGTATCAAGTTTGGTGCGTTTAAAACATTTTAATTCCTTTTTATCAGGTAGTAATGGTGATGGTGGAGGCCTAAAACAGTAATAGCCTCCCAGAAAGAAAATTTAGTGGCTTGGATGTGGTGACGAGTGGTGGAGGTGATAAGAAATAGGTTCCAAATGCATTTCAAAGACATAATCTAAAGACACTTACTAATAAATTGGATATATGAGAGGAAGCATGAGAGAAAGAGTTAAGCTAAATCTCTAAGTTTTCAGACTTAGGCACATGGAAGGATGAAACTGGCATTTACTGAAATGTGGAAGTCTATGAAGAATATGGTTTCGGCTGGAGGTGTCAGGACAGAGAAAGAAAGAAATAGCATGATGAATATTATGACAACAGAAATAGACAAAGCTATGTAAAGTAAAAATAATTCGGCCTGATTTCATTGTAGTAGCTTTGTGAGTTGTGGCTCTACTATGTAGGTAGAATGTGGTAGACACAGAAAAAGAAAACAGTAAAACCCTCAACCAAAAGCAAAACAACAACAAATTGTAGAAGCGTGTGCCCTCCAGTGTGAGGACGGAATCAAGAGATTACGAAAGAATGGCACAAATAACTCTGACCAAATAGCATTAGTAAATCTTTATGGACATAAGAGAGGCATGAATGTTTTAAGAGAAACAAGGAAATGGAAATGAAGCAGGCAAAGGAAATGGGAAAAACAGTGGGACCTCAGACTTCCCTGAGTAAAAACTAAAAGAATCACGTAACAATTTGGCTTACATTAAGACATGGACTTTATTTTTGAAGTTTTAGAGATGTAATTTGTGTGACCAATAATGGGCTCAGCATGTGACTTTAAGGTCATAGACAGAAAAAAGTCCTGTGATGTGAACAGAATTTTTAATGATTTATATGGAGGCTTAGTGCATTAGCATAGCGTTTCTAATTTTCAAGGATTGGGATATTTTTAGAAATATTTAGAATAAGTATGAAAAGTGAAAATGTTAGTCACTCAATCATGTTTAACTCCTTGTGATCCCATGGACTATAGCCTGCCAGGCTCCTCTGTCTATGGCATTTTCCAGGCAAGAATACTGGAGTGGGTTGTCATTTTCTTTTACAGGGGATCTTTTCAACCCGGGGATCGAATTTGGGTCCTCCTGCATTGCAGGCAGATTCTTTACCATCTGAGCCACCAGGCAAGAATAAGTATAGAAATTACATATTAAATCATATCCATGAACTGTGTTTTTATTTATGGGAGTAATCTGTACATACTTCATATTTTAAGAGTAATTAATGTTTGAGAGATTTACACATTATACTAACACATTTGTCTTATGAATCTGAATTTTAATTTTAGTTTGGAAGACAGAAAAGGTTTAACTAAGTCTAAATGATGGAATACTTGCTAGACAATTGAAATGCTAAAAGACTAAATTTTTTTTTTAGACTTTATTTTTTAAATTTTACTTTACAATACTCTATTGGCTTTGCCATATAAATAGTTTATTTGAATATTCAAAGTACAGCCTCTGAATCATCTTCTGTAGACCAAACTACTCCAAGAACATGAGAGATATGCATTGCTAGGTCTTTGAAATCAAAGATCTATTAACCTAGTACTGTAAGGCATATAGGGGCTTCCAGGTTGGCTCAGAGGTAAAGAATTTGCCTGCAATGCAGGAGCCTCAGGAGGTGCATGTTCAATTCCTGGGTTGGGAAGATTCCTGGAGGAGGGCGTGGCAACCCACTCCAGTATTCTTGCCTGGAGAAGCCCATGGACAGAGGAGCCTCGTGGTCTACCACCCATATGGTCGCAAAGAGTCAGACATGGCTGAAGCAACTTAGCATTTTGCATATAGAGGATGCCCATTAAGCATTTTTAAATGAATACTGAACCAAACAATAAATAAATGTGAAACTTAGAATTATGTTTGAAAAGTGAAAGTGTTTTAGTTGCTCAGTTGTGTTCGACTCTTTGCGACTCTATAAACTGGGACCCACCAGGCTCTGCTGTCTATGGAATTCTCCAGGCAAGATTAGTGGAGTGGGCAGCCATTTCCTTCTCAGGAGGTCTTCCCAACCCAGGAATTGAACGCTGGTCTCCCACACTGCAGGCAGATTCTTTACTGTCTGAGCCACTAGGGAAGCCTGAAATTACATTTAGTATTGACATTTAATAACATTAGAAATGTTTGTGAAAGAGGGACCAAGAAAAGTTGAGTACACACCTATAATTTAACATGACTTTGATTTTAAAAAGATTTCTATCTATATTTAAATATATACATATTATATGTATAATATATATAATATACACAGTACAATATTAATGCTCTCAGTGGAAATTAAGCACAACTTTTTATTTATTTTTAACTCTCAAGAGAGCAATGTGCAAAAACTCTCCCTTCTAAGCTATAAGCTTACTCTCTTCCAAGAAGTGAAGATGCGAATTACCTTTGGGAAAAAATTTCAGGGGGAAATTTTTTTTTCTTTATTTTCAGAAATATAAAGCAAGTACTATGCATTACACATAGTGAAAATGGCAAGATCCTATTTTTGTGTCTTTTTGATTGTGTTAATTGCATATAGTTTGTATCTGGGATGAGACTCTGTAGGCTGTTGGTTTTTGTGAAATGAGGAAGAATGTTTATTTTAATGTATTAATGCAACACTGTGGCTCTGAAATATACTTGGTTTCACTCGGGCAGAGTGAAGGAACTTAGCTGGAGTTTGAAATACAGGATGTACACATGGTAGTTTTGGGGGCCCAGGAAACCTTGACCTGGCTTTCTATGCTGCTCAAACTGGAATTGAGGGTTAAGGCAGAGGAACCAGAGATCAAATTGCCAACATCCGCTGGATCATGGAAAAAGCAAGAGAGTTCCAGAAAAACATCTATTTCTGCTTTATTGACTATGCCAAAGCCTTTGACTGTGTGGATCACAATAAACTGTGGAAAATTCTGAAAGAGACGGGAATACCAGACCNTGGCGTGCTGCGATTCATGGGGTCGCACAGTGTCGGACGCGACTGGAGCGACTTAGCAGCAGCAGCAGCAGGAGACCAAGTCTCCGGTTATATGACTCTGAGTATATTGAATGCTATAGGTTGTGTATTATGTTCTGATACTAATTGTTTCGATGAGGCCAAAACCAAAGATCCCAATCCTGTGGTTTCCCTGCAGGCACGAAGCATTTCCATTCTCAATCATCTTGGAAAATGCAAAATCTCAAAAAAAAAAAAAAAAAAAAAAAAAAAGAGGGGTACAGAGAACAGACTTTAAACTGATGTTAGGTGATGGGACCTGGGAGCATGAGCCATTTCTTAACTTTGAATCATGCTTGACTCTTCTCTGGTGGTAGTTATGGAGGGAGGTGGGGNAAAAAAAAAAAAAAAAAAAAAAAAAAGAGGGTTACAGAGAACAGACTTTAAACTGATGTTAGGTGATGGGACCTGGGAGCATGAGCCATTTCTTAACTTTGAATCATGCTTGACTCTTCTCTGGTGGTAGTTATGGAGGGAGGTGGGGGCGGAAGTTAACATAAATGTTCTAATTCTGTAAATATGCTTCAAGTGAGGCTCAGAATCTATGTTAGTATCAAGCTCTCCTCCCTACCACCCATCACCCCATGATTCTGATGAAGATAGCTTGTGTACTATACTTTAAGGAATAATAAACTTTAGAAAATTTAGCATATAAAATCAAACATGTAATTGGACAATAAAAATAGCTTTTTAAAAATACACCATTTTGTCTTGTTCAAAAATGCATAACTAGTTTCCCATGCCAACACTGTATGTTAAAAATTTGTTAGAGCTCTATCCAATCAAAAAATTATGTCTACACTCTTCTATTTGAAACAGCTGCCATGCTGTTTTATAAATGTGGCTGATCTGAGGAGCTCCTTTCTCAAAGTCATCTGGGATCTTTGTTATCAACTTGGCCTGAGGGAATCAGAATATGCTGAAGTGAAATTCATTGCCCTTGGTTGTACTTGAGGTATGGAAAGTGACACCAGTCTCTTGATGACCAATTAAGGAATGATTAAGTGGTATCAGGGTGCACAGAGTGAAAAAGGATGTCCACAGACTTCTCATTTTGTACATTTACACAATTCACATTCTGGCTCAAAAATAAAATGTAATGGTCCTACTATATAATATACATTGACAATCTTCAGTTTGACTAGCAATTAGTTTTAAATGTACTTTTCTGTTAATATATGACAGCTAGTAATTATTAATTGCTTTGTGTCCTCAGTTGCATACAAGCAATTTTAAAGTAAATGCATCAATATCACTTAACAATGATAAATATCACAGAAACAACAATTATCACTTATTCTTTCTTGAAAATATTTAACCATTTTATTGATTGTATATCGTGGAGATAAAAACATTTCCAGAGTAATTATTTACTTTAGGTTAGAGATAACAATGAAGTTTTTAAAGAGTAAGTCAAACACTTAGGCTTATTGCATTAAAATTTGTACTTTTCTCTGGAAAAAAGATGTGGGTCAAGATATATTTTGGAACTCCTATTGGAACCACATCTTCAATAAAAACTGCCCCCAGAGAAGAAATTTCTTCTCCCAAGGCAGGTCCAGGTAGTCATTTTTGCCTTATGTAATATTCCCACTTAACCTTAACAGGAGAGGATCGATGCATGATAGGACTATCAATTAGAAGATGAGGAATGTACTGGATTTTCTCTTTGGGAATTTCAGGAGTAAGTCGATGCTCGTGACTTCTAAAATTGAAACAACGTAAAAATCAGACAAATGTATACTGACGGTAAACTTAATTTTGGGAAGTAGAAACTATCAGTAAATAGAGTAGACCAGCAATCGAGAGAGGGTAAGGCAAATGTAGAGAGAAAACAAACAAAAAGCAGAGAAAGAACCCAAAGCCGGCTTCCTGGAAGTGAAATCTGTTTAACCACATGGGACCCTCCCATCCAGAAGGGCCCTGCCCCTGGTTTAATGCTCTGCTGCCACTCATGTGAAATTATTCCTTGTTTTGAAAAAGGGATACTGATTTTCATTTTGCATTACACCTTGCAAATTATGTAACTGATCCTGCTGGTTCCCATATAATTTATTCTCTACGGAGCAGGCAGATTAATCTTTTAAGCTATAAATCAATCATATACACCCCTACATACAATTCTTTATTTTTCACCTGCCAAAATTTTACAATAAAATCCTTATGCTTTAGAGAACCTCCATTATATGGCTCCAGCCTAACTGGCCCACCACTCTGCTGTCCTGCTCACTCTTGCCCAGTCAGCCTTCTTTACGCTCTTCTCACAAGCCAGACCCTCTCCCCAGGCCTCTGTGGTTTCAAATCTTCAGTTTAAAACCTTTCCTCCAACTCTCTTCCTCCTCCAAGAGTGTGTAAATTAATTCAACTCTTTTATTTTTTCGTTTCTTATATGATATTATACATGTTTCGATGCCATTCTCCCAAATCTTCCCACCCTCTCCCTCTCCTACAGAGTCCAAAAGACTGTTCTATACATCTGTGTCTCTTTTGCTGTCTCGCGTACAGGGTTATTGTTACCATCTTTCAAAATTCCATATATATGCGTTAGTATACGCTGTTAGTGAGGCATCGCCGAAGTTTTTGGTAACGATCTACTGCATTTCTTTCTTTTGTACGTGTGTTTCTTTGATTTTCATCTGTCTTCTCAGAGAGCACTCCCCAGCCTCACTCCATCAGTGTCATCTCCGTGAGCGTGAGGATGTTGATGGCTGGTGTGCAGTTCTATCCCTGCACCTCGACCAGGGTGGGGAATATGGTCATTGCCCACAATTGTTTCTTGAACAAACAAATGAAAGGCATTAGAAGTCCTGGAAATGGGAAAAACAAATCTGATACAGTTCAGTCCCCAACATACTTGTGAATATTTGCTCCAGTGTGTGCTAGTCATCAGTCACGTCTAGCCTACCAGACTCCTCTGTCCAAGGGATTCTCCAGGCAAGAATATTGGAGTGGGTTGCTATTTCTTCCTCCAGATCTTTCCAATCCAGGGATTGAACCTGGGTCTCCTGCATTGTGGACAGATTCTTTACCACCTGCCTATTTGCTCCAATAAAAGTGCCATAGCATTGTTCATTTGGTCCAAAACTTAAGAGAAAAATAAGAGCATAGAGTATAGATATGAACTGTTTAATATAGACATAATGTTTATCTATAGAGAATAGAGTTAAGCAATAGTAAATCTGCTATCAGTCATTTATCCAAGATTATCAGGAAAGTTTTATTTATTTTACCTAAAGCCATTTTTTAAATTAATGTTTGTGAACACCTGGGAGTAGTAAAAAATCAGAGATAGGGCATGAATGTTTATGCTTTGAATATTTCTCAGGATGAGTAATCTGGTATTACTTGTATGTACACACTTGTGCAATGACAAAATGTGACTCAAAATACAGTAATGCTCCAAGAATATGTTATTAATAATATACTTTTATGTCAGCACGTTTTCACTGAACTAGCCACACCTCAAAAAAGGTGGGTGTTATAATGTTCTAACACTTTGCGTCCAGTGTTTCCTGTGACAGTACACTAAACTAGTGTTATCCTAGTGGTGGGTCACGAAACTCAAATGAACTGCCTGGACAGGCATATCTGGTGTAGCTGATAGCTTCCCACCCTTCTCTCCTGGAATTTGTAATTAATCATTAAACCTGGGAAGGGAGAAGAAAAGCAAATTTTACCTAACTGCTTTCATATATGGAGAGCTTAGTATGTATTTTACGTATTTTCAATCTCACAGCAAACTGATAATTACTCCATCTTCATTATGTGGAATGTAATATATGAGGGACTGAACATATGCCATACTGTATAAATCTTCAGGACTTTATGCAAGAGTTGATATCATTCTCATNAGAGCTTAGTATGTATTTTACGTATTTTCAATCTCACAGCAAACTGATAATTACTCCATCTTCATTATGTGGAATGTAATATATGAGGGACTGAACATATGCCATACTGTATAAATCTTCAGGACTTTATGCAAGAGTTGATATCATTCTCATTTTATAAGTAAGGAAAATGAGGTTCAAGGATGGTAAAGAATTTCCAAAGACACATAGCACACTTGTGGAAAATCAAATATTGTAATACAACTCTAACACTGAATTCTGCTAGATCCTGAGGATCTTTGTCTAAAAGAGTTTAGACAAAGTATTTAAAATTTCAATTCTAAGTGAATGTTGATGCTCAGTCACTTTAGTCGTGTCTGACTCCTGCAACCACATGGCTTGTAGACAACCAAGCTCCTCTGTCCATGGGATTTCCCAGGCAAGAACACTGGAGAGGTTGGCCATTTCCTTTCCATCTTCCCAACCCAGGAATCAAATTTCAGTCTCCTGCACTGCAGGCAGATTCTTTACCAGCTGAGCCTCCAGGTTCTATTAGCTCCTCCAATACTATTTTGCATGTTCCTTATGACTCTTAAAACTGAATGTCCTGTGATGGAAAATTGCTGATCTGGGTCAAGGAATCTTCCTTAATATTACCTCCTCTCTGTCATGATCATTCAGACAAATTGATTCCTCACTTTTCAGGCCAAGTCTATCACCTTCTATGTCTGTGTTAGCTATGATTCACATCCTTGACCTTTCCATGAGTTCATCTTCTCTTGAAATAGCTGAAAATCTAGTTTCTCTCTGTACTAGTTTCTGAGGGCTGCTGAATGGCTTAAATGAACAGAACTCTATTCTCTCAAAGGTACGGAGTCCAGCTGTAGAATAACTAATCCTGCCCCAATTATACAAATGAGAAAACAGGTATAGTATAAGGAAGCTACTGCTAATAATCACTAATCATTTAAGAACAGATTTGAACTCTGGCTTGCCTGAGTTCTTAGTCTTTTATCATGAGCTCTTAGTCATGATACCTCATGACAACCTAAATTTGTACTGATTTTTAATTTAAAAAGGCAACATTAAAAATAAGCTTTATGTCATTCTTCTACTGAGTAAGTCCTGCCAGTGTGAAGGTGTGATATTCATATCAACTCAGAGAACCAAAGTTCATTCATCCTTAATTGCAGTCTGCATTAAAAGGCATCTTTACATTTAAAAAAAAATGTGAAAGTGAAAGTCGCTCAGTTATGTCTGACTCTTTGCAACCCCATGGACTATACAGTCCATGGTATTCTCCAGGCCAGAATACTGGAATAAGTAGCCTTTCCCTTCTCCAGGGGATCTTCCCAACCCATTCCAATCCTACTGCATTGCAGGTGGATTTTTTACCAGCTGAGCTACAAGGGGACTGTATAGTCCATGGAGTCACAAAGAGTCAGACATGACTGAGCACAGTGACTGTGATAATTGTGATTTTTAAATACGTTCCTAGGAAATTTTTGGTTTTGCCACACATATACAAAAAATCAAACTCATAGTTCTTTAGCATTCATCAGACTATTGAGACAATAAAGTTCTGTGGTCATTTTATTCCCAATTTTAAAAAAATTTAAGCTTAAGCCAAATACTGGAGAAGGAAATGGCAACCCAATCCAGTATCTTTGCCAGGAGAATTCCATGGACAGAGGAACCTAGCGGGCTACAGTCCATGGAGTCGCAAAGATTTGGGCATGCCTGAGAGATTAACACTCACTGAGCAAAATAAGCATTATAAATTGCAGGGAAGCCCCAGTTCTGACACTTGGAAGGCCCCACCCCTAAATGCCCTGAGGGGTTCAGATTTATCTGCTTCTGAGGCAGGGTTCACAGGGATTTGATCACAGCATGGCGACCTGAGTGGTATGGGATCTACTTTGAGTCAAATCAGAGCTTTCCCATCAAAATTGTGTGCTTTTAAGCAAGTTACTTAATCTCTCTTAAATAATTTTTATCCATTACAAAATCTAATATAATCTCATCTAGTCATGTACTCTAGTCAGAATTTTTGTGAAGACTGTAATAACGGATATGGCATCTAGCACCCACCTTTGAATACATAAAAAAATATTTTTCTCCTTAAATCCCTATTTATCAGGGGAACAAAAAGCCCCCCTTTTTTGTTTCTCTTTAGTCGGTTTACTCCATTGATAATACTTGCTGTTGTTCATTCATTCAGTCATGTCCAACTCTTTGTGACCCCAGGCTTTCCCCTGTCCATCACTATCTGCCCCAGTTTACTCAACTTGTATCCATTGAGTCGCTAATGCCATCCAGCCATTGTTGTCCCCTTCTCCTCCTGCCCTCCACTTATTAAAAGGCATTCTACTTATTTCTCTCTTAAACCTCGTGCGTGCTCTCACTTCAATTGTGTCCGACTCTTTGCAACCCCATAGATTATAGCCTGCAATTGTGGCAAATAAGCATCTGTTACACAGAAGTGAATTTATGCAAAACAGGTAAAATAGGATGAAGGATCCCTGCTGTTGCACTTCCTAAAACATATTTGTTTCATTAATTTCAATAATTTATTGCCCCACTAAAACCCCAAACTCCAAGTAAAACATGGAGAAGGGGCCTCTCTTTATTAAATAGAAAATTATTTCAGAAAATAGCCCTTGTAACTTTAGTGCTTATTAGTCTCTAGGTTTTTTTTTTT